>JOMC01000272.1:0-11231 GCA_000812125.1 Aspergillus ustus
GGGGGGGGTGGTGGGCTTTATTTCTTTCAGATAAGATAATGCCTATCCTTATCAGCGTGATTCGCTCGATGTGTCCTTTGCTGGGGTTATGAGTGTCCCAGCGCATCCTGATATTCCTTACTCGTACTCAAAATCTAATATAAAGTTCCTAATGCTCTATATAGTGCACAGTCGAGCGCCGTGACCCGCACCCTTCCATACTCTGGCGCCGCCCATGCTGTAATGTTGTTGACTGTATAAAGCTGCGTACTGTTTCCTGCACACATGTGAGGCGAGGAAGGTATCTTCTATGCAATCTAAAAGTCGGTCTAGCCGAGAGAGCCGCGACTTGCCGTTAGATGGCCCGACTGAGCAGAATCAACAAGCCGATGTGCTTGTGACCTGTCTCTAGGTACGAAACCGCCTCTGGCATGTGGTAAGCACGAATGGGTACGCAGTCGAGGGCTGTGCGACCTGGGAGCTGAGTACTGATTTGCGGTCCAAATCGCTAGCCGGGAGAGCCATGGGTCACGACGCCACCAAACCAGGGCAGGCGCAGAAAGCCAAGGCGGCCGTGGAAAATATGGTCAGTCGTGCGATTGAAATGGAGGTACTTGCACCAGGGAGTATGGCATCGGGTTCGGCAAGACGAAAGCGCTCCAACTGGAACTGGGCGACAAGACAATAGCGTTTATGGCATGCTCCCTGTCTGTTCAACAATATTTTGATGTGGCTCGAGGGCAACCTTGGATTTGTTTAAAAATTGCTTAGAGTGTTCACGGGATATGATATGACCGTGAGTTAGGGTAATGAGTATTCCTTTGGCCAGTTCACCCTTTGCCTGTAGTTAACATACGTATGGCTGAAGACTAGAGGCATTAGGCGATAATATGACATGCCGAGGAAACAGAAATGACAATATAGAAGAAAAAACGCTCTTCTAGCAGCTTCCACTAGGGCGAAGCACTTTGCCATAATCCGTAAGTAGCCATGTGATTGATATGGGGACCAATAGTCCGGGTTCTGAAACTGGCGGCTACCCTACCCTGATCTGAATCCCCACAAATTGACTCTGGGGACGTGTACAGTGCCACGATGCCAAACCTGTGGCACTTGAACTTGGTTATTTATTTAAGCATATTATCCATTATATCATAATTGTGGTGTGCTAACTGTTTCATGCCCTTTATCTGCGAACCCACAATTTTTATCTCTCTCCAGCTCGCCGTTGCGCTTGGCATAGATTGCGCTGCTCTGATGTAATATACACCGCAGAGCAAGCAGAGCTAAGTCCAAAATATGCTTCATGCTATATCTCCGTTACTTTGGAGGTTAAATCAAAATTAGAGGTTTATATTAATAGCCTAAACAAGGAAAAGGTTTAGCTTGGTATTGTATCTTTATTTAAGTAGTATGCAAGGTGCTAAAGGGCTGCTAAGTTATACTATAATTCATTAGGGGATAATTAGTAAGGGATCTAGAAGTGCTTAGGGATTATATAGCTTTATCCTAGTTACTCCTAGACACTACTAGAAGTCTGTACTAAGCACTCCATGCACGCACCTAGGTGCTCACCCTCTATCCTAGCGCCAGTCCCTAAGCAAAAAGTGGCGCCATGTTAGGCAAAATCTGGAAATATAAATACTAACCCTGTCGGGGAAGAGCATCCCACATGTAAATATGGATGGATGGCGCGATGGCGCGACAGGAGAATTTGAATGCCCGCATCCCTAGGCCGTCCCTGACAACAAATCTCGCGGTAGGACAATTCCATTTCAGCAACAGTTCTTATTGGCATTTATTCACCCAATAAGCATATGCATAGTGAGGGGCAATTGTGGCCGCCGTGCATGATTAGTGGCTGCGTCGAGAAGCTGCAGCTGCCAACGTGACCACCACAGCCGCAAGCGCAGCAGCCTCGCCAACTCTTCCTCCCAAATTGCCCCTCTTTTTCATCTTGCCATCGACTCGAAAGCATCATGGCCACTGCGCTAGCAAAAAGCCAGTCGCTTGAAACCCGAGATCCGGCCGGGTCAAGCTATCTCGGAGTTCCAATCGGACCTCTCATCGATCGAAAAGGTGAGCTTTGACCCCTTGGCATCCGTAGCCGCCGTAAGCAGAGCAAGCTGACATTGACTGGCTTCAATTCAAACAGGCGAGATTCCAGTCTCATCAGCAAAATGCAACACAGAATCCTCCCGAGGTTCGCAATGCCATGAAGCTTACGGCTGAGATCAGTCAATCTACCGGGCCCCAAGGGCGCTGTTTCGGTCCGCGGGTTATGAGCATTTTACAGGCTGTGCAGCAGTTCGCGTCCCTTGGAGACATAATTATCGGCGGCTCGCAGAATCTTTTGGCCTGTGGGGTATGGTCACTTGTGCGCTTCACATTGCTTGTATGTTGAATGTAACCTTTATCTACCGTGATCTGTCCAAGTTCTACATGGATTGCCACCTCCAAGCACCCTCAATAAACTTCGCAAGGCGTTATGAAACTCCTTCTTGGTCATTTGCTACGGACTGTGATGCTAAGTAGTGAGTTCTAGGCGGCTGTGGAATGTTCTGCTTATTTTGAGCAGTTGTCTTCGATGCTCATGCTTGCTGGCCGTGCAGCTCCTCGATACCAGGCAATGGGAGTCATCTACCCCAAGTCGGAGTCCCTGCGGGCCTCACTGACAGAGTACTTCATTGTGATTGTACAGCTCTCACATCATGTGTTAAAACGAAGCCGGAAGTCGACCTTTCAACGCTGGGTAGCCGCCACTGTCGACGCGAAATTGGTGGTATTTCAGGCAGACCTCGATGTATGGGCAACATCTATTAAGGATGAAGCCAACATGCTTACAGCGCAGCATCTCACTAGTGAGACTATGGAGAATTCTCGGTTCCGTTCGCTCTTCACTCGGTGGCATGAGGCAGAAGGCTTAGACAAGAAGCTAGGAGCAAGAAAACATGCACTGGACGCCTGTTCGACATACGATCACGAAGGCAGTTGGAAGCGATTGCGTAAACTCGGAAATAGCGGTATACACAGGAGCTCTGATGAATACTTGGCCTGGCGAAATCAGCAGGATTCAAGTACACTACTGTGTACTGGGAAGCTTGGGTGTGGCAAGTCAGTCCTCCTGGCCAACATTGTGGATGATCTCAATCTGAGCACGGAGCCGACAACCACCATAGCATACTTCTTTTGTCAGCCGGACACTTTGAAGAGTATAGAAGCGCAGACAGTTTTTGCATCTCTGACGCGCCAACTCCTCCATCCCGTCGCAGATCTTGTGCCCGCGTCTCACTTCATGAGAGAAAACCCACATACCGACACGGAGAATCTGCTCAAATTGCTCACCAAAGTCCTTCCACAAAACTATCGGGCATACGTCGTTATCGACGGCCTGGACGATTGTAAGGATAGTGAACGGACTTTACTACTTGAGGCACTGCGAGGCCTCCAGTCGCGGGTGCATTTATCGTTGTGTATCTCAGTCAGATCGGAAGTCTCGGAGAACCCCAGACGATCTTACGAGGGTTTTGGCCAACTTACCATGTTCCCTCTGCCAGAGCGGAATCCCGATATCATCGAATTCATTCAGTTGGAGCTCGAAAGATGTCTCGAAACAGGCAGACTTAGGGCCAACGATCCCTTATTAGTCCTTGACATTCGAGAGAAGCTCACTCAGGGAGCCGAAGGCATGTTTCTATGGGTGGCGCTTCAGATCAACGCCATTTGCCTCGAACAGACAGATGCAGACATTCGTCACGCCATATCCAACTTGCCGAGCGACTTATCTGACATTTACCACTGTCTTCTGCAAAAATGCGGCCCCTGTAATGTACGGCACCAATTCCGTATCTTTCAGTTGGTATCCATAGCCTATCGCCCGTTGACAATGGATGAACTGAGAGAGGCTCTCGGCGTAATTCCGGAGAAGAGGTGTGGAATTCACAAAATCTCGTTAACGACATCTATTCTACTCTAGCGTCCTGTGGAGGACTGCTTATAGTCGATGTGGAGAACCTTGGTATTCGCATGGTTCACCACAGTGTAATGGCGTTTCTTCTCGACCGATACCAGGGCCTGGAGAATTTCAACCTACAGCGAGCACATGACATGATGGGCCAAATAATCATTACCTATCTCAACTACCAGGGCTTCTCGAAAGAGCTATATTATGCCAAGAGTCCCAGTGTTCGGGGGAGTTCTATAACCTCGGCCGTTGCCAGTACTACCGTTGAGTCATTTGGACAAGCACAACGTCTAGCTCTGCGGGTCTTGAGGTCCAGGGCCCAGGTAGATAATGACATAGGACCCGCTCTGCTAGGGGCGCTGGGCCGCCTCAGGAGCGCAAAGCCAGTCTATTTCTACCACTACGCAGACTCCTGGTGGCCAGAGCACATATGGTACATCGAAGACATAGAGTCGGGCTGTATTCGACCTCTTATTAAGCTATTTTCCACGGTCGACCCGAATTGTGTCGACTCAACAGGTCGGACGCCTCTATCACACGCTGCCGAGCGTGGACTCATCCAAATAGTCCCAGCTCTTTTGGCAAATGGCGCCTACGATATACCTGATTCGTCCAACAAGACAGCCTTGATACGCGCCGTGGAAGGGCGACACTACTCCATTGTGGAGACTTTGCTGGAAACAAACTCCGCGCACCTGAACACTGCAGATAGCAAAGGGCGAACCCCCCTTGTCCTAGCCATCGGTTTAAAAAGTGATTATTTGGTCAGCCTTCTTATTCAACAGCCCGGGATAAACCCAGATATTTGCGATCATAACGGCTGCACACCGCTTATGTCAGCGGTCGTTGGTCAGTTTCTGGGAGGAGTACATATGCTTTTAGACGTAACAAACGCGAACCCATCAATTGGGAATAAGAGCTTTGATTCGCCACTGCACACAGCCGCGCAAAATGGCGACATCAAAATTGTGCAAGCACTAGTCCTACGCCTTGGGCACAGATTGAACACTCCGAACACAGGGAAGCAAACACCCCTTTTGGTTCGCCGCCGCCAATGGTCATTCTGGCCTCGTTACCCTGCTGGGAAGCAACAGTCATGTTGACGTGAACTATACAAGTGCTAGAGGTTTGTCGCCGCTGATGATTGCTGCACAAAACGGACACACCACGGTCGCGTCATGTCTACTTGGTAATCAGAGGGTAAACCGATACTTTGTAGATGTTGAAGGAAACAATGCTCTCTCCCTTGCCGCAAAAAAAGTCAGCTAGGCGTGGTCCAGGCCATTTTATCCCTTGCTCCAAGAATCTCAAATTCTTGGAATAAGAGAGGCGAAACACCTCTTTGGCTGGCCGCAGCCAACGGATCTCACAATGCTATGGAAATGTTGACTTTGTGTACGGATCTTTCCCGAGCTGCTATAGACAGTAACGGGGCCACACCCCTCTGGATCGCAGCTTGCAATGGCCATGTTGATACCGTCAAAGTTCTCTTGAACTTGGATACTGCCCATTTTTATCGTTGTAACAATGACGGGGTATCTCCACTGCAAGTAGCTGCATTGAATGGTCACGCATCCATCGTTGACATTTTGGTGCCCCAAGGCACAATCCACGTCAATGACGAGAATCTGGATCGAATCCTGCGAAAGGCGGCAGCGAAAGGCGACGTGGGTTTTGTAGGAGTCCTGGTAGGACTGGAGATGGTCGACGTCAACTACATCAACGAGGAGGATGGCTTTAAGCAGACCCCTCTATCCGTTGCACTCATGAGCGGTCATCATTAAACCGCCCGCATTTTGTTAGAACGTCCTAGAGTCGATCCGGGGATAGCGGATGTTGATGGCTACTTGCTAGTCGACATGGCCATGGTTAGGCGGTTCACGGATATCGTTGATCTTCTGAAAAGCCGCACTAATCTCCTCTTATGAGAGGCACACACGTAGTAACTTATAGAACTAAGGGTTTTACATGTATGTTCATTACCAATGTTATATATGGATGTTCCCCCTACTGGCGCTTGTGGATTAGAATAAGCACATTGCAAGGCCTTCTCTGAACTTCAACATAGAAATTAGATACGTTGCCTAGCGATTTAAGTCAGCGGACCCAGATGATCCAAGCTTCAGGGTTGGGGAATGCAGGACCCTGTGCTTGACATAAGTATGGGAAGTCTCCAGAAAAAACGGTATCTGATATAGACCGGGCCCCATCGGGAAATTCGAAGGGCTTGGGATGTAGCTAGTGAAACCAGAAAGATATATGCTAGAATATACCCGAGAAAACATCTTCCCGCTGCGAGGAGATATGGGTTCGAACTAGTAGTAAAGAGAGGCAGGCTCAGAATCATGCCTAGGACTTGCTTCTACCCTGAGATACAATAGGTTGTCAGGAATCTGGACATGGACCTAGCTAGCCCTTGTCAGGGCAGCGTAATTGGGAACATACATATACAACCGGTAGTTATCACCATATTACACCCAACCTGGAAACGTACGATGCCTAGGTACCTGGATAGGGTTATCATAAGTACGGGATCTCTCGTGGTTGGAGATACTGTAGGTAAACGAGTGCCCTTATGTATTTTCTCTTCCCTACTCCCGTGTATATTCCCTGGGGGTATCTCCAGGGGAATACACATGTGATCCAGGTTCCCTTCAGGGTAAATTCTTTATATAAATTGTCTTTAGGTGTTGGGATAATGTCTTTAAGGTATATATATATACGGCCCTTGAGTGTCGGCTGTCCCTGAGCGTAGGCTCAGCCCGTGCCTGTGCTACGGTTCTGCCTGTTTGGACCGCTTTGGGCGGTTCATAACAGCTAGATTATAGCTTTAAATACTATGTAGCTTTAATAATTACTAGTTAGTAAGCCTTTGTATAATAACTTGCTCTAGCTCGTACCGCTCCTTGTTTGTGCTCCAACAATTGGAAAGAAAATCCTTGGCATCATGCATTCTTGTTGATGACGCGGAATGGCTTTTAGCGTCGCGAATTTGCAGCATCCCTGTTGATGAGTATTCGAAGCTTTAGTTAGTACAGGACCGCAGTAGCAGCCCAGACCATTACTATCTCGATAAGATAGCACATATCGAGCAGGAGCTAGCGCCACAATGCGACGACTCGGCCAGCGTCTTGTATGTGCAAAAAAGTACCAAATAATACCGCCAAGGGCTATGGAACTTGAATATGCCAGTGGACAGATAGAGTGGAGCCAAAGTGAACTGACGGAAGCAGTGTGTACGATATACGCCCGGCCATGAGTCGCTCCTCGATTTTGGCTCGTCGACTCAGGGTCCGCGTTTTTGGGCGGGGCCACATACGGAGTTCGTAATTTGGTGCCGCTCATTCGCTTCTTTTCGAGGTTTGACCCCAGCGAGGCAGCTTTTGTTAACACTGGCCCATACCCGAGGGGCGACTCGAAGGGACGATATTAATACCTTTTATTATTTTTTTTCAGGTAGTATTGCATTTTGGCTAACTAATATATAAGTGAGCGCAATCCAAACGAATTGAACAAAGATCCATCTTCAAGAATATTTCAGAGACATCCAGATACTGAAACTGAAACAATTAGTGAGGTTCGCAAGAAGGAAGTTCACCACAGCCTCTGATGACCCTAAAGAACCGCACAGCGCCTTGTTGCCCGAGAAATACGGCATTATACGATCCACAACCTATCAACGCCAGGCTTTCCTTGACATCTTGCGGCCTTGCCAATTGTTTCCCTTCCCTTATCCTACAATCTTAAAGAAAGATTGACGTGGCCGATAAGCCGTTATGTCCTGGTCCAGGGAAGGTATACTCACCCTTATTGGTTTGATTATTGCAATCCCCAGCTGCCTTATCGCAGTCTATACTATCTATACCATCCTCAACCGTCGGCGGCGATATTGGCCTTACAATCCTTACCACAGTTGTAAGCTTTCAACCCCTATCTTTTTTTTTTGCTGCGCTTTGGTTCCTCAGAAGTGGTCCTTTACTCCACTCTTTACTTACCATTATTTCACTGCTCAAATTTTAAGAAGTCTTTCATGTGCATAATGCTAACTTCCGATTGCCTCTCCTCAGATCCATCTCCGCAGCTGGAGCCTTCCACGGGCCGCCGCGCAGATCTTGCTCCAGTTCCTGGGCCGGCCCCACACAGACGGCTATTCCATTCCATGGCTCCGTCGGCGGTGTTCCCTAACCCGCAATCGCTCGCAGAGGAGGGTCTATCGTTAAATTATTATGAGCTACTCCGTACGTACAACCATATTTACCCAATGCCCTTTTCTTTTGAACTATTAAGGCTAGCCATCTAGGCTAGGGTTCGGAAGTCTCGAAGCGCACCGACCGATACCTTAGTCCTGGCATTCGCTGTTGGTCGAAATTTAGGTATGAGTGACCTTTTCGACTCGTTGGTGGATATATGTTTGGGCAGTACTAGAGGCGATAAAGATTGGGAGAGTAAAATCTTGTCATGCGTGGCTATAGCGTTCGGTCGGAGATAGGAAGGAGTTCGTGTACCTATACAATATCGCTAGTGGCGTTTCGGAATACAGTGCTTGGTGTCTGTGTAAACTGAGGTTATAGCTAGTTATTGCTCACCCAGGCAGACCAATTCTTAATCGATGGAACTAACTAATTGATGAGCACTCGGAGTCGGGACACACGGGCCTACTAAGTGGTAGGCGGGCAACTCATCCTACCGAACAGGAATCATCACACGTTAGTTTTCGTATCCATCATCGCCAGCACTGGAGGAATCACGATTCTGTTTCTGGATACTTGATAAATTATGGCGAAGTGGTATTTACTATTTGCAGTGGGAGCCGGAGCGAGTCGCAAGCACTGGCGCGGGCAGTAAAGCGCTATAAATCCAATTTTGGCCCACGTTTCTCGCTTAATGAAAATTATATATTGTATATTATATGAGATCTCTTTTTGTGCTTTGGTATGCGATAAGTAGCAGTCCACATGAAGGGCAAGTGCTGACGGGACCTTGAAGAATCTAGATGTGTGGGCATTCCTCATGTCCGGGCCTAGCGTAGTACAAGCCGATCTCCAGGCGTGGTACGGATCCTCATGTCGATTACCCCATCCAATTGTGGTGCCCAGAGTCATTGAGGGAGGGCCATCGACGCTTTTTCCAAACTTGGTCGCACTTGGAAGGATATGGTGATGTTCTTGTGGGTCTAGGACCTAGGCTAACTAAATCTCTAGTCCCATGCAGAAGGTGCTGCCAGCTGCCCGAACCGCTGGTGCACTCACAAGCGCCACTATCACACCCACAGGGTGGGTTAGATGGATGTGGTTGGTGCACAACCAAAGTGGGCCTGGATTTGAACATTTCCGTGGCGCTCGTGCAGGGCCCGCCAAGGGTGGTCGAAATCTTCCCGGGCAGTTTACGACCATGGAAGGGGCGAAGCTTCTTCTGACGTGGTACTCCGGAATATGGGATCATGCGCCCTGGGTTTGGCAGGAAAAATAGTATTCCAAGACCACCGCCGTGTGCGTGCTGGGTGACCTGACCTACCAGTGTTGTTCAAAACGGATCCATCTGTTGAGCCAGGAATCTTCCATCAAGCACCTAATTAACTGCAGAATTACTGGGCATTCAAAGAGAGGCTTGACATGGCTTACATACATACAATCAAGAGCAGTGGGCTTTCTCCCATGTCACATATCTTACCCTGCGCAAGCCACGGCATTCACAATGCCCGTAGCCATTCCGACCGCGTTTGCAGGTATCGGGGTGCTTCTAAAGCAATGGAAAATACGGCCGCCTTATGGATGGCAGCATCGTACGATGGTCTAAATGCGGGTCAGGACGATCAACCCTTGGCGCTTGGCCTGACTTGGCTGGCCAATAAGTTCGAAGTTGGCCGTAACTGCTGATGAACCTAGAAAGAGCGGAGGTGCCGCTGCGGGGCAGGCAGTCAAGTACCTCGACAGAATTCGAAAGCCTCGTTTTTCTCGAGAGGAATTAGTATATATGTCTCCAGCTTCATATCTGCTTCACTCTACCTCTCCACTCACTCCCTACTACAATATCAATTTTCAGACGTCTACCAGATTCTGTCAGCGGTTATCACCTGAAACGAGAGACCTGACTAGTTACGTGGTCTATCCGAGCTCATCCAGTCTAACACAGTGAACGGAAACGGCAGCAATCCACGCATTCGACAATCTTTCTCGCCATCAAATAGCGTCGTTATGCCCTGGTCCACGGAAGGTACTATCGCCTTTATCACCTTGATTGCGACTATTCCTAATTGCACTATTGCTGTGTACACTATCTTCAAACATTGGCGCCATCATTCTCTACACTATCCTTTCTGCAACTGTAAGCTTTTCCATTTATTCGCTGTCTAAAAAAAGTCATACGACGAATTTTCCTGTTACTGTTAATTTGTTAAAGGGGTTCTAATCGATTCCTTATGCCTAACGCTAACTTGAAGTCCCAGCTGCATCCAGCCATTTTGAGGCTTCTACGGGCCGCGCCGATCTCGATCCAGTTCCTGGCCTCGGCCCACCACCGAGTTCCACAACTCCATGCGACTACCTCCATCATGATCCTCAATCGCTCGCAGAGGAGGGATTATCGTCATACTACTTTTATGTGCTACGTATGGGCGACACTTGCTTAATACTGTTTTCTCAGTCATCGTCGCTGACCAGCTGCCTAGGTTTCGGGACTCTGGAAGTTCGGCGACCAGTACCCTAGTCTTGGCGTTGGTTTTAGTCTTTCATTAAATCTTTTTCTTTCCTTTTCCTCTTCTTCTTTTTTTCTTTTCTAAAGAGCAGGTTTGCGTCATAAGCGCGTTGCTGGAAATAAGCATGGTGGGTATAGATATCGGAGTCGGGCAGAGACTCAAGTCCGCGATTATGTAGTCTGCATCTCTAACTAAGCACATGGTGATAGAGTGCTTGCGGGTGAAGAATTCAAGATTCTTCACATACTGATGTCGCTCAAGTAGATCGCCAAGTGGCAAGTGGTATAGAGTAGATGTTTTAAACTTTGTTCACGCGGGAATAGACTAGTAAAGGCCGGTCGGTAGGTATATTAACCCCACCAAATAACTAATGGATGGATCCTGGCGTCAAGTCCCATCCCCAAGCCCTTATGGAGGAGGATGCGGTTTCTCCTCTCCCTTCAGACTCCACTATCAACGGATAATGTTGTCAGCTATGAGAATTGATCTAGCATGCGAGGTAAGAATCATATCAATCTGCCGTTTGTCTTCGCTTGCCTGGCCAGTCTTAGCACCCGAACGCCCTATACACTAACGTAATTCCCAACCGAGTCG
>JOMC01000274.1:0-10497 GCA_000812125.1 Aspergillus ustus
AAGACATAAATTACTGTATTATTATTATATACACATACTAATAATATATAAATTACAGTATTAAATACAGTAATTTATTTATAGGTGTAGATCGTTGCCTAATTAAGCAAGGATCTATGTTCTTGGGTTAACAAGTCTAGGTTCTAGAGCAGAAGAAGTATATACATCTAAACCACCACCTTGCTCATTCAACTGCTCATTTCTTAACATAATTAGATCCCTTGCCTCTTGCACTGATAGGCCTTCATTAGGGCTTATCTAGCACTTAAATTAACACTTTTTTTACTTACTTTTCTTAAATTCTGCGTGGAGATTATATAATTCCTTTAATATAAAGGCTGCCTGGTGTATTATTAATTTATAACCTTTAAGTAACTTATTATAAGTCCTTTTTAAAGGCAAAAAAGGGGCTTCTTAAGTCCCTCTAGAGGATCTTTTTAACTAATAATACCTTCTTAAAGAGCTAGCAAGCTATATAAGGTGTTGCTAGCATAGTGTCAGAGAACACGGACATTGACAGCCAATGGATCCGCTGCGCCGCAGCCTAGCGCTGTGACAGCCACGGAGACAAGATAATCTGGACCGATCATGTCGAGCCTACAACGCTAACCCGCGTGCGGTTACAGGCATGGACAGGCTATAACCAGATTATAGGTATACTATAATCTAAACATAGGCAAGCTATAATAGATATCTAGTATTTAAGGACACTTATTACTATATATAATTAGGTTTAGTGACTATCTATTATCTTTAGAATCTAAGCTACCCCACCTTTTAAAAAATCCTAGTTACCTTTCTTAGTCTATTAAGAAGCTGTCTTCTCTATTAAATATTAGAATACCTTAAGCCCTCCAGGCGTTAAACAGGATTGGTTGGACTTATCTAATAATAACAGACCCTTATTTCTAATTAAGAAGATAATATCTACTATTATAGGTAATAATACAGGAACTACTACTATAGTATTAGGAAGTAATATCATACCTGTTAAATAGCTAATAGATGCCTAGAAGATTAAATAACTTAAAAAAGCTATTAACTATTTAATAGCTAAAACCTAATAGTTTAAAATATTTAAAAGAATTAAGGCAAACTAAGCTAAAGTGTTTAAAGGTAAGTAATATACCCTTAGAAGCTATCTAACCTTAATAAACATGTATATTAAGATTAATAACTTAGATAGAGTAAATAAATATAACAAGGTTATATTTACTAGAACATACCTTAGAGAATTAGCATTTACATGGTTTAAGCTATATATACAAGACTATAATAAGAATATTAGTAGCTAATAAAAGCCTCTAACTAGAAACATCTTTAGTAACTATAAGGAGTTTAAAAAATAAATTACTAAAGCTTTTAAAGACCTAGATACTAAGTAAACTACTAAACTAAAAAAAAACATTAGTAAGTATATAGCTAAGCTTTATTAGATTATATCTAACCTAATATAGGGAGACAAAGTACTTATATCTAGATACTATACCAGACTAAGGGATAAGGTAAAAGATACTCTTGCCCTTGTTAATAACTAACCTAAAGACCTTGAAAAAACCTATTAACACTATATTATAAATCAAGAATTAATAATATAAATAATAGATAGATTAGCAGAAGTAATAGTAATACCTTAAAAATAAAAAAAAGATTAAGCATAATTAAGATGAAGATATAAAAATAAATATTACTATTATTACTAAGGAATAAAAGAATAGAAAATTAGAAAATAGCACTTTAATAAAAAGTATTATAAATATAGAATAATTAGATATATAAAAAAGGATTATTAATTAAAGTATAAAAAGAATAAACTAGCTACTTATAACTCTTAAATTAATACTACCTTTATAATAAATAAACTAATAACTATAATAAATAACAAGGTAGATAATATAGATTTTACTAAGGAAGTCCTAGAAGAAAAAATAACCTAATTACTAAAAAAGCTAACTAATTAAAAAAGTGCTTAGTAATAGATTAAATTAACTTACCCTTACTATATATAATAAATATATTAAGAAAGCAGTAGAAGATATGGATTAAATAGTTTAAAAAGTATAAAAAACTAAGCTAAAGCTTAGAGTATTTAAAGAACCACTACTAGGAAAAATACTACTAGCCCTAGATATAAGTCTAGAAAAAAGCACTAGTATACTACTTAAATATATAATTTACCTGTTATGGAAAGGACCTCGACTCCTCGAGTATCTTTCCTAACCTTGGGTCGTGTTGACCTGAACCCCGATGATTCGGATTGACTTACCTGAGGTCCCCGTGGGACCTAGCTGCGAGTTGGGTAAAGGTGGAACGAAGCAAGGCCAGCCTTCACCACGTATGGAGAAGCCTGTAGAGTTAAGTGCTTGAACGAAGTGTATCGCGGAATGCTCTGGTAGCAAAGGTAACTCTCTGAATCAACTACCATCCCGACTACTATCCCCCGTGGTAGTCCCTGTGGCAGTCCTGTTAACTACCTTCCCGACTACCATCCCCCGTGGTAGTTCCTGTGGTAGTCTTACATGACATGGGTCGTGGGCGCTTGCACAGTGAGCACCATTGTACAATGGCAAGAGTCTGCCTGTGCTTGCTAACCCATGTCCTAGTTTGCCCGCGTCTTGCCCTAAGGCATCCCTCTGTTACCCTAAGGCCTGCCACTACTAACCTGGGGCAAACCTTCCTGTCCCTGGGGCAAGGCTCACTTGCTATGGGGTAATTCTGCTATCTTATACCGCCCTTGGGCTAGTTTATAACACTATCTCCCCCTCTTTTAGCTTTTATCCCTGAAAGCATAAATACTTGTAGGCCCCTACTTCCTCAGGTAAGCCTTTTCCTAAATCTTAAAATGTTTTACCATGTCCTGAGTTGCTAAGATAGTAAAAGCAAAGCATTCCTGTTATAATAAATTCACCCTTTAGGCTGACCTAATCGAGAAGGTTGGGTCTCCCATTAATAATCCTTGCAAGCACTGCGCCCTTGGTGGTTTTCCTTGTATTATAGATTTAAAAAGCATGAACTACGTGTCTTGTACTTGTCGTGGTTAAAAGTACAAAAACTAATTCCATAGTCTCCGCGATGTGGAGAGAGTTTAGCGGGATAACAAAAAGTACACTGCTAAACTTAAGGCTGCTAAGGCTAAACTAGAAAGAGTAATAGTAAAGATTAAGCGCCTTTGCTATATAAAGAAATTTAATAAAAAGTATATAGGTGATATTATCTCTTATAATAGTACCCTGCTGGAATAATTAGATAGAAATAATCCTTTAACTACTAAGGATCTCCATGAACTTAAGCACCTTGCTAATAAGCATAATGCTATGGTTGCTTAGCTAGCTGTGATATTAAAGCATCCTAATTTAACTTAGATAATTAGCTCTCTATTATTATTCTAGTAGAATATTAACTTTTTAAATTTTAAAGTTCCCGGTGGAACTCCTGGACCTTCTAAGGGTAATCTATTAGGTTCTTGATAGGTTCCCATGTATTATCCAAGGTATTATATCCCTTTTATTTTACTAGGTAATATGGCCGACCACTAACTTTCTTTATTTTTAGGATTTTCTTAACCTTGTATTCTTGTTCTCCTTTGTTTTTAACTTTAATGTGTTTAGTGATTTTGGCGTTTGTTAGTGCTAGTTCTAATAGTAAGACATGGAATGTTAGATGTATTTTATTTATTAATTTAGGTAGTTTTAATTAATAATTCACTGTTCCTAATTTTTCTTTGATTTGGAATAGTCCTAGTTAGATGTGATCTAGTTTCTAACTTAGTTACTTGGTCTTAATATTTTTACAGAGTAGGAACACCTTCTCCCCTTTTTTAAAGTCTAGTGGCTTGGTTTGGTGCTTGTTGTAGTAAATCTTTATTTTAAGGTTAATAAACTTAAGGTCTTGGGTGAGTTGTGCTTGGATATTTTTAAGTTTTTCCATAAAGCCTTCTACTTCCTCTACTACTAGTTCTTTAGTTAGCTGGTTCACCATGGATGCTTGGGTAATAACCATAATTGGCTTTAAAAGGCATTATTACCATTGCGCTGTGGATTAAGTTATTATATATAAACTAGGCCATAGGTAACTGTTCTACCTAATTATCCTGTATATAGTTCATGTAGTGTTGCAAGTATTACTTAATTATTTAATTAACCCTTTCTATTTGTCTATTTAACTAAGGTCTATATGTGGTAGTTATTCTTAGTTTAATTCCTATTTTATTAGTAACTAATTTCTAAAATTTTAATGTAAAGAGCTTGTCTCTGTTAGATATAATATATTTTAGCACTCTATGGTTTATTATTATTATGTTTATAAATATTATCGCCATGTCCTTGGCCATGATTGTTATTTTGGTTGGTACTAAATAGATATACTTGGTTAGTCTGTCTATAATAACCACTAGATAGTTGTTTTTGTCTTTAGTCATGGGCAATGGTCTAACAAAGTTAACTATAATCTATTCCCATGGTTTTTATAGTACTTTAGGATTCTAGAGCTTTTTATAAGGTGCGTGTCAAGCTAGCTTATTTCTTAAGCAGGTTTTATAATTATTAAGGTATTTCTTAACCTTCTTCCTTATGCTTAGAAAAAAGTAGTTTTACCTAATTCTTTTACATGTCTTATTAGTCCTATAGTATCCATGTGCTAGAGCGTTATAATACTCTTTAATAACCTCTGTTATTAATAATAGTGGCACATAGACCAATCCTTTTATCTTAAGGATTCCACTTTCCTTAAGTGTTCCTGGGGTTATTAATAATATTTTCTACATAAGCTTGTCTTCCTTTATTACTTCCTTAATTTGGTTAAGCATTGTTCTGGATATCTTAAGTATTACTGCGAGGATTATAGGGTTATTTCTAAGTGTCCTATTATTATTTTTCCTTAGGATAGCTGGGCTTAGATTTCTTCCCTTAATTCTATAGTCTGGTCTTTGGCTGAGTATATTAGCTTGGGTATTTTCACTGCCCTTGTAATGCTTAATCTTATAGTTATACTATAAGAGTAACTCTGCCTATCTAGCCTATCTTCTTGTTAACTCTTTAGTTATTATAAAGAAGGTTAGATTTTTATGGTCTAATTTAATAGTAATAGGGAATCTCACCCCCTGTAAATAGACTCTCTAATGCTTAAATACTACTATAATAGCGAGTAATTCCTTATTATAGATATTATAGTTAACTTCTGCTCCTGTAAGCTTCCTTAACTAGAAGCCTACTAGTCTTAGTTTTCTATCTAGTCCTGGCTATATTATCCTTGCTCTAATAGCATAGTTAGATGCGTCTGGTTCTAGTATAGTTTTCTTTGCTAGGTTATACTATGGCATAATTAGTACCATGGTAATTATATTTTTTATAGTGTTAAAGGTCTTCTATTAGTAATCTCTTTATTTAAATTCCATATCTTTATAGAGTAACTTGAATAGTAGCTCTATTTTAAATATAAATCTATTAATATATCTTTTATAGTAGTTAATTACTCTATTAAATTATTACATGTCCTTAATATTGCGTGGCATTGGCTATTCCCTAATAGCCTTTACTTTAGAATCTTTAGGTTATAGACCATCCTTTATAATCTAATATCCTAAGAACTTAGTTTCTTGGACATGGAATTTACACTTCTTAAGCTTACACTTTAGCTTAAGCTCTAGTAGGTGTTATAAGATCTTCTTTATTTAGTGGATTAGCTCCTCTAGCGTAATCATAAAGATTAAGATATTATTAATATACGCGACCATGTACTTATTTAGGTATTCCCTTAGTCCTTAGTTAATAAATTATTAGAAACTTGCTGGTGTGTTAGTAAGCCTGAATAGTATTACTAGATATTTATAGAGTCTAAACTTAGATCTAAACATAGTTTTCTATTCTTCTCCTTTAGCTATTTATAGCTAGTAGTATATATTAGTAATATTAAGCTTTATAAACTATTACGCTCCCCTAATTTTGTCTTGGATCTCCTAGATTAAAGGTAGCGGGTATTAATCCTTAATAGTTACTTTATTAAGTAGTTAATAGTTAATATATATTTATTCTTCTCCTCCTTTCTTAGGTATAAATAGGACACCATGTCCTAAGGGAGATATAGATAGTTAAATATTTCCCTTTAATAGCTAATTATTAATATATTCCTTAAGTATCTATAATTCCCTATTATTTATAGGGATTATTTATTTATAGTTTAGCTGTTCTCCCTCCTGGATTAGGATTTTATAATTATAAGGCCCGTGAGGTGGTAACTTAGGTTTTTTAGGTTTCTAGAATACTTCCTTATAGAGACTATACTTATTCAGGATAGTTAGCTCCTGCTTGGCAATTTTACTATTTATTATAAGCTCCTGCGTGCCTTCTAGGTTATGGTTAGAGTTATCTTCTTTAACTTTAATAATTTTACTGTATCTTTTAGTTTCCTTAGTCACCTAACTGGGTATCTGCATTAGCTATACTTGTTTAGATGGTCTTGATATTACTGCAATAATCTTTATTATTAGACTTTTTTCCAAGGTTATTTATTAGTCTATTATTATTAGCCTCCCTACTGGCTGCTTGGCCAAGCATGGCTCTCACGCGGGCTATAAGGCTCCAGCCCCCACTAGTGCTTGCTTTTCTAGGCTATTTCTCCATGTAATAGTTTTTAATTTCTAATTAATATCTAGGTTATAATCCTCGAGCCATGGGATCCCTAACACCATGTTATACTTTCCTACTAGGTATATATCAAGACTTAGCTTGGTATGTTTCCCTCATACCACTAGGGGTATGACTCCTGTTTTAACTATAAGCTTCTAAGGGCCTAACTGCTCTCTGCTTAGTCCTAAGATAGGTTCTTGTTTCTTTTTTATAATTCCTTGGATCTTTAGGCGTTCTATATATTATAGGTTTATAAAGTTTCCCATGGCTCCTGAGTTAATTATTGTGAATACTAGTTTTCCTTTAACTTATATATAGAGCTTTAAATACCTGCCTTATTATATTACTACAAGGTATTTTATCTCCTAATTTAGTTTTAACGTATTTTGTTATGGGACTAGGAAGTAATATCTAACCTTGGCTTAGTAGTGTATTATATAGTTATTATTAAAGCACGTGGTCTAATGCATGCCTTAGTGTTCTAAGTGCCTTGGGTATCTAATACACAAGCACCATGGTCGCCTGCATGGGCATAGTTAGTTTTTATAAATAACTATAGGCTTCTTTAGTTTATATCTAGCTATACTTTTTAGATCCTAGTGGATAGTATATTCCTTGTTATAACATATAATCTAGGGGATTAACAGGTGTTTTAGGTATACCTAGGTGGTGTAGATGCACTCACACTATTCTTAGTTATATTTATAGTAGTATGGCGTTCCTATTGATCTCCTCTTAGATACATCCTTAAGCGTGTTGTAATAGTCACTGTTAATCCGCGAGTAGGTGGTATAGTACACTGGGTGTTTTCTACATAGTTATTTATATATTCTCTAGTCACTGCTGGTCTAGTCCTAGTATAAGAGGTTAATATATAGACAGTGCATAAATAGGCTTTATATAAACTCTAAGACTAGGCTTAGGTTTCTTCGCACTTTACTAAGGATCTTATGGTACTATTTAATCTATATCAAGTACCTTATGCTAGCATACGTCCCTATTAGTTATCCCTGCTCCTGGTTTTCAGGGCTTTGTTCTAGGGATATGGTTCTTTAGGTAGGTCTCTCCCTGCTAGGTCCAGGGCCTTCTACCTAAGTGCTATATTATTTATTAAGATAGTCAAAGTCCCACTTAATACTTGGGAATTTGCCGTGTATTCTATCCTAAACTAGCTTGTTAGTGGTAAATTTATCTTAGTAGGGCTTACCTACTCTCTTAGTCCCTTGGTCTTAGAACAAGGTTTTATATAGCAAAATATTATTAGACTAAAGTTTATTAGCTTAAGTTACAGTTATAGCTAATTTATATAATAGCAGTGGTGTTTTATTTTTATTACTAGTAATTTGCCTTGTTATACTAATATGCAGGTTTCCTTTATTTATGCCCTGCGAGTCTATATTAGTTTGTCCCATCCTTAGTAAGTAGCTCCGCGTGGCCCTGGCCAGGGGTCGCGCCGCTTAATTAGCTACAGCCTAGGTTTTATCTCCTGCTTCCTTTAAGGTTACTTAGATATCTTCCTCCACCTATTACTCCTCCTAAGTGGCATCTAGAGTAGTAAATATTATAGCTGCGTGGCGGACTATATTCTTTATTTATATCTATTACTCTGGGGTTAGCCTATTCCTAGGGCATTATCCTAGTGATTAGACTATTTCCTTGGTGGCACTAATTATTATAGGCTCCCTGGTAGCCTATAGTTACTAACTATAAGTAGATCCCCTCCTAGGTCTGGTGTTATTTTTTTTCTAGTCTTTGTAGTTTCTTACTTAATGCCCTAATTTACTATAGTAGAAGCATAGATTCTTTTGCTAGTGTTATTCTTTTTCTTCTTTTAAAAGTATTATATTAAGTTCTATTAGTCAAGGTCTATAGGGATTACTGTTCCCTTGGTGCTGTGGCTAGAACTACTATCTAGAGTTTGCATAATAGCCTCCCCGCTAGTTATGCTAGAACCATGGTGGCTGGTATTAACCTTAGTCTAATCTCAGCTTTTAAAGCTAATTGCTAATCCTAGTGGCCAAGTTATATATTTTTATAAGTAAGTTAGGGTGTTCTATAAATGCTATTTTCTCTCTAATAGCATAGGGCAATCCTTTCTTATAGTAGTGCATGAAGGCCTTGTCTAACTAGAAGAGATAGGATATTAGCTGTTAGAATTATAACATGTAGTTATTTATATTATTACTATGGGCGTGTAAGTAATTAATATAACACTCTGTGTTTTAAGTTATATTAATGTTTTTAAAAACCTGTTTAAGTTAGGTTTAGAAAGCACTAAAGCTTCTAAAAACCTCCTTGGTATCTTTGGCTTGCTTATTATATAGTTCTATCTAGTATTCTTGGATAAAAGGTTTAAACCACTTGTAGGCCATGCTAGTAAGGTAAGTCAAGGCAAAGAAAACTTTATTACTTTCCTTTAGAAACCTTTCCTTGTTAATTTGTAGGTATATAAGCATCTGTATAAGCCAGTACCTAAGCTTGGTCCTAGTCCTGTTAAAGGGTTCCGGGGTCCTAAGCTTTATGGTTTTTGTAGTAAGGCATATATTAAGTCTGTGTACCTGCTTGATAAGCTGGTTGACTATTCCTTGGGTGTTGCTGCTGGGCGTAGTATTGTGTCTTTTGGTGTTAGTGGTTAGCTGGTTAATAGTGCTACTAAGCATATTAATAAGTTTGGTTTAATTATGTATATGCTAGTCTATTCCTGTGATGCTCTACTACATCTACGCCATCTGCTAGGCTATATTAGGTTAAGTTATTATGCTAATTACTTTAAGTTAATCCAAAGACACTTTGTACTAACTAGTGATTAATATGTTATAGAAAGGACCTTGACTCCTTAAGTATTTTTCCTAACCTTGGGTCGTGTTAACCTGAACCCTAATAATTTAGATTGACTTACCTAAGGTCCCCGTGGGACCTAGCTGCGAGTTAGGTAAAGGTGGAATAAAGCAAGGCCAGCCTTTACTATGTATAGAGAAGCCTGTAGAGTTAAGTGCTTGAATAAAGTATATCGCGGAATACTCTAGTAGCAAAGGTAACTCTCTAAATAATAACTTTATTAATCACGAAGAACAAAGTAGAACTAGATACAGTAGTAAACAAGTATCCTTATATATCCTCTGTAATTAACTACCATCCTGACTACCATCCCCCGTGGTAGTCCCTGTGGCAGTCCCGTTAACTACCTTCCTGACTACCATCCCCCGTGGTAGTTCCTGTGGTAGTCTCACGTGACGTGGGTTATAGGCGCTTGCATGGTGAGCACCATTATATAATAGCAAGAGTCTGCCTGTGCTTGCTGACCCGTGTCCTGGTTTACCCGTGTCTTGCCCTAAGGCATCCCTCTGTTGCCCTAAGGCCTGCCGCCGCTAACCTGGGGCAAACCTTCCCGTCCCTGGGGCAAGGCTCACTTGCCGTGGGGCAATTCTGCCATCTCGTACCGCCCTTGGGCTGGTTCATAACATTACCCTAATAACTAGATAAATAAATAGATAATAAAGTATAACAAGGCACTTAAGCTATAGTATAAAGAAACTAGAATTAAAAAACTTATATAAAATTATTAAAGATATTAAGCTAATATAGATCTACTAGCTAATAGTATCCTATTTTTTAGCATAGTGTAAGAGCCTCGCGAGATACTCCTCTACTAGAAGATGAGTCAGCCCATGGATAGACTTCTATGCTCGCGAAGGCAGGAGTTCCTGCCGTCAGTGTTAATCTACTATAATAACCTGATTCTTGGAATTAGGCCCTGTGAATCTTCTCTACCCTATTCTTAGGCTATTACCACCTTTCACACCTATCGCAACCTTTACGGCCGCAGGTCCTTATACGTAGCTCTTTTATTGACCCCCCCCCCCCTTTTTTTTAA
>JOMC01000029.1:0-396995 GCA_000812125.1 Aspergillus ustus
TTTTTTTTTTTTTTTTCTATTTTCAACCGGTCAACATTCGGCCGCTAGGTTTTACGGCGCAGTCCTGTGGCTTAGCCTTTCATGATTGTATGTCGAATGCTGACGACAAGGGACACGTACTAGCCAGGGATCTAACGAGTTAGATCGAGACGGGAAGAGGGGTTAAGGGCCCTGAAAGGGGGTTCGGCGCCTCTTCAGACGCTGATGGATGGGCTAGAGTTAGCGATAATTCACGGGATCTGTGGCTGTTCAGGGTGATGCTATTCGGTAGAGGACAGGAAAGAGGCGCTGTACCACGTACTCGTTTCTAGGGCCCGAGGAAGAGTAAGGCGAGAAGTGGAGGCACTAGTCTTTCGTGGTGGGTGTACTTCGGAGATATGAACCACAATAAATAACGTGGTGTCTGGTAATAATTCCGTGGCACTGCTCCATCCGGAGTATGCAGTCATTAGAACTAAATAAATCAATATTATTTAGCAAGCCCTCCAGGGCTGAAAGCGAAGGTTTCCTATTGGCAGCACCGGGGAGCGTAAAAACCATTTCGACGTTCAGAAATGCAAATGCGTGGAAGAAAGATCAGAATAATCGCCGCCAATGTGATGGAGTGAAGAATTATGCTGCCTAGCGATTAGCTCCACCAGAGCGAACCTCGAGTCCACAGTGGGCTTATGGACCTAACTAAGGTACACAACTACACGCGCTAACTGCCAGGCTAACTCAAGCCCCGTCTCTCTCTGGCTTCATGGTCAGAGCTTCTGGAGAGACCCTGGACCAGTTTCAAGATGGATGCTTTTCTTATTTCTTCATCTATTTCCCTTCCAGTGAATGATCGCTGTCTTGATTATCTTTTGGCTTCTCTCTCCAACTCTTCTCTCCCCTCGTCAGCTTCATTTTTCGGATCCCAATTCCTCCTTCCTTTTCTCTCTTCCCGATCATCCCATCCTCAAGACTCTCCTTTGACACGACCCTTATCAACCTCCTCCTCGGCACTTCAATATCACGCTCAACCTCTCTTAACCTCCCTCGCAAAAGTGCCCTCTTTTTCAGCCGCCTGGTTACGTTTTCGACTGTAGCACTTCTCTGGAAGAACTGTTGCTCGAGTTAAATTACATTTTGTCACCTAGAAACATTTCTTTTTCCCCCTCTCCTGTTCCCGTTTCTTGAAACCCAGGACTACTACTACCCGTGGTCCAATTCGCAATTACCTTCCGTCTTCACGACAACCAAACTCATATCCAATTTCCATTTTCAGAACTGGCCAGTGCTGGTTGAGAACCGGAAATAGCATCCACCCAGTCTACTGCATCAAGCCGGCTTCAAGTTGTTGAATTGCGGCAGCTCCCCGCCAAATAGCGTCACTGGACGCCTGTTCCGTCTAGAATTATCAAATCGCCAGCAGAGCTCATTGCAGACTATCGCCATCCGCCTGGAACCAAGGCAAGGAGGGACTCGATTTCGTTTATCGGTTTGCTGTCAGATCTGCGCCCAGGTGCCTGTCTACAGATCGAGGGGCGTGTTACACGAAGGAAACCACAAACATCGTCGAAGACAGCTGGTGTGTGTGCCCTTTTACCCTTTTTTGCCTCTTTGCTTTTCTTTTCTTTTCCTTCATATCTTTTCTCCTTTTTTTCGCTTTCCTATTCTCCGCTTATAGATCCTCTTAACACCGCCACTCTTACCCGCCAGTTGTTCTTAACTAAAAAGGAATTTGCGAAGCTGACTGTCCACCTGAAGGTTTCATCATTTTCTTTTTTTTTTATCTCTTCATCTTCATATAAATCGCGTTTGTCCGCGGTCAGAGAGATGTCTAGCTGCCGGACGAGTTTTGTGTCGATCTTGAACAATGATGACAACCCGGCATTCGCGGTTCGATCGGCTTACGGGATAGCTAAACCATATCCCACATCGTCACATCAGTATTCGCTGGAACAGCCCCCATCAAGAGGCGTATCAGATTATCATTATGGCCGGATGTACTCCGACTCCCCATCGCCCAGAGTAACGCGGGCACCATTCGACCCCGTCACAGAAGCCGCCCGGCCGGCATCGCCGGGATCTTCAGACTGTTCTTCATACGACTATGCGACCAGCTCTATTGCCGCATCTTACCACCACCATCCTGCTCGCCATGATCCTTATGCTTACCACGCGCATTCGGATAAGCGGCTCAGCGCCAACTCTATGGCCGAACCACCGTCCCCCCAAACATCTATCGCTAGCACGTCGAAAGAGTCAGTTGGTCCCAAACCAGCTCGCAAGAACAAGTATCCTTGCCCGTTTGCTGCCAGCCACGCTTGCACTGCTACATTTACGACTTCTGGGCATGCGGCGCGGCATGGCAAGAAACATACCGGAGAGAAGAGCGTGCACTGCCCGATATGCAACAAGGCGTTCACCCGAAAAGACAACATGAAGCAGCATATTCGCACGCATCGAACGCACTCTGAAGATATGTCATCTAACGCCACACCGCGAAGTATGGACACGAGCAGGGAATGGACACCTAGGCGGTACGAGAATTAGCCTTTCGACGTCTGGCCTTCACGGATATGATTGCCTACGATAGTATGAGGATGAAGATTCGATAGCGGGCGAGAGTCACCGCCACTAGGCTTTCACGATAATCATCACAATAGTTGATGAGGAAAGATCTGAACAAGGCATGAACTCTAAATAGCCCGCCGCGGCCTGGATCGCGATTGAGACTCTCTTAATGGTGCAGTCTCAGCCCTTGTCGCCGAGCCGACCTTCGAGAACAATTTTTGAACGAAAGACGCCCGTGAAACAACGCAGAGGTGACTGCTGGGCGGCACTCGCAATCTGTCACTGGGACCATCCTTATTCTTTTTTTTTTTCGCATACTCTTTTTCTTCTTTGTCTACCGTCGGAAAAATGATGGATAGAATCTGGATAGACTCACGCTTCCACCTGAACAGGCAGCAGTTCGGAATATGTCTTGTAAGCCATTCCGTTTCTGTGTACCATGGAAGTTTGCATTGTTTTGTTTTTATGTTCTACTGTCTCTTTCTGATTCACAATTCTGCCATCATTTTCATTTTATTATTTCCTGCTAAGACCATGCATGTATTGTTATCAGCGTTTCCATTATTCTTTTATCCAGGTCTATGTCATGAAGGGTTAAATAAAGGTCACGGGATTGAAGCGGCATGTACAATACAAGAGCGACGTCAGCGAAACAGCTGAACCCATTTGGAGTTCCAATGAGAGAGACCCGTTACCGGGTTGTTTGAATTGTCCAAGATCTACCTGCCATTGCCTCTTGAATAAGTTTGTTCTGAAAGATAAAAAGAGGGCCCCGGCAGTTGCACGGATGGCGCGCTGCCGGACCTACAAAGACTGGTAGAGCCAGAGCCGGGTATCGATGGTCTGGGGCCGACTTGAGCCTGGGTCTGGATCAGGAACCCGATGGGGCCAAACTTGGGCGTTGAAAGGGTGGAGTTGATTTGATGCCCTACCTTATAGTTTTGATCAGTTCAATATAGATAGATACGTGGACTAGTTACCCTGACCCCAAGACCAAGGCCAAGGTCCTAGGACGATCACACAATACTCCGGAGTATGTAGGAAGAAGGCTGCTGAGGCGCTCACCGACAGTATCATATGACATCATCATGCCCAAGTAGGAAAATGATAAATTGATCATATCTCCGGGGTGTTATAGCTCTAAGTCCAGTGCCCGCGTCATGATTCATTATGAATTCAGTGCTGCGGATTCTGCCCACTTATGTGTGCCTGAGCCACGCCTCCTGGGTCGGATGACGAGCTGAATTCGCCTTGTTGGCTGCCATTCTCGCGGAGTCTGCCGACCTCAGCCACAAATGACAACGATCGAGAACGCGAGAACCTGGTGACCTGTGGCTTGAACGCAGCCTCGACCGTTCACTTCAGCTTGCACGAGATAAAAGGCGTTACGTCAGAGCTGGTGACTGCGGCTGGTGCCCCCGCTCAATTGCCACACATAAAACAGCGCGGTCTTGGGGCCCTTATGATCTAGTTTCCCCTCCGTCTTTTTCATCTTCCATCTTCTTATCCAACGGCCATTATCTCTTTTGATCGCACGGCCTATGATTTCATCTTTCCTCTTCTAATTACTCGGTTTATACCACGGCAACCATGGCTTACTACGACAGCCGACCGCCATATCCTCCACACCAAGAGCGCTATCCACCCGCCGAGTACCCTGAAACCCCTTATTACCACGGGAAACATCAGCCAACAGACGCAATCGCGCCTGCTGCTGAAACTAGCGGCACTCGAGACTCCTATTACCGTAACCATCCCGCAAGAGACGCTTACGAATACGGTTATGATGACCCTCACCACTCCTCGAGACGCTCGCGCACAAAAAGCCACCGCACGCACTCAGCTGATGGATACTACGACGACCCATACGAAAGTTACGAGCCTCGCTCCCGCCGATCCAGGCATTATGATGATCGACGTGCGTATTTCCCAGTAATACTCGATGGACATAGTTAGGTAAGAGCCAGAAGGCTGATGATATATCAGGCGGTCGTGAGAAGTACGCCTATTCTCCGTCGAGCAGTCGTTCTCCCCCTCGTCGTCGGAGGTCTCTGTCTGAGCGTGCTCTAGGCGCCCTGGGTCTAGGAGGCGCCGCCGCTGCAGCAACTGGATCCAAGCATCACGATAGTGGGCGGGGTCGTTCCCGTGGACGCGACCACCGCCGGTCTTACTCGTACTCGCCCTCTCCAACTCGTGGAAGCCATAACCGTGGTAAGAGCGAAGCGCGCATTGCGCAAGCTGTCAAGGCCGCTTTGACTGCCGGTGCTGTGGAAGCTTTCCGTGCTCGCAAGGAGCCAGGTGACTGGTCTGGTGCTAAGGGCAAGCGCGTTCTCACAGCTGCTCTCGCTGCCGGAGGCACTGATGGGCTGGTCGATCGCAACCCCGACAAGCACAGCAAACGCCATATTCTCGAGTCTACTCTTGCTGGTCTTGCCACTAATCGGGTCGTCAACGGATCTCGGTCTCGTTCGAGGTCCCACAAGCGTTCCCGCTCCCACGGTCGGAGCAAGGCTAAGGATGCCGCTATCATGGGTCTTCTTGCCACAGCTGGAAAGGAGGCGTATGATCGGTACCAGAAATCTCAGTCTCGTCCACGGGATCGTCGCCGGTCTACCTCTCGCGATAGCTATGATGATGACTATGACTCTCGCCATCGCGGCTCCAAGAAACGGAGCAAGAGTGTGTCGGACTATGTCAACGAGGGTATGGCTGCCCTTGGCCTGGGCGATAAGCGTGAGAAGGGTGACAAGGATGATCGGCGCCGCCGTCATCGTGAACATCGGTCGTCTCGCTACGATAACTACTCGGACGATGATCGATATAGTGACGATGATTACTACCGCCGTCATCCGAGCCCACCCCGGAATAGGCATTCGAGAGATGTGAGTGGACCTCGTTATATCGCTGCATCGGGAGCCAGGAGCGATGAGGGTTACGGTCACATGGACGTGGGATCCTATTCTCAACGCCCTGACTCCCGGCGCAACAGCGAGCAACCACGTGATCGGACACAGAATGGTTCTGACGCGGATGATAGTATCGATGAGCACAAGCGGCTTAAGAAACTGAATCGGGAGACATTATGGGCCACCGGCATAGCAGCAGCAGCAACCATTCACGCCGCCCACTCCCTGACCGAGAATATGGAAAAGCACAAGGAGCGCACGAAACAGCTAAAGGATGGTGAGATTACACCCGAGGAAGCCCGGTCGCGCCGGAGGAAGAATCAGCTTTCGGACCTCGCAAGCGTGGGTGTCGCCGCTTTGGGTATTCAGACAGCAGTTGGTGAATGGAAGAATTTTGATCAGAAACGTCGCGAACGCCAAAAGTGTCACAAAGATTATAAAGAGTATAAGCAACGTGCCAAATCCATGAGCGGTCAAGGTCAAGGTCCCCATGGCCGCTCCCAATCCCGACCTCACCGTGCCCAGAGCATGGATTATGGTCAACCTCCTCCGGGGAGGACTGTGTATCCCGACGAGATCGAGGAGAATTGGTCCGATGCCAGGCCTCGATCTGTAAGGTCGCCTGGTGTGATGGTCTAATACTTCTATTGCCCTATTTTCCTCCCCATTTGTTCTATTTTGCTTCGCTATCTTTCATGATACACTTGTTTTCTTGATCGATATAAAGCGATTGTTTCTGCATGAGACATGATTCATGAGACCACGACACACGACACAAACCACGTTAAACACATGACACCTGATGTATATTCGATTCCCCCTCCCAAGATGATATTGACCGAAATTGTGACACTATGATTATATGCTGCGCTGCGATACGATACGATACGATACTTGCACCTTTTCAGTTATCCTTCGCCATGTTCTTGTTGCTTACCTTTCGGGTTTGACTCTGGTGCCTCTCGCTCGCTTTCTCTGCTGCTGTACCTATATGTTGCATTTACATCTGCATTAAGATGGGTTTTCCATGTACCAGCATATCTGAATACGTCTGTCGTTAACAATGACATGATTCCGAGCATACTAGCTGCGGTGCGAATTGCAAAAGTGTACTTAACTTTTCACTTCAATACATACATAATGGATATAAATCCCAAAAGCGCATCATCTGTTGTTGCATCGAAATACCTGGCCTACTAGGCTTACCCTTTTGGTCGAGAGGGGTATCGCTCGTCCACACCTCCCCCACCCGTGACCCGCTACGCACCTTCCCTGGGATTGGAAAATCCCCAGGTCGTCAGCCGACCCTCTCGTAATAAAATCCAGGATCCACGCTGGAATGACACAAGAAGCTCCCACGAATCGAGCAAAAGTGCTACGAGGCTGAGGTGCTTGAGGTGCTTAATTCCCAGTACCTCAAATAGGCCATAGACTACTGCAGTTTAGACCAAGATACACAAGGTCATGTTACTCAGCACCACTACGTAACTATATAGGTAGTCCTAAAAGCAAAAAGTATAGCAATGAAAATCCCAACAAATCCATTTTTTCAACCAGCCATGCACCTCGCACATGGAAGTCCAACGAGTAATAACTAGCAGACTAGCTGGCTAGATCAGATCAGATCAGATCGTGTAAAACGGGAGAGCAAAAAAAAAAAAAAAAAGGAAACCAGTATCCATCCCTGCATCACTTACCAGGGGGAGAGTCTATGTACAAGAGTAACCACAACCAGGTATGCAAGGCAATCGACAATTCGGACGACAACAGCAACAGAAAATGGGGAGACCAAGGAGCGGAAGAACGTGAGAGCAAATGGATATCAAAAGTTCGGAAAGTAAAGCAGGCCAGGCTGATTAGGGAGGGAGAGTAAGAAATGAAATGGAATGTACACTTGGTTGTACAAGGACACGAACAAGGCAGGTGCGAAGCGCTAGTAGTGGAATTACACAGTGACGGAACACGGCAATTGCGCTGAAGATTTGAGGACAGTGGTGAAATGCAACGGGATAGCCGCTAAGCGGCACGCCAACGCTCGCAGCTTCATCTATTTGAGGTGTTATGGCTGCGTTATGCAGTATGTGTATGCGGGTGGAGAGATATCTGGATGTGTTCTTCCAGGAAGATGGAGGTAGTGTGTGCAAAGAGTGTGGCTGCTCGCAGCTTAGGTGTTTGTTAAGGGGTTGTTCTGGTCGGGTGCGATACAAGGCCATAGAAATGAGTGTTGGTCGGTGGCAACGACTATCGATCAGCATGAAGGTTCAGCCAGCTCATATCCGAGTTGACATTGTTTCGCGGGAGCGGTTGGCCTTCGGGGATCAGGATGCTCGAACCACGCGTGTTCGTACGGGCAGAGTCGTGCTTCCTGTAATCGACAGGTGACTGCGCGGCTGTAGATGGCAGTTCTCGCGTGCTGTGGGCAGGGTTATAGAAGCTCCTGCTGTATGCGCTGCTTGGCGGGCGGCCGAGCCAGCTTTGCGTTCGTGGATTATATCCGCGTTCGTCCTCATCTTCGTCGGAGTGAAGACTGATAGAGTCGGCGCTGGATATTTGAGCTGACTGACTCTGAGGGATCGCGATCTGCCTGCCATCTCTGATAGAGGTCGCGAATTCTGTCGTCGGGCTGCCGCTGTTGACTCGACCAAGTGGCTGGGGGTGATCCAAAAAGCTCATATTTAGGGGAGGAAGGGCATTGGCACCGTCGGGCCAGATAGTGGCTTTCGAACCACGAGTGGAGTCATACTGGGACATACCGATCAGGGTTGGGGTACTGTTGTTCTGGAAGTATTTGCCCCAGCCTTCATCCATTGTTCGCTCAGCTTGGCGTGCTGACGGATCCTCGACTTCAATCTCTTTATCCAAGCCGGTATAGTCGTTATCGCTGGATTGGATGTTGTTGAGTGGACTTGGCCGCGCCGGCTGTGTCCTTTGCACGTATTGTGGCAGTGCCCCGGCAGGCCTGGGAGACTTTTCGTCGCCCATGTTGCCCGTAAAGATAGCCAATGAATCAAGAGACGCCGCCCTCGGGGCCGGGCTCTCGGCCATCGGGTAAGCTGAGCGGGTCAGGGGTTCTACGCCCTGATCCTGGAAGCTTAACCGGTCCTTATCCAAACCGCCGGCCCTGGCCATCTTCTGCTTCTTCCGCTTAAGGAGCAGTAGAATGAGAACCAAAATGATTGCCAAGCCGACCAGTCCTCCTAGAGTTGCGCCAATGATCGTGCCAGTGTTATTGTTACCTGAGTCACCGCTTGACGAGTCAGACAAGGTGGTGGATTCGGTTTCGGTTGCTGTAGGTGTTGACGTAGACGAAGTCGAAGTCGTTGTTGTTGTCGCTGTTCCAATAATATCAAGGATCTCCTGCTCGGACTTGTCGCCGAAAAATAACTGCGTCGAATTTACCCACCCATTTTGAGTTTGATTGAAGATGGCCAGAGAGTCGGTGCCGTCCCCGCTTGAAATAACTACTTGCCCGTCTTCATCCTGAGCTAGTGAGTAATCTTGGCGTGTGGTCGTGGATGCAATAGAATCGTCATAATCTGGGTAATCCCTCTTCATCATCCTTGAGGCCAGAGGTTTGGAGGTGCTGGGAGCCATAACCATGCTTGTGACATTATTGGGGGAGACGCTCATGTTGAAACTCTGCAGTACCTTGCTACCGTCCGTATAATTAAAGAGAGCGAATTTTGAGCTGACAGGTAACGTTCGTTGCATATTGAACCCGGAGTCGTACCAACCCTGATCTGAATCCCAGAAGTGTACCCCTTCTGGGGTAGTCTCACCACCGAAAAGCGCTGCTTCATCATCACTCCAGGCCAAAAGGACAGGAGAAGCTGCAGGTGACGCATTCTCTCCAGACTGAGAATCAAGATCATATGGCTCGTAGGTGCGTGCAATAAACGTGTCGGAAGTCACAATAGATCCATCTGTGGGGTGGCCGCCATAGACAAAGATCGAAGAGATAGATTTCAGGTAGACAGCGCCGTGGGAGGTCCGGTTAGAGAGGTTATCACCAGTGAGCGGGATAGTCTTCCACTTCTTATCCTTGAACGAATAGCGTTGTAGGCCCGGGTTTTCCGACTTTGAAGACGTGCCTCCAACGATATAGAGGGCTTGTTGAGTTTCATCACCATTAATACCACCAGTAACACAAACCGCATCTGACACGGGCACACCCGGCGTCAATTCGGTCCAAGTTGCATTGTATTCGAGGGGAATTGAGAGAAATCCTTTTTGGGAGTAGGTATAAAGTGTGTTGTTATGAATCGCGGAGCAGTGGCCTTCAAGCGACACTGGAGGTCGCGGGGCGAACATGTTGCGAAAGGATAGGTAAATTCAAGTCGAGTCTTCGAATATACCCGTCGAAGAGAGGACCTGGTGGGATAACCAGCCACCCGAAGAGAATGTGAGGCGGAGAAACCCTAGGGAGGGAGGGAGGGAGGGAGGGAGAGAACGGAAGGTGACTGCCAGAGCACTATCTCATGATAATGAAAGGGAAAGGAATCGTCTCCGCGGACGATGTCTTGCACTCGAGAGAGTTACGAGGATGGATTTACAGAGAGAGCGCAGAACCTGAGGCTGCGCTTCAATGCTGGTAGCGAATGATCGACTAGATGATGACCCGAAGAAGAGCGAAGGAAAGGGAAATAAGGAATGGCGACCTGGTGGTGGCGCTGTCAATCGGGGAATTTTCAGGGGCTGGTATAGTTCATAGGGCGGAGCGAAGCACGATGTCAAACCGGCAGCGAGAGAAGAAAACGAGAGACACGAGACCGCGAAGGTCAAGGAAGATACACGAAAATGGGAAGGAGAGAAGGGATTGAATTGAGAGGCGAAGGAGAGAGATGGGCAGCTCCGAGTCAGGGGAGAGACAAGAGAGTGGGAAGACCAGAATTAATTAATTTGGCGGACAGTTTGTATGGGCGAACGCTGGCAGGTGAAACAACGGCCCCAGCTTGGACCAACCGCGTAAGAAATCTTCTCACCTTGGATTGAACGAGTTTTTAGCGATGTCGTCAATTGAATGAAGGTAGAAACCCAAAAATTAAAAGGACAATTGAGGGAGAAAAGGAAGAACCATGAGCTGGCCTGAAAGAGCGACCAGCACGGTGGACAAGAGGGAACACAAATGACAAGCAGAGAACGCGAAGAACAAGTCGGAGGAAAAGCAGCGAAAATCAGACAGCAGCTTTCGGAAAGCGATGTGACCAGACAAGCTCAGCTGCAGCACGCGAATCAACGCGCCATCCATACAAAGACCCTGGGAGAGCCCGACGTCAGGACTCAGGTACAGGAACGAGAATGATATCAAGCCTGTTTGTTTAGACGATCCTTACAGGCGCTCAGCGGCAAGGGACCCGTTCAGGGGTATAGCGAGCTTACTCCGCTAACGTCCTTGATCCATGGTTGGGCGACGCAAAGTCTCTACACTCATTAACATCTATTGATTTGCCTACAAGCCGTCCGAGCAGTCTGATCGCGATTTCACAGATAACAGAGTTTTCAGAAAGCAAGTCAGCCGCGAGACAAAAGAATCCAATGACTGTGCAACCGTTCCTGCGTCAGCTGGGCAAGTGGCAGGAGAGATCGTCAGGGCGCACCACTCGCAACGCGGGATGCCGCTGGTCCCTCAGTCGTGTTGGCCTGACCTCCAGCTCCCGAGTCCCGGCTGCATCGGTCTTGCGATGTAATTGGCCGACACAATATTCTTCACAGACGCTCGAGGCTGTGATGACTTTGGCGGCGCCATTTATACTTCTTTTTAGCGACTTGACAAGCCATTCATAAACAGGCAAGATCGTTGGAAAATGAATCCACACTTGGACAGTCGAATTTCTCTGAATATCGATGTGACTAAATGGGTGCATATAGCATATGTACAATGGCCGATTAACCCTCCGTTGACCCCTGCTTCCACTTGTGTGCCATCTGCAAAAGTTTCGATAGGTTTGCCGCCGACTTGTCGTCTGCGGGGAACACATAGTCCATATACTCTTCGTATCGGTCGTCGTCGAGCTTTCTCCGCTTCTTGACCCGCCGTGGCATCTGTTTTTCGATCTTGTCTATATCCTCTGGCGACCCATGGGTATGTTCAAACGACCGCCATGCGTTGAGCAACTCCACGCGCTGTGATTATATTAGCATCCTCAATTCTGTTCCCGCTGACATGAAATGACTTACCTCTTCCTTAAGCTCCTTCTCCTTGAAGAGCTTATGTGCGCGCTCAAAGACGGCCCGAGCACGTCGCTTGGCCTCGTCGCTGATAGGACGTTCTTCCTCCTCTTCCTCCTCTTCTTCCTCATCTGGCACATTGATTTCGAACCGCGCGTAGTTGATCCACACCTTGACATGATCGGTTTTCTGTAGTAGGCGCTCGTACAAATGTCGCTCGCGTTCGTACTCGCCTTCGTAGTCTTCAAAGTCAATGTAGGATTTCCATACAAGCTCCGGCATATCCAGTGTGGGTTGATCGATTGAAAGCTCGTAAATGGCCCGTACACGCTCAGTGTCATCCAAGCCCCGCTCCAGCTCAGCATACTGAATCCACGATTGACCATTAGAGGGGTTCCACTCAATCTGCTTCTCATACAGCGTCCGGCACCGTACGAACTCAAATAGTTGACGTTCCAGATCGATATAACCGCGGAATAGCTTATCCTTCGGGCACATGCCGATCGCCTGCCCTAAGGTCTTGCGCGCTGCTTGGAGGTTCATTTGTCGCACTTCAAACTGCGCCTTCATCAACCACACTTTGGCAAAGGTAAACTTCTTGTGAGGTATAAGTTTCAGGCATTCTGCAAAGACCTGGCGGGCACGGTCAATATCCTTGGCCTCCATTTCCTCCCAAAGAGCATAGAATATCCACAGGTAAATATAACGCCTCCAATGTCGCTTCTCCTGAGACGGAGGTATTTGTGCGATACCCCGTTCGTATACATCTCGGACTCGCTCTGCATCACCGGACGTTTCCTCCAAGCGTGCGAAATCAAACCAGACATCGTAGTTGCGCGGGTTCTCCTTTAATTGCTCCTCATATTGAACTCGGCGCTTCGAGAAAATCACATCTTCCACGCCCTCCCGATCACCGTACTGTTTCTCAAACGTGGTGTATGCCTTGTGAAGAGCAACAGACTTGGAACGAGGTAGTCGATCCAAAGCATACTTGAAAATAGCCCGAGCACGCTCGTATTCCTTAAGCTTCGCTTCAAACTTGGAGTATGCAATGAAGAGCTTCTCATCCATAAAATCCTCGCCCAGAGTTTCCACGGCTATCCCGTACACTTCTCTGACCAAATCGCTGGTTCCATACTCTTCCTCGAACCGAGCCCATTTGATCCAGTTTCTTGGCTCAGGGTGCACGATTGTGAAACGCTGAAAGATCGCCCGCGCCCGCTCAAACTCGTTGTATCTCTTCTCCAGCTTGATATAGGCACTCCATGCACCTTCCTCCGGTTCCCAGGACATCCACCGTTCAAATACCTGCCGCGTGCCGGGAATGTTCCCGAGAGTTTCCTCCATATAGACATATTTGTACCAAAGCTTATCCACTCGGGGTAAAATAGTCACCGCACGATCGAGCAAGTTCCTCGCATGGTTGATGTTTCGATTCCGCATCTCCGACTCAATGTAGCGAATCCATAGCGGCACAGACGTCGCGCTGACGTCCAGCGCTCGTTCGAAGATCGATCGTGCTCGGCGAAATTCCTTTTGTTCCAACTCCCAGGCGGCGTACCGCATCCAATTGTTCATGTTAATCCGGTTGCGCCGTACATAGTCTTCAAACTCCTTTCTCTTGCGACCCTGGTACTCGTGTAATTCTTCCAAGTCCGCAAACCGCTGCGTCGGCGCCTGGAGCGTGTCCTCCTGCCGGTCAACAGCCTCGCGGAGCAGCTGCTCTGCTGAGATCTGGATCGGGGCAGGAGCCTTATTTTTGACCCTTGGTGGACCGCGCGATGCCTCCATGGTGGGCAATGGGCTAGCTTGAAATCGATGTGTGGAAAGGAAGAAAGATGAGGATGATCTTGGATCCCAAAGCCCGTCGATCGAGAATCCCAAAAAAGCTGCGCTTGAGGTCTGGCCCGCCGCCCGGATCACAATAGGCTTGGATGACTCAGCAACTTCCTAGCTTGCGGCAAGATTTATGATGAAACTCCACCGTTTTCGATCTCCGTTTTGCGATCAAGCTTGTGGTGACTGTCGTGTCGCACCCTTCAACTTCATCATGTCTACCGCTGAGGAACTTCTGAGAGATTTCGAGGATGATGAAGATTTCGAGGCCGAAGGCGCTGAGGGCATGGAAGAGGACCAGGATGAAGAGCAGCAAGCACAAGAAACCGCCAACGCAGAAGTCACAACCGATTTCGAAACCGCTATATCGACGGCAGATGAACTCTTACGCTTACACAAAGCTCTTCGGGATCATTATTCAGTCCGATTTCCGGAGCTCGAAACCCTCGTGACTAATTCGATCGACTATGCGAAGACAGTCGCAATTCTCAAGAATGGCCCGCTAAATGACATCAAAGCTCTGTCGAACTCATCTGACAACATGGCTGGGATGCCTTTAAAATCGGTTCTAGATGGGCCTACGCTGATGGTCGTCGCGGTGGAAGGCACAACAACCAGAGGACGAGAGATGACGGAAGCGGAACTGAAGGTTGTGCTGGATACGTGCGAGAGGATCCTTAAGCTGGACAGAGAGCGGACTGCCCTTACACAAAGCATCCAGTCACGGATGAGCCAGATCGCCCCTAATTTGGCAGCTTTGATTGGACCGGAGACGGCCGCTCAGTTCCTAAACCAAGCAGGAGGGTTGCGGGAGCTTGCTAAGATCCCAGCGTGCAACTTGGCCGCCCAGGGTTCGAGGAGGAAGGAAGGTTTAGGATTTGCCACAAACATCGGTATCAGATCACAGGGATTCCTCTATGACTCGGAATTGATTCAGGACATTCCCAACGACTTGAAGAAACAGGCGATGCGCATTGTCTCGGCCAAGATGGTGCTGGCTACTCGGGCCGATGTTTCGAACTACAGTACCGATGGCTCCCTAGGCGAGGAGTTGAAGCAACAGTGCTATACACGGCTGGAGAAATTGACGGAACCCCCTCCTAATTCTGGAACGAAGGCTCTTCCTGCTCCAGATGATAAGCCTTCCAGAAAGCGAGGTGGTAGAAGAGCTCGAAAGGCCAAGGAAGCCGTCGCGATGACTGACCTTCGCAAGGCGCAAAACCGACTTGCGTTTGGCAAAGAAGAAGCTGAGGTCGGGTATGGAGCCGGCGAAGGCACCGTTGGTCTGGGCATGATGGGTCAGCAGAATGACGGGCGCATCCGAGCCACTCAAATCGATCAGAGAACTAGGGCTAGACTGAGCAAGTCGAACAAGGGCTGGGGTGCAGCAACTCCGGTCAGCAGTGGCACCGCTTCGTCTTTGCGGACATTCGGCCAGGGCGCGAGCGGAACGGCAAGTGTTCTACAAGCCAAGGGACTTCGATCATCCGGCATCGGGACTTCATTCGGCGGTTCTGCTGGTACAGCTAGTACTATTGCCTTTACTCCCGTACAAGGATTAGAACTTGTCGACCCTAAAGTGCAAGCCGAGTTGAATCGCAAACGGAAGGCGGAAGAAGACCGGTGGTTCAAGTCTGGTACATTTACACAAGCGGGTGGCCAAAGCACCCCCAAAAATTCGTCAGAGGCGACCAATGGAGGGTTCAAAGTTCCTGCATTACCCATGAAGAAAGTCGACACGGGCGCTGGCAAAATGGGGCCTCCGCCGCCACCACCCAAATAAATTTTCATCGTTTTCTTATTATCCCGTATGTGAGCATTGCACGGCGTTTCGAAATCGGGGGTTTGGGGCTCCGCATGATACCAATATCAATAATGCATGACAAGCTAAAAATTCATTACACCATTCAGAGTCAGTAGATTCTATTATTCTAGCAGGCTAGTAGCTGCCCTACTGCGACCTAAGATCGTGAATGCCAATCACCGTTTGAGGCAGATAAACTAGATCTACAGACTACAACTGACCTTCCGAACTCCGAGCCTTTTCGCAACCCGCCGAGTCCGCCGAGCGCCAATCCAAGAACAGGACGACCACTGTAAATAACGGTGAGCATTACTTAAGGCTACACCGAGGTAAAAGAAAACGCACCCTAGGATGGTGATGTTCTTTTCAAGGGGGAGCTCGTCATCGCATTGCGTGCTTCGGGTGGAATCTTCCACTATCTTAGTTATTCTGGGACAGAAATTGGGGGATTGACTCAACCGTTTGTACTCCGTAGTTATAAATTGGGCTGGTTCTTTTTTCTTCAGCAGATTCTCCACTGTTCCTTGTCTTCTGGAATTTTTCTAGACGCCTTTTTTTTTTCCTCTCTTTTTTTCTGCGTTGTGGCGTAAAGCGTGCAATTGTTCCCTACTATAGAGCATAGATCTACATACCGACTCTCTACGATACCACCGAGCAAGTAGAATGGCATCCGCTACAGTCGGGCTGGTCGAGCCTCAGCCGCTGCCGCTGGAAAAGACACCCGCAGTTGGGATATACGAGTCCGAGCCAGAGCCAGCTCCTGCCCTGACACCAGCTTCTGAGCCAGCATCAGCACCATCCCCCTCAGAAAACGACCTCCTCATCACATCCCCTTACACTACACCAGACCACCTCCTCGACCTCTCCACACTCGACACTGCAAACCGCCTCCTCGCCAGAGCCCTGACGATCCTCACCCCGATCCGGGATGACTATGCAACAGCCCCGTACACAGAATCCTTCAACTGGCCCGCAGTCTTTGAAAAAGTTCACGAGCTAGCTGCCGCAGGGGGCCACCGCTGGACGCGACAACGGTTCTACGTCGTCGCGTTCCGCTCAATCCTCCTAGCTGATGCGGACGGGGATCGGCTCTCTTTGCTTGATGAACGCTCGCATGCGGAGGCCGTGGCGAGTGGAGGGTTGCTGAAGTATTGGTTTGGAAGTAAGAATGCAAAGAGGGAGAATTTGGCTACCTGTAGGTTTTTCTTTCAGCTCCTTCCATGCTTCTTACTGGGGGGTTCGGGATACTTGACGGGTTCGATGGAACTTTTTGACTGACTAATGGGCAACAGGTGTATGGAGAAGTCGAGAAGATGCACGAGCAGGCGGGACTGGGCCATGGCATGCAAAGGCGCGTGCGGCAGCAAAGGATATGTATGAGCGCATTGAGTTCACGACGATGGAGCTAGTGATCGGGGAGGAAGTCGGGGACTGGGTTTTCAGCGCGTGGGAAGATTGAGTTTCATCATATTATGAATAGTTATGGGTATATGACATATGAAAAGCATAATTCTCCTGACTCGCTCGCGGGGATGTCGCGGGGCTTGACAAAAATAAGTTTGATATCCACCATTGTTCGAAAATGGCAATTCTGCCCGGTAGTGGTCACTCCTCGCTCGCATGCTTTGGGTATCTTTCGACGGCGCGTGTGGATAAAGTCCTCCACTCACAGTGGATGCTTTGAGATATAGCTGGTCAGCTTGTTGCTTGTCCCCAGTGCTGGCTCCAATTAAGTGATGGGGTGTTGGAGAAGGCGGGGTAGGCAGCTCGAGCTGGTATAGTTCCCCGGCATGGTGTTATTTAACCGGTCCTTGCCCTAGGCCATTCAGTCGACTCTTACAACATATTTCTCTCTCTCTCTCTTGATCTGCAACTTAGATATCTTTCGCAATGCCCGGCGTCCTAGCAGAAACCCTGGCCGTCACGGACGGTCCCTTAACATCGGAGAACGCCGCTCTCCTTCGTCCCTCCGACCCTTCGCTGCCCATCGAAGAACTTCGTGCCCGCTACAATGCCGACGGCTACCTATTCCTCAAGCAGCTTCTCCCGCGCGAGGATGTCCTCGAAGCTCGCCGGCAATACTTCACCTACCTCTCCCCCACCGAAGTCCTAGAAGAAGGCTCCGACCCCGTCGAGGGTATTTTCAACCCGAAGAAAGACCCGGAGGATTACCCAGGTATCGGGGCGGGTGCAGTCGGAGGTAACGGGCGCCCCGGTGGAGAGAACTCGGCGCAGTTCGTGGACCGGGCAATCGAGGCACACTATAAGGACTGGTATGTCGAGAAGTTGTGTCACCATCCAAAGCTCTATGACTTTGTGGCCAAGTTTAGTGGGTGGGGGAAGGATACGTTGACTTTTCAGCGGACGTTGCTGAGGAATAATATCCCCGGGACGAAGCCAATTGGTGTGCATTATGATCAGATCTTCCTCAGATATGGGGAGCCGACAAGTGTTACGGCTTGGGTGCCCATTGGTGATATCAAGGTGAATGGCGGCGGTTTGATCTATCTTGAGGATGGTGAGTTAACTATTCTCCTCAACCAGTTGAACGTAATGTGGGTATACTGACCGCAACCAGGCGATCCCGTCGGCCTCAAGATCGAAGAAGAGTTTACCAACAAGGCCAAACAAGCCGGTCTGACAGAGGAAGAAGCCCGCTCGGCGTTCAACTCCAATATGATGGCGACGGGTCTGCTCTCCGAGACTCCAGCTGGCTTTGCAAAGGAACATAACCGGCGCTGGTTGGTTTCGGCCTATGAGGCTGGCGATGTCGTCTTGCACAAACCGCATACGGTACGGCGGCCACCGGAATTCATCTAGTTTGCAGCTTGCAGGTGATGCTAATGACGTGAGTAGATCCATGCTTCAACCATCAATAATGATCCCAAGGGCGTTATTCGTCTTGCGACGGACTTGAGGTTTTGTGACTCATCGAAACCGTATGATAAGGTATGTCTTCTCGTGCACCTGGCGTATACAAGTCTGACAGCATGCAGCGGTGGATGAACGCATATCGCTTCAATGATGGTGTTTAGTAGCGAATTTGCGGACATATATTCATGGCATATCAGTTTAATTGCATCCTTTCTTTAGCACTCTTAATTCGGATCAGACAAGTGCTCATCGTTTTAGGTTTCCTATTTTGACATTATCCTGTTTATTTTTCAAGAGCCCTCGCATAGTTAGTAGTCAGGTGGTAGTATAGCTTTGGTGAGATGGTCCATTAAGGAACGAGAATAGTGTCTCAAGGTTGCAGGGCCTGAATATTGGAAGGCTCGTGGTCTTTCTTCCAAATTTGTTTTGGTCTCTTTTGTGTCCGCTATCGGGATGGTATTTCGAGGGTATATATTGCACCAAGGCTGGCCCGGCACAACCCGTGGTACCATGGACGACCAAAAAGATGGTGCTCGGTGTCAAAATAGAGTGTAGTTCCACACATATTCCGAGTCTCATTCTTACACCCATTCGAGACTGCGATCCGTTGGGCTTATATACCTTCAGTAGTACTATCAGAAAGACAGCCCCACAACCCTCCATGCTAGGTGCGATGCCCTGTCCAGACAGTACGACCCGCCACAGCTCGGAGAAAAATGGCAGAGTTTCCTCTTGTCAGATACCCTCGCTGACCGTGCTACCATTTCGATTCGAGTAAGGTCCGGTCCCCAAGGTTATTGCAGTGATGTAAATACTTCTTACATACTGTACTCCGAATGTGGGGCTGGATTGGAAGTATTCGATTCGAATACTCCGACCAGGATGGGCCGGAGTATCTTGAGGTGCAACATTTCAATGAGGGTCATCAATCACTTGCTGAGGCTTAGATCGCCGGAGATCGCTCGAGTCGCTTGCCTGGGCATCTTGACTAGCTCTGCGGCTTGCACCTTCCATGGCAACCGTCAAGTACTACACCGGTCTTTGGATAATGCCCAAGTTCAACCACCACATAAACCAAAGTTTCTGGAAAAGAGCTCGAGGATAAACAAGCAAGTATTGTAGCATTTACCCTCGATACAATATCTCAAACAAAACTAGGAAATGTAGTAGAGAAAGCAAAGTGAGGCGCTGAGTAAGACTGACCGCCCCATTTTTCGACTGCCCCGCCGTAACAACTGGACACTCCGACCCCCGAGGAAGCCCCTCTTTTCTGCTGCTTCTTTTCTTCACTCGATTCCTCCTTTTCCTTCCACTCTTCTCTCCCCTCCCATTTTTATCCTCTCCCAACCTCTTTCTCGTGAGTTTCCCATAGCTTCATCTCAGCGAAAGTTAATCGCTAACATCTAAGTATTAGTTTTTCAATTCATCACATATCAGCTATGGCTGCCCCCGCCCTCAAGTACAAGGTCGCCGACATCGTATGTTACCCAAGGAACACTTCATAACAAGCCGTATCTGACATGAATAGTCGCTGGCCGCCTTCGGCCGCCGCGAGATCGAGATCGCTGAGATTGAGATGCCCGGTCTTATGGCTATCCGTGAGAAGTACGGTGCTGCTCAGCCTCTGAAGGGTGCCCGCATTGCTGGTTGTCTTCACATGAGTACGTTGCGAATGAACATTATCAATGGAAGTAATGCGAGTACTGACTTCCACAGCCATCCAGACCGCTGTCCTCATTGAGACCCTTACCGCCCTTGGTGCTGAGGTTACCTGGACTAGCTGCAACATTTTCTCCACCCAGGACCACGCCGCTGCCGCCATTGCGGCTGCTGGCGTCCCCGTTTTCGCCTGGAAGGGTGAGACCGAGGAGGAGTACAACTGGTGCTTAGAGCAGCAGCTCCTCGCCTTCAAGGACGGCCAAAAGCTCAACCTGATCCTCGACGACGGTGGTGACCTGACCTCCCTTGTCCACACCAAGTACCCCGAGCAGCTCCAGGGCTGCTTCGGTGTGTCCGAAGAGACTACTACCGGTGTCCACCACCTCTACCGCATGGTCAAGGAGAACAAGCTCCTTGTCCCCGCCATCAACGTCAACGACTCCGTCACCAAGTCCAAGTTCGACAACCTGTACGGTTGCCGTGAGTCCCTCATTGACGGCATCAAGCGTGCCACCGATGTTATGATTGCTGGCAAGATCGCCGTCGTCGCTGGTTTCGGTGATGTCGGCAAGGGTTGCGCTCAGGCTCTCCACACCATGGGTGCTCGCGTCCTTGTCACCGAGGTTGACCCCATCAACGCCCTCCAGGCTGCTGTTCAGGGTTACGAGGTTGTCACCATGGAGGAGGCTGCTCCTCTCGGTCAGATCTTCGTCACCACCACTGGTTGCCGTGACATCCTCGTCGGCTCTCACTTCGAGGTCATGCGCAACGACGCCATTGTTTGCAGTGAGTTTTCCGTGCTTAACGTGAATGATACGTTACTAACAAGTCAGACATCGGTCACTTCGATATCGAAATCGACGTTGCTTGGCTGAAGGCCAACGCCAAGTCCGTCCAGAACATCAAGCCTCAGGTTGACCGCTACAAGATGGCCAACGGCCGCAACATCATCCTCCTCGCCGAGGGTCGTCTTGTCAACCTTGGCTGTGCTACCGGCCACTCTTCCTTCGTCATGTCCTGCTCTTTCTCCAACCAGGTCCTTGCCCAGATTGCCCTGTTCAAGGCTGAGGACCAGGCCTTTGGCCAGCAGTACCCCGAGTTCGGTACCACTGGCAAGAAGCCCATTGGTGTCTACGTCCTGCCCAAGGTCCTCGACGAGCAGGTCGCCTACCTTCACCTTGCCCATGTCAACGCCAAACTCTCCACCCTCACTCCCGTGCAGGCTGAGTACCTTGGCCTGGATTCCAAGGGTCCTTACAAGGCTGACCAGTACGTCCCTTCTCTATTTTCCCAAATGCTTTCACGACGATACTAACAGTTTGCAGCTACCGCTACTAAGCTATTTCTTTTCTAATTTTTCCGATACCCTGACGTAGACTTTTTCAACATGATCACGATGTTACGACTAACATATGGGGTTCTTTATCAACATGGAGCTCAAAAGCATTGTCCTTCAACGGCATAAAAGTGCATACACGGGGTTTCTGGGTAGTGTTTTGGGTTCAACGGCCGGTCTAGTGGAGTATTTGCATTCAACAGTGCCTAATCAGTAGATGGGACTCCCACATATTATACCATATATCAATAATAACAGTTGCTACAAGCATCACGCGGACCTGAATTCTCCCGTGGATCTCCATCGAAGCTTAATTATCCTTGATATCCTGAATATACCCGACTCGCTGGTCCGGGTGACTGACTGGAAAGGGAAATTTCCCGATGGTGGGGGTAGATCGAGATAAAGTGGGACAAACCATGACCCCCAACTTTCCTATTTAACCGACATAACCCCTCGTCTTCTTTCGCAACAAGTCAAGTTATCGTTCACTGTCTGCTGTAAACATGTCTCGTTCATTAGAAGGAAAGTTTGGCATCGTCACTGGCGGCTCGCGGGGCAAGTAGCACAGGCATAGTACTCTCCGGAGTATATCCCTTCCCCACGCTCACCCCAGAACTAACAACCACCCGCAGGAATCGGCGAAGCAATTGCCAAAAATCTCGCGAGCAAAGGATGTTCTCTTTTACTGAACTTCACCTCGGAGTCGTCCCGCGCTCGCACCGAAGCCCTCTGCGCGACCCTCTCCTCCACGCACTCAATCCGCTGCGTCTCCGTACAAGCCGACCTCTCCACCCCCGAAGAAGGCGTGAAGCAAATCATGAACGCTGCGGCTACGCACTTCCCAAACACAACGATTGACATCCTCGTCAACAACGCCGGCGTCTCAGCTGATCGCACGCTCAACGATCCCGAAAAGGGTCTCATTGACACACCCTACTTCAACTGGCACTACTCGATCAACGTCCTCGCCCCGCTACTCTTAACACAAGCCGTTGCGCCCCATCTACCTACAAACCGCTCCGGTCGCATTGTCAACATCTCCTCCGTCTCCTCCTCCCTTGGCTTCGTGGGGCAGACCGTCTACGGCGGAACAAAGGCCGCCCTCGAGGCAATGACACGTACCTGGGCGCGCGAACTTGCAGACCGGGCTACGGTCAATGCCGTGAACCCGGGTCCCGTCACGGGCGATATGTACTTCAAGACCGGGGAGGGGTTCTGGAACCAGATCCAGGGATTCCAGGATAACACGCCGCTGAGCAAACTCGCTGATAGCGAGAAGGAGGACCCGAGTTTGAGCATTGGACTGACTGACGAGCAAAAGGGGCTCGTGCGGGAGAAGATGGGTGGACGGCGGCCGGCCTTTACGGAGGAGGTTGCGGGGGTTGTGGGGATGCTTTGTACGGCTGATGGCGGGTGGTGCACGGGGAGTGTAGTTTGCGCAAATGGAGGCATGAAGTTTGGAGTTTGATTTTGGATGATTTTTTTTTCCGCTACATAGAATGAACTTGTGATAGAAATCGACCCACGATAGAATTCATATTACTGCCAGTGTAGTTTCGGTACCATTGTATACCTTGGTAGACACGTGAGTACCTCTAGGCCCGCTCCTGTGTCCTGAGCGGCTGGCCACTGATTAGATAAACGTCATAGTGCATTCCGGGGCTGCGAGCATCATGCCATCCATTGATCCCGAGAGCTTCTCCTGAATTTCTCCCCAGCTTATTTTCCCCTGAAAACAAGTTCCCTAAATCGACCATACCTCCAGTTCCTTCTCTTCCTACTTCAGAAAAAGAGAAACAAGATAGAACAAGATGCCGCCTCGATTGAAGCCCTCTTCAGCATTTCTTCGCCTGCAGACTCCGAGAGCTTCCCCCTCGAAAGTTCTCCGAGGCTCAGGCTCGATTCCGCTCCGGTCAATTCAAACTTTTACAAACCCTGGACGAAACCCTGCCTTGAAGCCAAATGCTATTATAGCAACCTACAGCGCAATCCGCCCTTTCTCCTCAACGCCAACCTCCGCGGCCCCCTCATCGACATCGGGGAAATCCCAGGCAGATCTTATCGTTGAGGAGCTACAAGAGCTGTACGTTTCCCGCCCCTTCTAGCCTCATATATATCTCCACATATCACCTCCTCGCCTTCCCAAAAGCAAAATAAAAACGGGAAGCAGCCGCTAACTGGTTTGGAATGAATTTCAGGTACGAAACGGCAACGGACGAGCTCGAGATTGCCACGGAGTCAACCGATAGCGCCACAATTTACGCAGCGAGTGACCGCGAGTCGGCACGGGATGCGCTGAATTCGCTTGTGGCGGTGTTTGAGCTGTACACATCTGGGGTTGCGCCTCAGCCGGCGACAAGTGAAGATGGAGAGACTGGGGGGCTTGTTGAGCTCGCCATTGACCCGGCTGATGTACCGGAGAGTGTGAGGGAGGAGGTTAGGAAGAGGGTTGGGCAACGGGTGAGGGAGGTGAAGAGCGCGGTTGAGAATCTGGAGGCGAGGGTTCATGATTAGACTCTCTTCTGCGAGTTATACCTGGTTGCCAGGGGGCTGTTCAATATGCAAATAAAAGATATACGGTAGGTAATTGAAAATGTTGATCCATTGCAGATGTCTATCGCATGTGGTATCATGTGCGTGTCTAATCATCAATCGTCGCATCCCATCCCATCATCCAGTATTTGCATCTGGGAGTGTATCGTCGGAAGTACTTTCCACTCGCATATCCCATCCATCCATAAGTAACACATATATGTAGATAAGTATAGATAATCATAACCCTACCTTGTCCTATCCGCCTGGAACGCCTTAGCGCCTGGTATCAGTATCAGTCAGCCGTTACGCCTTTCCGCCTTTCCGCCTTTTCTTTCCTTCTTCTGTCCTCAACTATATAACTGCGCCGAAAGGAACATGAGTTTGTGCTTGAACTTGAATTGGAAATGCGAGGTGGTCGTCTGGTGGAGAGTCGAGGAGCCCCGGGGTTGGAGGTTGATATTCCGTTTTGTGCGTCGAGCGGGTGTGTCGTTTTAGTTGGTCTGTTAGGGCTTGTTAGTCTATATCGTGCCAAGAGAGTTGGAGTTAGGAACATACCAGGTCGAGTAAAACTCTTATTACAGCCGGGAAAGTTGCATTTATGTCTTCGTTCGCCGTGGGCTAGAAGTTGTTAGGATCACGATCATATCAACAGAGGGTTGTGTATCATACTAAGTCTGTGGCTAGACATGTTCGATGACTGTATCATCGCCATTAGTTTTGTTGTCGTCAAAAGTTGAGACAGGTAACTTACATCGCCGGTTTGGAAATTGCAACCTGGGAATGTGCATTTGAACGGTTTTTCGCCAGTGTGTGTTCGCGAATGCGTTTCTGCTTTGTCAGTACAGCCTCACGATCAACTGAATAGAAACTTACTCAGTTCGCTGCTGTCAGTAAATGATTTCCCACACTCTGTACATTTGTACGGCTTCTCGCCTCGGTGGCTTCGCTCATGGCGTTCAAGTGTCGCCTGTCGAGCAAAAAGCTTGCCACAGACCGTGCATTGGAAATTTTTATCTAGAAAGTCAGCTTTATCTCGTAGAAAAGTGATAAGAGACGTACAGTTGCTGTGTGTGAGAAAGTGTCCCTGGAGTTTGGACTTTTGCGAAAAAGGCTCCCCCGGACGACTGCAGCCTTCCCAACAACAGTAGTAACCCGTTCCCTTTGCACCATTCACCGGTCCCATGTGACGAGACACGAGGTGTTCCTGCAGCGCACAGGCACTAGAGAATGTAGCACCGCAGGTAGATTGCATTCCCCGGGAACCCGAAACCCATTTGCAAATGTGCAGCTCGCCGTCTGCTGATGAGAAGTCTGGGCTTGTTATTACCGAGGATATGCCCCCGTCTAACGGAGGAGGTGTCTCACCCGGACTGGGAAGTATTTGAGAGCTGAAGCTTGCTCGAGAGTGGCGAGAATATGGAGAGAAGTGATGATGACCGTGATGATGGGTTCGACAACGGTGATTGGACCGACAGGGGCCCCTTGCTGGGATACTGTTGTTCATGTACATGGGATTCTTCATAAGGTTGCTTATACTGTCTTCGTCAAGATGCAGGCAGGTGAAAGAATTGGAAGCAGCGTTGCCATCCAGGGTCTCTGGGCAGTTTGATGCTTCGTGGACGTGGAAGTGGTTCGAGTAATCAGGGCACATCCCCAGCATGTGGAAGACATCTGCAGGGTTGACATCGTTCTGCACAGGTAACGACGGGGGCACCATTTGTGTCGGAGGATTATGAGTATGAATGAGGTGTGTGAGGTCGGCGGAATGGGTATCGTGGTGAGGGTCGTGGTGGTAGCTGTGAGGGGGATGACAGGGGGTTAATGCTATTGACTCCGGTGTGAAGAAAGAACCATTGCATAGCGAAGGATTCAGGCCCACGGCAGCATCGTCAACAGCCTTGGACAGCTGGTGATCTGCCTGACATGGTTCCAGTGTTAATGGAAAGTCGTTTTTATCCGAACCCATTGGTATACCTAGGCCGAACAGAGACTCTAGTGAGTGCTCTGTCACGTCTGGGTTATGTTCTTGATCAAAGCAGTGGTCCTCAAAGCAGACGGGAGCAGGGTCATGACAGTGAGGCTCCTCACAATGAGAAGTCGAGCAGTCAGCAGCGTCGTGGCATTCGACAAAGCCGTCACACACAGAGGGGCAGGTGATGGAGCAATTGTCAGTATCGCAGCAGGCGCTGTCGACTTGACAGTGGGAGTCCGAGGCATCGTGGTCCTTATCAGGGCAGTCGTCCCAGGTGGACGCAGGGGCCACGGACGAATCCTCCGAGTTTTTGCCGTCCAGATGGAAGGACTCCCAGTGGCATTCGAGGCAAAAGTCGTCCTTTATGGTGTGTGTGCCCATTTTGCCAGAGATTTTAGAGGAGTCGCTTGTCGACCCCGGTGAGTGCTCTAAGAATGAGCGAGATAAAAGCACAAACGCATCTATCTCTTTCTGATTCTTTGATGGTGGTCAACGTCAGCGAGCCCTGGGTCGATAGCGAGGGGAAATGAGACGATCACATACCAATGACAGAGAGCGCGAGAGGGGACAAGAGCAACAGCCAACATGGCGGTCGCTGGCCTGAGGCATGATGCAGGCGAGACGGCGTAGCGCCGACCTTTCTGGGGACCTTGAGGGTTGCCTCGCGTTCACCAATTCTACACTCCCACTGAGTCCAGTGAGGACCTTGGGGACGTGGGGAGGGACCTTGTGGGTTAGCTGCTTGTTTTTGTCCGCGAATCGCGACTCGCACATAACTCATTGGATTTCGTCAAGTCATTGTGTGGATGTTCTCAAGGACCTTGGGAGAGACTCTGTAGAAGCGATTACACCAAGCGAGGATGTTGTCATTTACGGTTCATGATGGAATTCTCTTGCTGAACTTTGCCTGTAAAATCAGGCTTCAAATATCCTGCCGCTAATCCCAATTTGGCCACCAGATTCTCCCGCACCACGTGCTGACCGCCAAGTCCGCTATCTTATCTGCGTCGCAACAATGAGCACAGGCAGAAACAAACCTACCCTCCAACCACATAGCAACTGTCATTTTTACTCAACACATACATATGTGCATATAGCAAACTACTAGCCATCAATTATACAGACCAATTAGCTCTCATTGACTCACTCTCCACTTTATATCAATCAGTTCACCGGGGTACAACTTTTATCCTTCATTCACCGGCCCCTCCCCCTCATCAATTTGCGACGCATTAAATCTTCAATCCCGATAATTACGCACCATAGTACCTGGCAGAACCGAAAAGAAAGGATGGGGAACATTTGCTCCCGCTCAAAGAACGAACCGGAAGCCTTCTCAACCCCCGGCCGCGTCCTGGGCTCCTCAACGACGAACAACAACACAGCCCCGCGCGCTTCTATCCCCGCAAGCGCAAAGTCGAAACAATCGAATTGGCAGTCGCCCGGGAGGACCTTGGGGGGTGAAAGTAGTAGCGGGTCTGCAGGTGCAGGATCGACCACAGGGCCAGGCACGGAGACGGTGGAGGATGCGCGCGCTAGGGCGGCGGCCGCGGCTCAGGTCTGCTATCACCCTTGCTTTTTTTTAACCTTCCTTTCACTTGACTTTGACTACAGGCTGGGTTGGTCTGTAATGATTGTGTTGCGCTAACTTTGGAATTGTCTAGGCACGGGCTGAGGGAGCGACTGCCAGCAAGGGGAAACTAGGGACGAAACTGGCGGCGCAAAAGGCTCAGACACAATCGCAGACATTGAATGAGGTGAGCCGGGATGAGAGAGCTGCTAGAGATGCGGATGGGGCCGAGGCTGCAAGGAGGTGGGACTAGGGCTTGCAATTGTAAAGATCGAGCACAGTGACGCTGTATATATATCATGTCGCGAACTCCTTGACGCTTGTGTAGATTTGGAGTGGAGGTCCTCTTTAGTAGTAGCAACAGATAACGAGTCTTACGAACTGTACATCTTATGCCATAACGAGTGTCATTTGCAGTCGCTCCGAACCAAAGTATGAAACAACTATGTCTATACCACATTATACCTGCCGGACGCCGGGGCCCGGGCTTCGCTATCAGCGGCGGCGATTGTGCCCTCCTTTAGCAATCGCATCAACTCCCGCATCGCATTCGTTACAGACAGCTCAGTTTCACCCTCAACAAGAATATATAGCTTGGGGTTCTCTCCAGGGCCAGGTTCTTTGCCAGTTGCATAGAAACTGCCCTTGGTTGTGATGGATGTGCCCGTGGCTTCGAGAATCTTGGCAACGTTCGTGCGGTTCGTAACTGCCCATCGTGCTTTTTCTGTATTGAAGCGTAACATTAGCGAACTGCAATGTGATAGAAGTGTGGGAAGAAGACTTACGGGGGAAGTCATTGATCTCTAATGTAGCGTGGAAAGCACCGGCATCAGGACCACGGTTATCAATAGGCACGCCAGATCTCATCACACCCGCACGGCTAAGACGCGCGTGGATATCTGCAACAGCTGAGCCGACCTTGTCGAGAGGATTCGAAGTCTCGCTGCCCTTCTCTCGTTTGTGGACGGTGATCTTGCCGTCGAGGTCTATACCCTTAGGCACACCAGGGAGCGGTGTATTAGCCGCCTGGACAGACGAAATGACCTTGTTGAACTGCTCTTCAGCCTTCTCATTCTTTTCTTCCTTCTCTTCCTCGTCCTCGACTTCTTCTCCGGTCTTATATGTGCGGCGCTCCCGCATCCTAGCTGCATCACGTTCCTGATCCAGACGCTCAAGACCTTTCCCACCAAATCCAGAGGTGTTGGCCTTTTCTTTGCCGGCCTTGACTTTCTCTAGAAACGCATCCACCATGTTCTGCACAGGCCCCGGCACTTCTTGCCCACTTTGTTTAAGTGCCTTGGCGATATCTACCGAGTACCGCTCCTGATCTTCGGTTAAGAAGGTGACTGCTGTTCCTGTATTTCCCGCACGACCGGTACGTCCAGCACGGTGCACATAGTCTTCAAGGTGGTTCGGCGCATCATAATTGACGACGAGCTTCAACTGCTTCACGTCGAGCCCACGTGCAGCAACAGACGTCGCAATTAGGACCGGGAAAATACCAGCTTTGAAGTCCTCAATAGTAGAGTCACGGTCGATTTGATCCTTACCACCGTGGATTGACATGCAAGGATAGCCCTTGCGCATCAACTCTCGTAGGAGGGTATCAGCCGCTTCCTGGCGGTCAACGAAAATCAGGGTCCTCGCATCTTCATTCTCATCCAGTGAATAGAGGTTACCCAGTAACTCTAAAAGGCGGATAAATTTCTTGTCATCGTTACAAACTTCGACAATCTGTGTGATCTCTGGGGCAACCACGCTTCTACCGCCAACCACAATTTCGATTGGTTTTGTTAGGGTTTTGCGAGCCAGAGCTTCCATGTTTCGAGGAAACGTCGCCGAGAACAGCACGGTTTGCCGGTCAGGGCGCACATTGCCTAAGATTTTCATGACTTGAGGTTCGAATCCCATATCAAACATCCGATCGGCTTCGTCCAGGACCACATACGTGACGCGGCGTAAATTAGTGACTCGACCAGTGTTTGCTGCTAGGAGATCAATCATCCGCCCGGGCGTGCACACAATGACCTCTGCTCCACGTTTCAGTTCAGCGATCTGATCTTTGATAGGTGCACCACCATAGGCACAAACAGCACGGAGGTTCAGGGCCTTTAAGAACGGTTTACAGTCCTTGTGAATTTGCGTAGCTAACTCTCGAGTGGGAGTCATGATTAGGCCTACCGGACCCTCCATGTTTTCCAGTGGCCGCTGATCCTTGATATGTCGGAACATGGGAATTAGGAATGCCATTGTCTTGCCGGACCCCGTCTTAGCAACACCAATAACATCACGCCCTGACATGATTGCAGGAATCGCCTGTGATTGAATCGAGGTGAGGCTCTCGAACCCAAGCCTGTCTATAACATCAAGCGTTTGGATCCCCAAACCGCACTGTGACCATTTCTGGACCGGTTTAGGGACATCCAAACCGCGGACCTTAATTCCATCAAGCTCCAATCGCAAATTTGCTGCATCCTCCTCTGACATTTGGGCCAGGTCAGAGGGTTCTGTGTAGAATTTCTTTCGGAACAACTCATAAACCACCTTCGCATGATCAACGCTAGGAATATCCTTCTTTTTCTTGGCTTTGTTAGCAATAGCAAGGAAGTCTTCCGCATCGCCTTCGCCAACCGCGGTCACGTCCACATCATTTTCATCGCCGAATATGGCCTCAGGTTGCTGTGTCTTTGCTTTGGAGAACTTAGCCCCAAATGTCTTCCTCGGCGGTGCAGAGTCCGCGAGCTCGGACATGAAAGCATCCAGCGGATCGACCTCTTCCTCCTCTTCGGCATCGAGTTCCATTTTATCAGATGGTTCTTCTGTGTGGTGGGAATCCCCATTGGTTTGCTCTGAGGTAAGAGCTTCGTTCTGCAATCGTTCCTCCCGCCTTTCTGCAGCTGCACGAGCTGCGGCAGCAGCTTCCTCCTCGGTCTCGCCATCCTGCATGTCGACGTCATCGTCTTCCTCGTCGGCATTCGCTTCCACCTCTTTGTTGGCATCTGCGTCATCTAGCGGTGGTGTTGGTAGGCGTTCTAGCTTCCTTCTGGTCGACTCTTCTTCGCCGAATCCGAGTGTTTTCGTTGCAGCTGATTTTTCGGTGTCTGCCGCTTGCTTGGAACCCAGACCAAACCTCCCCACATTGCCTTTTGCTTTCAGAGAAGCTAAAAGTAGATAATCAGCGCCTAGCATGCAATTAGAACGGGAAGCGTGACTCATACCTGATGATGTGGTACCGTTTGAAGGAGGTTTGTTGGTTGACACCTTCGCGGCCAGCTGGCCACGCAATGGTTTGGCCGACAATGGAACAGCTACATCGTTTCCCAAGACAGACGGTGCAGCAGGCGTTTGAGCAGCATTTTTCGCGATCGCTTTTGGATCAAACTTCCCAGCGTATAAAGCTGGGGCAGTATCAACGCCTTGAGTGGCAGGAGACTGGGGAGAACTAACAGCCGGGGATAGTCCAGACTTTCTATCAATCTCTTCTAAGATGTTCCTTGGACCGCCGGCGGCCGCAGCTTCTTTCTCTTTTCGTTCCTTCTCGGCAGCCTGTTTCTGCTTCCATGCTTCCAGCTTAGCCAACCGCTCAGCTCGTTTTTCGTCTTCGGTAGGCGCAGTTCGAGTAGGTGTTGAAGGCTTTGAGGGCTGAGTAGTGTTATTAATATTCTGTATCGAACGAAATTATGGGTGGTGACTTACCTCTCGAGATTTCGGCGGCGAGCCCCTGGTCCTATCGCGACTATCATCCCGTCTAGACTTGTGCTTCAAGTCAGCAGAATCGTCCGTCCGTCTTCGGGCCCTGTCGCGGGAGTCATCTCGCCTGCTCCGATAGTCCCTATCGCGGCTCCGACTCCTTCGACGGTAGTCACGGTCGTAGTCTCTATCCCTGGAACGACGCCGGTCTCGCGAGCGGTCTCGGCGGCGGTAGCCATCTTCATCTCGGCGGTCGTCGCGTCTGTCTATGGAGCGGTCACGTCTTCGATATGTGTCTCGGTCACGATCGCGGTGGTCGCGCTCACGGTATCGACGCTGAAAAATAGAGTAAACGATTAGACGCAAGACCTAAAACGCAGCAAAGGATATTGTATTTACCTCAGGACTACGAGATCTGCGATAACCCCGGCCATCGTCTCGCTTGCTCCGCTCATAGCGGTCGTCATCTCTGCGGCTTCGTTTGGATGATGAATATGTGCTGCCTACAGGTGATGGTGAGCGAGTATCCCCACGGCGAGCCATTGTTGCAGGCCAGCAATGAGTGAGTATTACTGGGACTCAAAGAACACCCGAGGACACGGCGAGGAAAGCGAAGCGATTCCTAGATTACCATTCCATTTAAGGTTGAATTCTGTCGGCTTGCAATTAGGTCGTACGCGGCGTTGCGATGTGAATCTGAGTTGTCGCAGTTGGAGATGTGAGGTTCATTTGCTCTTTTTTCGCCGCGATTATCTGGCGCCCTTGGCCACCATTCTTCACGTGATAAATTAGATAACCGATTAAACCAGAACATCCCGGAGTAACAGACAGTCACGTGCCTTTACTTTCCCTTTTCGGCAGAGTCCAAACGATGGACGTCAGACGCGACCCAGCCTCCTGGTTTCAGCTCAAGCTCCCTGCACAGCAGCCCCTGCAGCGAATCACCGCCTTGACTACGCTAGAACGACACTTACTCTGGTCGCCCCATCGTTCCACCACGCTTTCCGCTTCTACCTCGTGAACCATCGCATTGTGATATCCTTTGGTGCTGTACACGCTCGCGATGCCTCTCAATCTTGTCCGGCGTGGTGGAGGGGTCTTGCGAAGTGCTCTCGCTCGCCCCGTCCGCGTCGTCGTCGCCCAAAGCCATATCAAGCGCATCTCATCTGTCGCCCGTCGTCCCCTTCTGACAGCGGTCACAGCTGGTTTCCCTCGGTCAAGCTTGCTGGTCCAAGATCTGGTCCGAAGCTATGCGACTCACAGCACCAACAAGTCAACCAAGGGCAAGAAGCTCACGAAGACGAAGAAGGCAGTCAAGAAGCCGGCGAAGCGAAAGAGAGCCCTGACTGAGGAGCAGCAGGCAAAACTGGCTGAAGAGAAGAAACGGAAGAAACACAGGGAGCTTCTGAAGAGCCTAAAGGAAACAGCCTTGGTACCGCCAAAGAAGCTTCCGACCACTATAAGAGCTCTGGCTATTAGCAAGTACCTTCCCGAGATACTGAAAACCACTCCGGCTGTACACGAGGCTTTCAAGAAAGCTAGCGATCTTGAGCAGTCCATGAGTGCCAGTGAGCGACAGGTTGGTCAACCTTCCCCTTTCTTCTCCACTTGTCGAACTGCAGCTGACAATTTTTCGTAGCAACTCGAGGACCTCGCAAAAGCCAACAAAGTCGCGAACGAAGCCGCCTACGAGGCCTGGCTCAAAACTTATAGTCCTCGTCAGATTCTAGAAGCGAATGCAGCTCGACGCAGACTAGCTCAAATTACGGGTGCTCAAAGAGCCAACCTGATCAAAGATGACCGGTTGGTCAAGAGGCCAACATCGTCATACATGTACTTCTTGAAAGACAAGCTGGAAGGTCGCGACACCCTCGGCAAGTCGGCCTCAGAATTGAGCAAAATCCTTGGGGAAGAATGGAGAAGCTTGTCAGCGGCCGATAAGACGGCAAGTGTTTATACCCTCAAAGCGTGACGATAACTCATCCCCCGCAGAATCTAATGTTGCATACAGAGATACAAGCAGATGAACAAAGACGATCTCGAGCGTTACGCCCGAGAATATCTGGAGACATACGGCTCCCCCCCTCCTTACCAAGTCAAAGAGCGCGCTGAAAAGTAGTAGCTCTATACGTCGTTGACCGACACTTTCCGAATATTCGTTCTTTGGCGATGGTGGTTGTGTTATTTGGCTCGCTTGTATGGTGGTTTACCGGGTTTTCGTACAATTGTATGAGTTTAGTGCTGTTCAAACTGTTTGCTGATTATACCTGCTGTTTGGCAAGTTTCTGGGTTGATTCGTAAGCTTGGTCTTCCTAGATGTACCTGCCATGTACTATTACTCGTCTCTGGATGCACTGCAGTCATAAGTCAAGTATCTCCTAGTTATGATCTATTCTTGTGTTTACCATACCAAGCAAATAGTCCCCAATAATTATTTCCTTAGAGCAAGTAGTCACACTACCACACAGGAAGGGAAAACGTATTGATCGCTGTAGGAAACAATTTCACGCATCCCAAATGCAGGCGGGTATGCCCGTCGACGCAATAAACATACAGATTCTTCCAATCCGGTCCATTTAGCAACGAGACTTCATAAACGGGGTGATCGAGGGCCTCACCGCCAGCAAAACGTTGGATGCCAGATGGAGAATAGGTCGCTGATACGGAGCAATATGGGGACTGTCTACAGATGCGAGTCTCGATAAGAATTCAAGGCATTCCAGGGGTTATTGCTCAACAAAGAGCGTGTCAAAGTGTCAGGTAATGCAGGGACGAAGTCTCCATATTGGGCATGAAGAACTGCATGTCCACGGAGTATTACCCCGTAGTGTGGGTAAGCTTGGGTATGGCGGGCAGGAGGTCGGGTGAGTCATCGTTGGTGTGCATCGAGATTTGAGTCCCTGATTTCTTTCTTTCCCGAAGCTACAGTCGGCTTTTGCATTAATATCCATTGTTCAGCCATTGCGCGGCCATAGATACATATTAATGAGATGCGAAAGAGATACAACCAGGTCGGGCCTTGGAACATCAGTCCAGTCAACAAACATTAACTAACTAGCAGATCAAAACAACACGAAAAGCATCCATGGATCAGACGGTGTCGACCAAAGCAAGAGGATCAATCAATCAGACTTAGTTCTGCGCCAACTCATCCCATAGGCTGCGGGGGATTATCTTAAGCCCTTTGCCTTCGATGCGGTGTAGAAAGGCATACATGCATGCGGGCACTTGAAACCACTAGTTTGTTGGTTATCATTGTTGGATTTTCAATTACTTTGGGGGGATGAGATGCAGTTGAGGCAATAATCGCGCAAAGATTTCATTCTTCCTTCACCTTTGTCTGACTATTGAGTTTGTTGACCAGCCATCCTTCCTTAAAGTTGATATGAACCAAGGGTCCGTCCCATCTTTAGCTTCATCCGCGCAACCCCACTTACTAGTGGGCGACAACAAATACCCTCGAGCACAGCGGGATTGTCCTTGTCTGCAGTTAGGTACCTATTTTGGTGATGACTCGGCCAGACTCAGACGAGTCGAGAGGTAAGTCAGTTTATATAGCTGCATCGGCCGCCCTTGGGTACATTCCCTGTGCATAAGACTTTTTTGTGCAAAGGAGGGGTGAGATCTTTATCGATAGGACCGTTTCCTTCCACCGCTGAATTTCCTGAGTGGTGTGTCCCTGCGTGCCTCTCATCTCATCTCTAGTCTTTTGCGCTTTCCTAATTCGTTTATCGCTGTTGAGTGATTCGGCGCGCCCATGCCCCTCTCGAGCAGTTCCCTACTAGCCTCCTAAGTATCGTTGGTTCTCTCTCCCAGCCACCGTTTATACTCGAGCATCAAATCAGCTTGACACTCCGTCATGCCGATCAATGCGTAGCACAGATCCCACGGTAAGCATGCAACGAACAAGAGCGAGGGAAAAAGAAAAGAAGCCTCAGAAAAAATTTCCTCTCTTCTCTTTCCTGTTTGTTGCGCAACCACTAACATCGCGGTTTCCCAAGCCCCTTTAGATAGTTCGCTCACATTCCTGGCTTGTATCCATCGCATAACAGGCCGTCCAATCCCAGCGCTTCGTGGGCCGATCTTTCACGGCATCCATCCCATTCATCCTCCTACATTCTCTCCCACCGCCTCGAGGGTCACGAACCCCATGCCTTTCCTCTGAGACCGTGTCTCTCCATTCTTCTCACTTGTTGAACACACTCGCGATCGCTCTGTCTCGCCCTCATCATCGCTAGACGGGGCCCGATGCTTCGGCTGTTTACGCTCCACCGGCAAAATTCGGTTCCCGATTGATTTGGCTAGCCTTGTGTATTTTGCACCGGAGTTGAAATCGAACTGTCCTTGTTTGGATCGCCAGAGCCGCTGGATATTTGTGTTCTAATACTTCGAGTCCTTGGAGAGGTTTCATCTCGATTCTTGCGTCTGCACTACCTCTGTGAACCGATATATACCCTCGTCTCGACTATAATTTGTTTTCTCGCCGGCTGGTTCGATCTGAGAGCAACGTCCATGCGAATTTTCTATACATAAAATCCTTGCTTGCCTCCGGTAGACACCTGCCACGTATGCGCCTGTCTTTACGGCTCGCTAGCCATTACACTGCCCATCATGGATGCTGCGCGCATACCGCCGCTGCTCTCCAAGGCATCGCACTTTTCCCATGACAGGTTTTCTGAGAAGGGCCGAAAAGATGGCTTGGACTTTTGGCAGCAATGGCTCAAGAGAGATAGGGTTCACATAAATGGCCGAAAAGCCCAGGAGGCTTTCGCTATTTCTTTGCCCTATGAAGCAGTTCCACAGTACGCTTCTATCTTGACACACAGGGTTACGCAGGTACGTCAAAACACCTAACCTAGAGTTACGCTTCGCTCACATGACTAACTTACTCTTCACATAGGATATCGAGCGCCGTCTAGACCACTTTCATGAAGCAACGATTGCGTTTGAAGTCGATCTACAATTCCCCATGCCCTTGTGCTACAATATTCCCCCACCGCCATATGACCACGCGGTCAGGGATCTTCCGCCTGAATACTCTACCGACGCACCGCTAGCGCAGCAGAAGTACCTCGCTGAGAGCACGAACTTGGGGGGTGTTGGAGCCCCAAAATATAAGACTTCACGTCACACCATCGACTTCGAGACGCCATCCAGCATTCGCGAGCATAAAAAAAATAAGAAGAAGGGAGGAGCCGCGAAGAACACCGCCCCACCGCCTACCAACGACCCGCCGCCGCCACCACCGCCGGAAGAGAACAACGATAAACCGGAGGGAGGCGCAGGTGGTGATTCAGGGAATGGAGGCGGCGATGATGGTAATAACGGTGGCGATGGCGGTGACGGTGAAGACAATGATTGGGCTGCTTGGGGCGCATCATCCTCTAAGAAGAAGAAAAAGCAGAAAGAAGAGGAAGAGAAAAGAAAGCAGGAAGAGGAGGAAAGGCTCAAGAAAGAAGAGGAGGAGCGATTAGCGAAGGAGGAGGAAGAGCGCCAAGCAAAGGAGGCTCAGGAAGAGGCGGATCGGAAAGCTGCAGAAGAAGCTGCAGCTGCAGCCCCAAACACGGGACTCAGCTGGGCGGACGACGCTGGTGGCGATGACTCATGGGCAGCAATTTCTATCGGGAAGAAAAAGGGAAAGAAGAAAGGCAAAGTACGCGCTTAATTATCACCACTGGCTTACTGATTCATGATTGATACTAATCTTGCTCAGGCCGAGCCGGCTGAGGTCGAGGCCCCAGCAACCTCCTTCCAAGATGTGAGCCTAAACGAGGGTGCCCCTCAGCTCGATTTGAATCTCGATTCTCAAAAATCCACCGGCTTCAATTTCGGCTGGGGCAAGGATTGGGGCTCTTCCGGCGGCAACAAATGGGGTCTCGACTCACTCACCGGGGCAAACAAGTCGAAAGACGAGACCAACCCATGGGGAGCCGCTCCCAAGGTGGACCCCTTGAATATGTCAATGGGCTTTGGCTTTGGCGGAGGCTTCGACAGCACGCCAGCCGCGACCAATGGCATATCCGGGGAGAGCAAGGAAGCCGATGATGATGGCTGGGCCAATATCATTTCCTCAACGAAAAAGGACAAAAAGAAGAAAGAGCCAGAGCTGGTGCCTGTCAAAGAGCCCGAGCCAGCGGATGCCTGGGGTATGGGTCTATCGAAGAAGGAGAAGCGAAAGGCAAAGGGCGCTGCTAAGCTTGAGGAAATCCCAGTAGAAACTGCACCCGATGAGGAGATCGATATTGCGGAGAAAGAATCAGAAAAGCCTGCCGAGAATGAGGAAGATAATGACTGGGACTGGGGCATTACGAAGAAGAAGGATAAGAAAAAGAAGGAGGAGCCTATTGTTGAGGAGCCGTCCGCGCCGGAACCAGCCAAGGCTCCTGAACCTGCCCCAGTCGATGAATGGCTAGGTGGCTTCGGTACAACGAAGAAGGGAAAAAAGGCACAGAAGAAGGCTGAGGAAGAACGAAAGAAAAGAGAAGAGGAAGATCGAAAGCGTCGGGAGGAAGAAGAGGAGGAGAGGAAGAGGCAAGAAGAGGAGGAAGAAGAAGAAAAGAAGAGACAAGAGGAAGAGGCTGAAAGACTACGGCAAGAAGAAGAAGAAGCCCGGCTTGCCAAAGAGGAAGAGGAACGCAAGGCAAAGGAGGAGGCTGAGCGGAAAGCTAAGGAGGAGGCCGAGAAGGCAGATGGCTGGGGCTGGGGTTTCACTACAACAGACAAGAAGAAGAAAAAGAAAGGCAAGGCTGCTCCAGACCCTGTCCCAGAACCCCCTCGCGAGCCTACACCACCTCCTGCTGAGCCGGAGCCTGAACCTGAACCTGAACCAGTCCAAGAGCCTGAGCCGGAACCTGAGCCGGAGGAGTGGAAGCCTAATTTCCCAGATGACCCCCTCTACGATAACTGGATGGCAATATCATCCAAAGAGAGGAAGAAGCGCGAGAGACAGTTGAACAAGAAAGGTCTTCCCATTCCTGGTAAGGATATTGATCTAACGCCTCCAAAGAAAGAAGAGCCGCCTCCAGAACCGGAACCCGAGCCAGAGCCGGAACCTATCCAGGAGGAGCCTGTCCATGATCCAGAGCCGGTTCCGGATGAGAATAACCAGCTTGTGGAAATCATTCAGCAAGAGCCCGAGGAAGATATCGAGGATAGTGGATGGGGAATCTGGGGAACTTCCAAGGATAAGAAAAAGTCCAAGAAGAACAAGATATCGCTAGAACCTCCACCTCCTGCGCCAACACCTCCATCTTTAGGACTTGAACGCGAATTTACTAGGGAATCTGAACTTGCTGAACAGGACCCCATTTGGGATGATTTCGATAGCAAACCTTCAAAGTCGAAGAAAGAGGAGACTTCCATCAAGACCGCTCGAGGATTCTGGGCCACGCTGGGAGCCGCAACGATGGGCAGCAAACCAAAGGCCACAAAGAAGAAGTCCGAGGAGAGGGAGCTAGTCGAAGACCCAGCCCCCCAACCCGACGAAGAGGATGATCTCCTGATTGATGTAGAGGAACCCAAGGACACCCCGCCTATCGCGCCTGAGGCGCCTGAGGCGCCTCCAGAACCTGAGCCACCCGCGCCAGCCGCGGTGCCAGCTAAGACCAGTGTTGCCACCTCCAAGTCCAAACCGTCATCCAAGCTCTCCGTAGCGGAGCGCATCAGCGCACTCGAAAAAGTAAAAAAAGAGAGGCTGAAGGAAAAGGCCGCGATCGAAAAGCTCAAATCCAAGGACAAGGAACCTCCCCCGCCTGCCCCGGAGCCCCAGCCAGAGGTTGTGGAGTCGCCCCCACAAGAGGATCTGGTAGACCTTAACCCTTCACCTACCAAGACAAAATTGTCGCGGGATTCAGTCCCTGGGAGTTTCCCTGACGCTTTTGACGACGAAATTGACGAAACCCCGCCGGCGGACCCTAAGCCTGCACCGGAACCAGAACCTGAGCCAGAGCCTGAACCCAAGAAAGAGCTCTCCAAGAAGGATAAGAAGAAGGAGAAAAAGAAGAAGGGAAAGCTTGTTGAACCTGAGCCGGAACCTGAACCTGAACCTGAACCTGTACCTGAACCAGAACCTCAATCTGCTCCGGGCCCTGAACCGGAATCCGAGCCGGAGCCCGAGCCAGAACTTGTAAAGGAACCAGAACCCGAGCCAGAACCGGAACCAAAGAAGGTTGAGAAGAAGAAAAAAAAGAAGGAGCCCGAGCCGATATTTTCATTATTTGGGGGCAGGTCAACTAAAACAAAGAAGTCAAAGAAGGTTGAGCACGAGCCTGAACCAGAGCCAGACCCGGTGGTGGAACCTGAACCTGAACTTGAACCTGAACCTGAACCAGAGCCAGAGCCAGAAGTTGCCCCTGAACCGGAACCAGAACCGGAACCTCAGCCTGAGCCGGAACCAGTACTCTCTAAGACAGAGAGGAGGAAGAAAAAGAAGGCCAATGCGGTCGAACCTGAACCTGAACCTACGCGTGAAGCGGAGCCTGAATCAGGACCCGAGCCCCCTGCGGAACCCGATGCTGAACCCCCAGCAGAGGCAGAGAGAGCTCTTGACCTAGAGGAAGAGCCAGCGCCCGCTCCTAAACCTGAAAAGATGGTTAGGAAGAGTAAAAAGATCTCGAAAAGACTTGTGCCGCCACAGGATCCTCTTACCGCTGACGACATGATGGCTACCGGCGCAATTGAAGCAGATGGCGAGAATCCTCCAATCCCTTCACCAGAAACAACTCCCGAGAAACCTGCCAGGAAGGAGCGCACTCGTGTTGAGCGTACGCCTGGTGCTACTCCCTGGGGCTTCTGGGGTGCCACACCTACTAAAAGGCCACCTACCAAGGACGCTAGACTCAAGAAGGAGGCTTCTCCTGCGGTATCAAGGTCAAGATCGGTCAAGCAGCCAAGAGTAAGGGAGGCCGAAGCGGAGGTGGAGGCCGAACGGTCCTCGGCATCTGATAAGGACAGACGTCGCGAAGCTAGGGCGAGCCGTGGCATGGCGTTCTCCAATTTCATCCTTGGCGCACCTCCGCAGCCTTCGCGAACGACTTCGACTAGAAGGTCTGCGGCACATACTTCTAAACGGTCATCACGGCACCAGTCGGTGGACATGAATGACACTGGCTTTCCTACGCCGCCGCCAGAGGATGGCGCGGTTCCAGATAAAGCGGCGAAGCTGATGGGCGTCAGCGATCCCTCGTCGAGGAGAGAGAGGCATCGGGAGCGGAGGAAATCTCGTACGTCCTATTACACTTATTGATTTTGCCCTCCTAACGGTCACTAGGTGCTCCCGACCCATACGCTCTTGACGACGAGGACATTGTGGTGGTGAACCGAGACGAGGTCGAGCAGCCTTCTAGAGGCGGCTCAAGACATTCCGGCTCACGTCATTCCGGGCGGGATTCCACGAGAAGAGTAAGCTTCTACCTATCTTCGAGTTTTACAACACGGAAAACTAACCACCGCAGTCGCCATCAAACCCCGAAGAGCCTCGTGAAGACGAGGAAAGGGCGCCAGATGTATTTTCCGGTCCCGATGACATGGCCTTCGTTGAAGCCCCACCATCGAGAGAACGGCGCTCAAAACGAGTAAGCGCGCCGCCGCCCAAGAAGCCCGAGGCGACTGGTCTCATGGGGCTGTTTGGGTCCCTGCGACGAAATACCCGGCCTGACCCGCCAGAGCGCCGAAGGTCACGGTCTCACCGTGATGATGACGCGAGGTATGCGACGGAAGAAGAGGCCCGCCGCCTGAGACGCGAGGAGAGGAGACGACGCTCCGTACGTCCAGATGATGACGGTCCGGAGCCTCCGGTAATCGGCGCTTTTCCGGATACAGAGGCAGAGGATGCAGAGGCCCGCCGCGCGGCACGTAGAGCGAAACGTGCGTCACGGCACGCACCGGAGGTTGCTGCAGATGAGCTCCGGGAGACTGACCTCCGCGATGCAGAGGAAAGGCGGGCACGCCGCAGGGAAGAAAAGGCCCGCCTACGTGAGGAGAGGGCGCGCGAGCAGGAAGAATACGATAGACAACTCCGAGAAGAGGAAGAGCGTCGTCGCGAAGAGAAGCGCGCCCGGCGCGCGGCTCGCGAGGAGCGGCTCCGCAGAGAAGAGCAAGAGGCGCAAGAGGCAGAAGCCCGAGCAGCCGCAGAGCGCCGCGAGCGCAGACGACAGCGGGAGGCAGATATGTACGAGTACCCTGGCTATGAACAACGACAGAGACGGCACCGTTCGCGGGTCGATGACAGAACCGCACGAGACTTCTATCTTGATGGGCGCGAGGCCGAGCGTCCTCGTGCTTCTCATCGCTCTGATGAGAAGTCGAGGCGTCGCCGTTCTAACGCGCCTGATCCAACTCGGCCAACCCCCATGCCGCTTGGCGCGCGCAAGGATAAGACTTCATCCTGGGTAGATTCCCAGGCTGATGAGCCACCCGAGCCCCCACAAATTGTACCCACTGTCCTCGACATGCCCCCGGGTCCGGATGAGCAGCTTCAGGGACATACCATTTCTTCAGACGAGGAGGCGCGCCGCGAACTGCGAAAGCAGGCCCGTCGCCGAAGTAAATACCCAGGACTTGACGATCGGGAGATTGAAGAGCTCCGTGCAAGGAACCGTGAAGCTCGTCGGGCAGAGCGCGAGGGCATCAAAACCAGCTCGAGCGGAGACTATGATCGAGACAGGGGGAGATATGACCGGTATGGCAATGAGCCGCCCAAGAGGCCGAGTTGGCTGAAGAAGCTTACCACTTTCTAATCCATCTTTGGATTCACCACTCCCTTTTCAACTTATGATGATTATGTTGCATGATGCGATGATATATTACGAACTTGGGTAATAATTCATTTTTGAATTCTTGGCCCCCCTGAGCGATTCCTTTGGTTTACTTTTTGTATTCCCTATACTTGTTGTATAACGAACCGACTATGCTATAACAAAACTCCAATCTATCTATGGTCATATTTATACAAAGTCCCCATCTTATGTTCAGCCAAATTAGTTTGTATTCCTCTCCCTTCTCCTCTTCTCTAAATAAAATCTCCCGCCCTCATAGATACTGAGATAGATACTCAACGACACAGCCGTCCATACTACCCGAATCGCACCTCCCCGAAATAACCCCTTCAATCCCTCGTTTCTAAATATCTCTTTGCCAACACTCCATACGCCCCCCGCTCGTTTTGACTTAAGCTGTGTCCCAGTTGAAGACCCAGTATCGTCGGCGGAGGCCGCAAGCATCATCCGCGTCTTGACGACATCAATTGGGGTCGTAATCACACTTGCTATACTCCCCGATATACTCGCTGCAACTCCTGTCAATACCGCTCTCTCAAACACAGGTTCCCCTGCCCTTCCTTCACTCCCTCGTCCTTCTCCGCTTCCAGATCTTCCAGGGCTAAACAAATCCGAACGTAGACCCGAATGGTGTCGCCGCCGATATTTAATCAGCTCCCCCTTGACAAATTCGAAAATTGGAAAATTGAGCCCTGTAAACGGTAAATTTCTGCCCAGGAGCGCGCTATACCCGCTCCAGAGCTTCCATGGATGGGATTTGAAGCGGCGCAGGACCTGCAGCGTCACGCTTCCGCTTCTCCTCGCATTCCACCCGCTCTTATCCCTAGAGGCATCTGTATTGTTATTTGTAGGAGGGCCGGTATTATTAATAACCTGCGCATTCTGCTTAATCACCTCGGCAGGCGTAAGAAGGAGGCAGGAAACGGATTCCGCGGCGGAAGAGGAGAGCGCATTTATAACTGGCGTTGGCAACGAGTGGGACTGTTTAGACTTGTTTAACACAGCTTTGATATTTTCGTATGTCGTAAAAAATGCTCCTGCTATTACGCATCAGCTCACTCCGCACTAGTGTAGGTAGATAACCACCAGCTAGCGCTGAACGTATAGCCGATGGCGATGAAGAGAAAGAGGAAGCCCAAGCAGCAGCAGCAACATACAAGCCGGGATAGTTGAAAGCACTACACTGAATACACCCTGGTACAGCCCACGAAAGAGGACGGCCTTGCGGATTGTATTCGTTGCCGCGTCCTTGTAGATGGTTGTGTAGTTCGGTGATTGGATGCGGGTCTTAAGTGTGTCAAAGGGATACACGAGGAAGTCGACTGTTACGACAGCGACGGCGCCGGACTATAATATCATGCTGCGTGAGTGCGGTCCTTGGTGATCCTAGCAGGTGTATAGGACTTGGTTTTGGGGAGTAAGGTGATGAAGCTGTAGGTTCGTGAATGGGCTTGGTTGATTGCTTTGATAAATAGAAGGAGAGCTCACCAGCCAGATGTCTAGGTTGCTGTTGTCCATGATTACAGTCTCCTCGACAGGAGATTAATTTTAATTGATTAAAAAGGTGCAATCAGAACATCCTGAAATTCTACAACTGGGATTTGCAATGTGATGCATTCTTATCGATCGTTATCAATCGATGAGGTCATACCCTCTTCTGCCACGTGCAGGACTTGCCCTAATCAGTCGCATTAGGGTTATTCCAGTCCTACCATGTTCTTACTGCAGGGGAGGGAGTGGTAGGTAGAATGAGACCGAGGTAAGTAAGGAGTAAGTATGCAAAGTATAGAGGAAGTATTCAAGCGATAGCTATCCCGCAACTCTATTTGTCACCGGAACATCACAAGACATATTAACAGTCAGTACAAGAATTTTCCCTCCTTGGGTACGCCGTAAGGTCATGCACGAATCATGATTACCAAATTCCCGGTTCCATAAACGTCAACATCAGCATCCGATAAGTTCAAATTCATTTGGCCACCTCGTTGGGCAAAAGGTTGCCTTTGACCGCGAACATCTTCCCTGTCGTAGATGAGACGAAGCTGTCGATCTGGCGAGCGTACTGCTCCACTTGACGGCTGTTGAGCATGCTGTCGAGACGGCTGGGCTCCTGAGGGAGCTTGAATAGCCGTTGCCATTCGTCCTCGGGAAGAGCGGGCTGCTTGAGTGTGGCGCGGGTGGCGTTCTCAGCCTTGCGCTTGGTTTGCCAGGCGGTAATTTTTGCCTGTTCACGGGCCAGCGAGCGCTGGTAGTACTGGAAGTTGCTGGTCTCGGTGTGGTGGGTCTCGATGCTGTCAAGGAGGAGGTCGCAGTTCTTCTCGAGGAAGGGGTCAATGCTAAGGGAGAGGTTGTCGAAGTTGGGTGCCAAAATTGGCTGTTTGGCAAAGGATGAGGACTCCAGAGCGGCGAGGGACGCGGGAATTTCCGTAGGGGCCGACTGGGACTGGTTCTGAAGCTGGTGGATGAAGGAGGTGATCAGATGAGAGTTGTGGATTTCAACTGGGAGTTCGACCAGAATGTCCTGGTATCGCAGGTTGGACTTTTGTAGTCTATAATATGAAGGATTAGCCCACGCTAAGCTCTAAATCCGATGTCAGATGACGTACTCGTCAGAAGTGAACTTGTTATCCTTGAAAGCAGCCATGAACTTGGGCGAGAGGCGGAAAGCCCTCAGGCTCAAGCTGCCCTGAGCACTGCGGCTAGCATCATGAACAAGGGCCACTGTCCGCTCGTTCATCTCCTTCTGGTAGAAGAACTGGTTCTCAATTACGTTCATGTTGACGAAGTTGCCCATGTTCGCACTCGTGTACCATCCGACGTTGTTGGCGTCGACGTTGACCTCCCGAAGCATGCGGATCATCTCAGCCTGATAAACGGTGTTCGCCTTAGCGCGGGGAGCGGCGGCAGCAGGATTGGGAGCGGTATTGTCGAAATGTGACTCGGCGGGCACCTCAACGACGGGGAAGGGGAAAGAGTTGGTAATCTGGAGCGTGCCGTCTACATCCATACCAACGATCGAGCCAGTCGCAGTGGTGGGGAATGCTTGCGAGCAGTGCTTAATGATTTTCATAACGACCTATTCATTATCAGTATTCCCCTGATACCACTCTTCACCGCAGCGCGGAAAATCTTCATGAAGCGGGGAATGGAGTTTTCGTACCAACGCCTCGACCTTGACGGCCGTGAGAGGGGTATCTTTCCTGTTCAGATATATTAGCACGGGCTCAAAATCCGGCGTTGACGAGGGTCAACTCACTCCGCCATTTTGAATGCTGCAACCGGGGTATAAAATTGGCAAACGGCGACAATGGGAGTTGAAGGCCGGAGATGGTTTGTGTGGATGAATCGAACATTTTCCACCGCCTCAGCCGAAAGGGTTAGTGCGCCAAGACCTTTAGTGATAGTGACAAGGCAGTATTGAGTGTGCACATATTAAGGTGCTATAGTGTAGTGGTTATCATAGTTCGTTGTGGCCGAACTGACCTGGGTTCGATTCCCAGTAGCGCCAATATTGTCCTTATATTTGCTAAAAATTTTTTTCATTCACCTTGTTTACGAGAAGAACACAACTACCGAGACTGAAAGCTCTCGTCCATGCCTCTGAGCTTTCTTTTTCTCTCGATACGCCCAGGTCACAAGACGTCCACTGTTAGGGACACCAATATATGCCATAAGTTCCTGTTCCAACAAGATTTGTAGAAGCTCATCCCGCTCTTCGTAGTTAGGTGCATTTAGCGCTATATGTAACGGCGTTCCCTCACTTCCGTAGCGATTTAGATTCACCTTCGGTTGGCAGGCAATGAGCCTCCTTAAGTTCACGGGATCCGGTTTGCGACACAGGTGATGCACAATAGAATCATCTCCCCTGTCTTGAATAAATATATTTATGTCTTTCCGCATAATGAGGGTTTCCACAACCTTGCGGTTTCCGGCTTTGGCGGCTCTCATAAGAGCAGTCGAGTCATTCTGCCCACCCTTCAGGTTCACATCTGCTCCAGCAGCAAATAAGACTGGCAGGACCTCTGGGAAGTTGCTTCTACCTGCAACGGCTGCCTGAAGAGGCGTGTGCCATCGCCCACCGGTCTGATTCACCTTCGCTCCATGCAAGATAAGGAGCTCAAGTATCTCTTTGTGATCGCAGGCAGCCGCAGCATAGATGGCAGTGCCAAAGAAGTCGTTGTAATGGTTGATGTCCCCATCCTTGCAAGTGGCTAGAACAGCACACATAGCTGATACATCGCCGTACACTGCCAAAAAAGGAAGAAGGTCTGAATGGGAAATCTCGGACTGTGCTTGTCGTTCTCCAACCTTTGTATTGAGGAGTGTCTTTTGTCGATCAAGACATGGCATAATGTATCTGTACTCAGTCTTATACACGAGAGCAACACAGCAAACTCGGATACAACTGTCCACTGATGGAACTTCGTGCTTATCTCTCTGATTCAATGGGAGTTCAGAAAGAAACCTGCGCAGGGCGCTCGCAGCTGCGTGGATGTAGACTAGGATAGCCCCTTCTTCTCGTCCCGCTGTGGGATACACCCGCACACAAGTCCTCACCAGCCAGAGAATTGAATCTATACACCATCTTTCAATGGTGTTACGTGGTTCACAGTCTCAATTTATGCTTCTCACAAAATGGCGAGACCATGCTTCGTCGAAGCGACCTATAGAAGGCTTATCAGTGATCACCTCAAAGGGAGCACCGACTAGTCGATTGACTTATGGCAGACAAGTTGTATGTAGACTGGGTACATCTCTCTCCACCAGTAGTAGTTTAAACGAAATACTATACCACCGAATAGGCCGGTGGGTATTGTGTCGGCGATAATTATGTCAGAGTTCCGTGGGAAGGTCGAGAAGAGTCCTTTTACGATTAGCATTTGCTGAGAGCGAGCGAGATCGCAGAGTTTATATCAACACAGATAAAGATTACAAGAGGTTTTGTTCATGGATTGGGTACCATGAAGCGCCAAGGCTTGGTGAAGATAGAGTGCACGTAGTTACCACTCAAGATTTGGTGTCAAAATAATGCTCAATAGCATCGAGAATGAGGAACAGCGAATAACACTAGCTGCCGAGTGGTGATAGTTGACAAGAAGAAGACGCAAATAGGTCGCGACGAAATTGTACCTCAGTCCCGCTTGACTAATTCAAGTTAGAACTTAAAAGCAGGACCTTGGTACTCAAAGATGATGACAGAAGCACAGATCTCACACCACCTTGAAAGTGTCAAGTCTGTTGTAAACAAGCAGCATATAGATTGCCGATCTGTTGATAGAGTGTGGAGATAAAAAGTATCACAGCGGGGATACACAGATAAGCCTCCTCACCCCACCTTGAGAAACAAAACCAGCATTCGAACCGATGTTCCAATTTACCGATTGATTCTTCTCTTCCCAGAATCCGTGAGCACGTACTATAGCCCACCTTTTCCAGTGACCTGATGTCCCTCGAAACCTTCAGCTACGGCGAACACGCCCTCCAAACAGTCACCGTCGCAAACCTTCACCCCACACCACCCCTCCACGATGCGGACACAGGAACCGGAACGGAACGTGCTTACTGGGTGATGTATGTACTCGCAGTCCTCATCCTTCTCCAAGGCCAGTTCATTATCAACCACTCTAACCCCTCTTGTCCGTCTGAACAGCCTTATTCATGGCGGCGCCTGGCGCGACCCAACCCAAACCTCCACATCTTATTTAAAGCCCGCCCTTGAGATCCTTCGCAACCCCAGCTCAAGTCCCTCGACACCCATAACACACCTCGCCTCAATCTCCTACCGCTTAAGCGCACACCCCTCCCACCCTCAGGATCCATCGAGAGAACCAAGCACGACCCTCCGAAACGCGAAACATCCAGACCATCTAGACGACATCCACACAGCGCTCTCGTTACTGCAAACAAAGTATAACTTCGGGAGTAACTATGTACTTGTGGGACATAGTTGTGGCGCGACATTGGCCTTCCAGGCTGTTATGAGTGGTCTTTCCTCCCAGAAGGGGTCGGGCTATGCCACACCCGTTGCAATCCTCGGCATGGCAGGAATCTACGAGCTGCGACTCCTGCGGGACTCTCACAGGGACGTCTCCGCGTACCAGGACTTCATCGAGGGGGCATTTGGGTTCAATGAGTCTGTATGGGATTCTGTTTCTCCGGCTGTTGTAACAGGGAAGGAGGGCGTTGAGGCGTGGGAGAGTGGGAAGCTAGCTGTGCTGGCACATTCCTCGGAGGATGAATTGTGTGATCTTGCGCAGAGCTCGAAGATGAAGGACACCTTGACGGTGTGGGAGAATAGTGGGGAGGAGAGGAGAGAGGTTCATTTCCTTTCCATCAAGGGCCATCATGATGAAGCCTGGGAGAAGGGAGAAGAACTGGCGAGGGCGATTGTGTTTACTGTTGGGAAGTTGCAGGAGCTGTACCTCGGAAGTAGAAATAGGGAATGAAAACAGGTAAACGCATTGTGGATGATTTGTTCTCGAGATAGATCGTATTTGATTCATTATGTTCCACCACAGAAGGAGGTATCATGAAACTAGTGCACATTAGAAAAAAAAAAAAGGAAAAAAAAAAAAGAAAATAGACCGGCCATTTTCACAAACTTCAACTCCCCGTGGTCGTTATCATACTCGCACAAGAAAAAAAGAGAAGAGAAATCCATACGCCTAATGCTTTGAAGATCGAGTGCCAACCACGGCAAAGAAAATGGGAACATATTCGACAGGGGAAAAAACTATGCGCCACTGGCTGAGGGCATGCAAGTTTCGACAATTGCGAGAACGCATCATATCTCAACGGCCAAGGTCCATCGAGGCGGCATCACCGCGACCCGCCTCCCTAGAGTCGACTGTCTGGGCCTCGTCCTCCTCATCTTCCAGCTCCTCGTCCTCATCATCCTCAATGTATTTCACTTGAACATCGGCTTCCTGAAGACGGTTTCTGGTCTCTTCGCGGAAACGATCCTGCCAGCGTGCAAGAGCCGCACTAGCGTGGACACGGAAGCCATAAATACGAGGTTCGTAGCGGCCGGTACTCTTCTCAGGAAGGAGGTGCGGGAAGACTTGGAAGAGCATGCTGGTGAAGGAGGCACCGAAGTACGCACCATCAATAGAGGCATGTCTGGAAGATTTGGGGTTGTAGATATCTTCGCACTTGGAGCAGAACAGGCGAACAGTGCTCATATTGGGGACGTCATGCTGACCGGTGGGAAGAAGAGGATGTCCGTCGCACATAACACGGGGGCATTTTCCGAAATCGCCTTTCTTGTACTTTTCGGCCTATAGACAGGTGCTGTCAGTAACACAACCCCAATGAAACTAGCAACTGTGGCGTACCATTTTGGTGAGACCACGAGTGGTCAGGATATAGCGAGCATGAACTAGGCCATACAGGTGGCGTGCTGATTTCTCGATCTGCTCGCGGAGGTCATCGTCGGCATCAAGGTCGAAAACGTCGGTCACCAGGTCCAGCGCATACTGGTAGTAGGGAACCTCGGTGTTAAGGCCGGTAAGATTGAAGCGGTCGGTCAGGTATTCTTCGTCAATTTCGCAAAAGTACTCGTTGCCGCGAGAGGAGATGAACTGTGTACGCCAGTTAGGTCTCGGTCTTGGAAGCATTATTTGGTACGGATAACGCCGGCGCAGGGAGAGCAGGCCAGGGCCAGGGTCAGACAGCGATTCAAGAACAGATCCGGACAGCACCTCCTCCGATCCAGAGACTGTGAGGAGCACAGGAGCAGGATCGGAGATGGAATCGCCCTCAGAAGGACCATACAAAGCCGCCATTGTCAAGTCAAAACAAAGTCCAGGATAGACAGACAGAGGAGAATGTGTTAGAATGTTTGGAAGAAGGCTCATTAAGAGGCAGAAATCAAAGATTGACGGCAAACGCAAACATTATCCGCACCTGGCAGCTCATGGAACTGCGACAAATCACCCCGCGCTGCTGCGTCCCTTCCCTTTGTACCCCACAGCTCCAGGCTCAAGCAAGTGCAGAAAACTTACCCAATCTCTCCAGTAGCTGGTGTAGTCGCTATCGGTTTCGCTGTTGAAATCTTCCATCATTTTGACCAGCCGGGTTCTCGTTTGCGTTTGTCAAGGTTTAGGCCGGAGGTAAGATTATTTTGTCGCTTTGCCTGCAGCAGTGAGAGAAGACCCGGCTAAGGTGGCCCAAGCAGAAATGGTCCCTCGAACTGTACAGCAGGAATAATCCCCCTCAGAGCATCCAGTGGCAGAATTCTCAGTGCAAATAAAGAACGGAATTCTAGAAAGGGAGGGAAACTTGGAGTCTCCAGGTTTTGATGTGGTGTGTTTCTTCACCTTTCTTCTTGTGGCCGTTATCAGAAGTGCTTCTTGTTCAGGCTTAGCGCGGGGCTGGCGGTCAAATCTGCCAGCCTTCATTCACCGCCTACCATGCAACTACAGGTACATACTTATCGCACATTGATTTCTTCCTTTGTTTTTTGGTCTGGAACCTTGATCCAAAGTGTATTTATCATACACCTTACTCCGTACAAGAACGACTTACAGACTCGGAGTGCAGTAAATGAAATCACCACTCAAATTCCACTATGTACAAGCTCTTTCCTACCATACCACTACCTATGTACAGGTTCTCGGTCAAAAGCAATCTAGCTCCCAAGGGGAGGGTTAGCGTTTGTTACAAGCTGCTCGAAGTATGCCTAAACGCAAAGTCAACACTTGATCTAGCATGGATTATTGCGGGACTTACCTGGAACCAGGTACCAGCCTCAGGAGCTGGCTGGAGGGCAGCATCAACACCGCAGTGAGCGTCATATCGCTCAGCAGACGTGTCAGAAGTGCCGTCACTCTCGCCGCCAGGCTTGACCCAAACAAACGCATCAACGAGCTCGTTACCCGTATCGGTTGTCGGGCGGACACCAAAGCCTGTGCCTTTAGCGTTGCACCAGTCACCCCACTCGTTCTGGCCCGTGGGCTGCTTGCCATTGCGGCCTAGATACTCCCAGTTAGATATCGCCTCTGTCTAGAGCTATGTGGGTAACGTACCAGTGTCGACGATAAAGTGAGCATCAAATCCTGCTGCGGTGAGCTGCGGAGCGAAGCTGTTGATGTAGCCCTGCTCGTCACAAACCGCGTTCTCAGATGTATACGAGGGGCAAGTATCGATGCTAAAGGCGTTGTAGTTGGCGACGTTGGTTGCCAGGCCGCGCAGCGATGCCGGAGATGAGGCATTCGTGTACACGCCAGCGTATAGTTCGGCCGCTGGGCCAATGTTGGCGGGCCAGCCTAACCATCCAGCGTGGCCTGCGCAGGTTAGCAATGAGACGAGACTGTGTTGTGGGGTGGGGTTCAGCTCACCAGCGTCAAGGTACATAGAGACATTGGGAAGATCGAGCTGCGTGATGGCATAGTTTGTGCATTCAAGGTAAGCACTCTGGGCATTCGCGCACTTGGCTACGCCCAGGTTGGTCACCAGGTTGGCCAAGCTATCCGGTTCTGCATTCCTTATATTAGCTTATCCCCCCATATCCATGAATCAACTCATTCGTTACAAATAAATGAACTCACCGATAACCAAGATGATGTTGGTGTCCGCGTACTCTACTACGTACTCGCGAATGGAGTCAATATAGGCCTTGTACTTCTCAACACCACCATCAGCAATCGCCAGCTCGCCGTTACTAGCCAGCGCCGCACAGTCGCGATCAGGCAGGTTATAGACGACGAAAATCCCGGCAATCGGTGGCGAAGCTCCAGCGTCGTTCTGCGATTTAATGTCCGCCAGGTAGTCGCCCATGGTGGGGACTTTGGCGGTTGTATCCCTGGTCAGAAAAAACAAACCATTAGTTCCGCACATATCGATCAATCGATCAGCTAGCAAGCAAGCAGAGTCATACAGCCAATGGAACGACGGGACCTCCGCAGCATGCGTCGCCTGTTCCGCCAGGGAGCCTGTCATGGAAGGCACAGCGAGGCTTATAACCTCAGAGCTGTAATACGGGTTCGCATAGAGCTGGTATCCCTCGAATGGGTTTCCAGTAGCCGTCACAGCGGGTCCAGAGCTCGTGGGTGTTGCTGCGGTTGTACTAGCCTGCGGCAAGGCGTTGACGGTCGAGGCACCAAGGAGTGGCACGAGGGCCATCAGTGCCCTCATGTTGACGGAGTGCATGTTGGTCGAGTTGGAGAAAAGGAAGGATATCGGTCTTTCTCTGGTCCTGCAGGAAAGGTGACTTGGTCTTTGCTCCAGACTTCACTCTCAACCCTGAGCGAAGGAGGTCTTATATACCACTCGAAGCAAGCACAGATCATCCTACCAGCTGCTTCTCCGTTACCGAAAGGGTCAAGGAACACCCGGGCCAAACGCCATCTGGATAAGCTCCAGGGTCTGCAGATGAAGATGTGGCCTCTTTGCGATAGTAACCATTTTCCCTCCCCTTAGCCGTGGCCAAGTCCACGGACGGTCCGTAACAGAAGAGGTACTGAAGCGCTGATCGTCATATCTTCACGAAGGACAGGGACAGCTGAGTGTTTCATTTTGGACTCCTGCAGGACTTTGGGGTCGCTTACCAACAGCTTGGGTTGGAGCAGGCTATTTTAAATTCCATGTCCCATACTAGTACAAGCCATAGATGGGTGGCGCTATCTTTCTGTCGTGGTCTACATAGAGCCTACCAGGACCTAGTGGACAAGATTGCATCACAAATAAAGCCACCCGCACCCTTTAGAAGATTGTGGCACGACGGATGCTTGCTCCGGCGCACTTAACCGTATAGACTAGTCCGGGGTAATGAAGCCTCACCCTTGTTTCATCTATACAAGGCTGGAGACTAACCCGCAAAAACAAATTCCATTGTAACCAGAAAGGGAAAGGGCGTGTCCTCCGCCACCGAGTCATCCATATGTAGGTAGTACCTACTCGTTGACTCTGGGGTAGATCTTTATTCATGACTTTCACTACTACTACTACTACTACTACTACCGACAAAGTCGCCGAGACTTTTTCATAAGGCGAGTGGGTGCGTGATGAGGAGGGCGCCCCGTTCCTGGCACGGATCGACGGTCCGAGCAGCCTGAAGAATCCTCCCCGCGTTCTGCGCTGATCTTTCGTTTTTCGTACAAGACCCGTCTTGGCTTTTGGAGTTGTAGATCTTCACCTCGACACAGTGTAATGGGAAGGACAGGATGGCTGACTTGTTGAAAACTTCAGCGCGAAATAGACTCGTAATCAATGTATACACACGGTAGACAGGCCAAGATGCAAGCAAGTACTGAGAAGAGCTGAGATTTAAGTTTGAATATAGCACTTATTTCCAATAGTGTTGTTGATAAATGGTAGATCCAATCTACAGTACTCGCCCCAAGGGGCTACAGACAAATGAAACGACTGTCAAAGTCTGATATCAGGATATATAGAGAAAATCAAAAAAAAAAAAAAAAAAAAAGAGAATTCAGGAACGCCCAACAGCCTGGTCACACTCCGCGATGAACTTACGGATACCCTCCGAGCCCTCATACTCGGACGCACTCTCGGGGATCCCATAGCTCACGACATCGGGAAAGAATGCACGATCACCGAGTTCGCTCACATTGATGCTGGAATACCCCGAGGACGACTTGGCCCACGGATTCGAGCCAAACATCGCCGAGTCATCGAAACTGATCTCATTGCTTGGTCGTCGTCGCCCGTACTCGGGAGATACCTGTGTACCCTCCTCAACAGACATCATTGCTTGCCAGTCGACTTCGTCCGGCCGCTGTGACGGGGTGATTTCCGCGCGGAAGAAGAAGTCGTCTGTGTCAGTTGACGGGGCGATGCTTGGGGCGAATGGGAAAAGAAGGGCTAGCTCGGCGCCAGTGCGGATGTCGAAGTCGGCGTCTTGCATGATCTTCCCTCGTTGGACGCCGACTTCGTCGCAAAGGCGCTCAACTGTCTCGGCGTCGCAACCAGGGAATCTTACTCTGATGGTGGACCTATCTTGGAGTATGATGGGCAGGTCACCCAGCGTGGATAGTCGCTTGAGATCGTTTAAAACAGCGGCCAGATCCTTGAGCGCACGGGCAAAATCGGCGGAAAGGAAGTCCAAAAGGCCTTCGGACTTAAGGGTCTCGGTCTCAACGCTAGCTCCGGCAAACTTCTTCTGAAATCCGAAAGCAGTGATGGTGGGGGAAATTTGGAAGTCGATGAAGGAGCCAGGGGCAGTGCGAGGGATAGCGGCCATCTTACGCTCGGCCTCGTCCTGGAGCACCGTGACGGCTTTGAATTTCTTGTTTCCGGTGACGGTATCAATGCCATCGAATCGAGCCTTCTGCCCCGAGAGGAAGAAAGCTCGGACACCCACGGACACATTGTTTATAACTTGAGCCGGTGCAGCTGGGCCATGCGAGAAGTACCGTGCACCTCCGACACGGCCTGCACCGATCACATATCCTCCCGCGGTACGGCCAAGGGTACCTCCGGTGAGATTCGGACGAAGAGTAGAAGCGAACGGCGCTCGACTGGTGAGACGGCTGATGTTCGCCGCAATCCTTGATGTCCGATACGCAGCTCGGTCGCCCTGAACCGCTGCCTTAAAGTATGAAGCGAAAGAGCCTGCCGCACGGGTGGAGTAGTGGCGACTGCGGGCTTGACGGATAGCGGCAGCACGATTGATGGGTTGTTGGGGGGTAATTCGCACGTATGCTGGCTGAAGACGAAGCGAGACCTGTTGGGATGGTTCTGGGAACTTTGCCTTTACGGCCTTGTACGCCTTCGCGTAGGCGAACCTATAGAGCTGTCAGCAACCCCGACGGAAGTATACAATGGGTGGCGAATGACTCACCTAGCCGCCCTCCAAAGCTTGGGGAGCAGCAGGTGCCCACTAGACGGAGGCATCCTGGCAACGGTGATACACAATTCTAGAGAGAGATAGTAGATGAGAATGTCATTCTCGAGATGAACTCGATGTTAAGAAGTAAGACGGGGACGGATGCCTGATGACGGGGGAGTCGATCCTCAGTGGTGGCGGTGCAGCATGTGATCCGGCGGCACGTGCCTCAGGCACGGCAAGAACCGGCACCTTTCGCCAATAAGAAGCAAAATCCTTAAAAAAAAATATTGGTTACTACAGAGGAATCAGTATTTGAAAGTTGATGAAGTTTTTCTGTTAGATATTGAAGGGAGCAAGGTACGGTTGGAAGTGGGTGAGTTGCGCGGCGCCTTGGATTGAACTATACTGTATATACCTCCCGGCCAAAATGTTGCAACGCAAAACTAAACATTACAGATCCAGTTAAATAACACGAAAAGATACTTTCTATATTCTAATTATCAAACTATTTACTCATCATCACCGAAGAAGACCTTGATTGGGAGCCAGGCATCACCGCAGACCTTGAAGCGATCCTTCAGGTTGTCCAGCTGGTTAACCTCCTCATCGGTCAGACCCCAACCATCAAGCTCGAAGTTGGCATCGATGCGAGACTTGCTGACAGACTTGGGAATGACACTCCAGCCCTTCTGCAGACCCCATGCAAGCAGCACTTGTTGAGGAGTCTTGCCCTTCCTCTCAGCCAGCTGGAGAAGGGTAGCGTCCTTGTAAAGGGGAGAGTTGGTGGATCCGAGGCATGAATATCCGGTGGAGTGGATACCCTTCGATGTGTTGTAAGCGACTAGCTTGGGGGAGGGGTTGTTGGGGTGCAGTTCGATCTGGTTGACGGCTGGGACGATCTTGGTGCTGGGGTCATTGAGGAGCTTCTCCAGATTCCTAATTCCAAAGTTCGAGACACCGATGTTGCGGACCTTGCCGGTGGCGGGGAGCTTCTGCATCTCTTGCCTATTCTCGAGTTAACCGCAGGAGCCGAAACAGATTTAAGAATATGTTGCGACGTACCATGTCTTGATGAAATCCCAGTCGGGAAGGTGCTTCTTTAGGTCGGTAGGGTCGGTAGAGCTGGGCCAGTGCACAAGGTAGAGATCGACATAGTCGACGCCCAAGCTCTTAAGAGAGGAGTCAATACCCTCGGGGACGCGGTGGTGCCAGGGGTTGTCGAGCTTCGTGGTGATCCAGATTTCTTCGCGAGGGACTCCAGAGTCGCGGATACCCTCTCCAACCTCGTGCTCGTTGCCATAGGCAAGCGCACTAGATTGGCTATCAGAATTGGCCCTAAAATCCTTTCAAGAGCAAACCTACGTGTCAATGTGACGGTAGCCCTTCAGCAGGGCGTTCTTCACGGCCTCTCGGACTTCGTTGGGCTTCGACTGCCATGTTCCAAGACCGAGAGCCGGGATCTTGTCCCCAGTGTTGAGGGTGTAGGTCTTCCTAGTTGGAGGAGGCAAGTGGTTCAGCAATTGCTTCGTCCTCCGGAGTGCGCTTCATCGTTGATACAAATGAGGGGAAGGTTCTCAAAAAGGAACACGTGGGCTGCTAGCACTTACTTCGTGTTCTCGAGGTTTGCCATCTTGCTAGTGATGAAAGGTGAATTGGACTGGGGGGTTGGAGGGGAAATAGAGGGGTCGCGCAAGTATTTAAAAATATTTAAAAAGGTCTTGAGAAGAAATTATCCGGCGGAGGAGGAGAGGAATTTAACAGAAAACTGAGATCTCCGAAACAGCCCGCGGCGCAGCAGGGCAGGTCCATCCAGCATCCCCGGAGGGGCAATGATGCCATTCATCGTGAGTGGATCGCGCCGGTGGAGCTTTTGACCCAACTCCTCCAGCCCTGACCAGTCGCCCTTTTTCTGAATTTATCCGCGCTCTAACCCGAGGGGCAAGATTGGAGAAGCGTTTGCAGTTACTCCACAGTAGCATCCAGAATGGATAAGAGAGGAGGGGTAATCTGATACAGGCACATCGGCTTCAAATTCTTGGTAGATAGGCACTTCTGCACATCAAAACCCTAACTTTGGAGGTTTCAAAACACAAGCAAGAGCGGATAAAAGGGCAGTAAGGTAGGGCTGAATAAATTCTCACCTGGCTCAGGATTCAGACAGGTGCTTTCTTTATTTCGTGCAGGAGAATAGATACTCTTGCCCAAGCGACAATATCTCTAAATAACACAGGTACCATAAGCCCAAAGTCTTCAAGTTTTCTGGTGTATGGTCTCAATGGGAAATCTCTCAGAAAAGTACTCCGCTATTACCGTCTCAACATTCTGCCCAATTTCAAGAGCTTCACCTCTAATAATCAAGACAGCAGTCAATTTCATCCTCAATCCCAGAATCGATAGCTAAAAGAGCATCAAACTGAAGGAGGCTTTGAAACGAAACTTGGTGCAATACATATTCCTGGGGGATTTTCCATTCAAACAAGTATTCGTGATTGAAGACCTCAGGTTTTAGATAGCTTATCTCCCGCGCGAGGTCTAGAGCATGATGTATGCGGTTACTGTTTTCATCCCTCGGCACTTGAATCAGATCTTGCTTGGGTTCTCGCTCGATTCATATTTTGCGAAAGCAACGTCCGAGGGCTTCGAGGGGCCGATCCGTAACAGAAATCAGCGACGTATGTTGTCTATTACTTAGTTGTCGATGGAGTTTGAAGTCGTCATGGAGTTCTCGCCTGGATAATGGCCATGGATTAGACTCACGCCTTCCAGATCTCAGGCCTCCAGCGCTACTGATAGAGTAACAACGGTATAAAAGTGGAAAGTCAACGCTAGCCATGCTAAGATGGGTCTCAAGTTCAAAATTTGTGGGTTGGCTGATGAGATTTCGGACACTTAGTTCGAATTTATAATCTCCATAATCCCAGAAATATGACGCCCTGGCTGGGGGATAACACTTTTTGATTCTCAAGGCTTGGTGACGATGAGGCTGAGTCGCGCGATGGCTGCCTGAACGAGACAGAGCCTACCAAATGGGGCTCTACCAATAGATTTCCCATGCCCAACACTCAACTTTATGTTGACTCGGCTCGTTTCTCTTGCTTATCTTGGACGTCAGCCGCGCAAGGCTGCCTTCTGTCCAGCAATTTCACGCCCTCATGTGGCATGGCAATGATTATAAGTTTCTACCACCATTGCTCAAATACCATTGGCAAAAATGGCATCGACTCTAGAGTCATCAAGCTCATATGGAACGGCGGCTTTATGACCAAATACAAGTCTACATACCTCACACCTCTTGCATAAGCCTGTTATCCCAGCAATTCGTCCGCCAATTGGGACCAAAATACTAGGAACCTTGCCACTGGTAAGTTCATGGACGGTACGAATCCGTACGGCAATCCATCTATCCTTTCAGGGTAATCGAGGGCTGGCATGTTAAATACATGATCCTCCTGTTTGTAGTTAGCTTGCTATGCAGTATGTGCGTGACGGCAATTGCGATAGCCGTGGGTCACAGCCTGGAAATCGGCCTCACCCCTGGTAGGTATATACTTGGGGTTGCAAATGTGTTCCTAGTGGTGATGACTTTCTTCAGCGCGATACTTTAAGTGGGAGACGCGGCATCTGATCAGTCGTGCTACCTGACACTTAACCATCTTCTGAAGTGTCCTTCTCCGTGTCCAACCAAGACAGTGTCATGACAGCCCTATGACACCCAGAAAGGGGAATCAGGGGTAAAAAAAAGATTCGACACCTGTGAGATTCGAACTCACGCTCCCGAGGGAAATGCCTGGCTTCCCAAGAATTTGGTAATAGCAGGGCATCCTGTGCATTGTTAGAATCATGTGATTGATCATAGATTAACGGTAACTTACGCGTTAACCACTCCGCCAAAGTGCCTTGGTTGAAGAGTTTACTTCACAAAAGTAATTCTTATTGACTGTATCAAGCATGACGTTATGAACCTAGCCCGAAGGCGCCACCAAGCGGCAGAACTGCCCCAAGGAAAGAATACCTTGCCCGAGGTCAAGAAGGGAGGAACCCCAGGGCAGAACCTTCTGCCCTGGGCCCAAGGCACGAAAGCGCGGGCCGGAGGACACGATCAGACTCTGTCCGTTGTACGACGGAGTTTACCGTGTAAACGCCCACGACCCAGGTCACGTGAAACCTCCATAAGAACTACCTTTAAGGTAGTTAAGATAGAGTCAAGCAAGGAGGATATTTAAGGACGCTTATTACCACTTGTATTTAGTCTTACTTGTTCTTCGTGATTAATAAAGTTATTATTTAGAGAGTTACCTTTGCAACCTACCTTGTGAAATACTTTGTTAACACTCAACTCTACAGGCTTCTCCATTCGTGGTGAAGACTGGCCTTGCTTTGTTCTACCTTTATCCAAACCCGACCGTGACTCTCCCTACCCGTGAGTTGGACGTTAAGCAAACAAGTCTTGCGAGACCCCAGGTAAGTTAATCCAAACTATCAGGGTTTAGGTCAAACGCGATCCAAGGTAAGGAAGAGTACTTGAGAGGTCAAGGCCCTTCCGTAACACATGATAACAGTCTTTTAGCTAAGATTTATGCCATGGACTAAAATTTTGCCTCTCTGACTTAATTTAGTAAATTTATAATTGTCACGGCGACTGCCTTACCGATAAGGCGCGACAGCGCCCCGAAAGGTTGCCGACGGACGCCTGAGCAGCCAGGCATCAACGAATGACTTCGGTAACCGACAGCTCGATACCCGACCCTGTATTCGGTAACCGGACTACTGTATATTAGGGTGATCAGAATCGCTTGACCAGGAAAAGCTCAAGCGATTCATTCTGATCCAATTGAACTACTGGCATCTCCTTCCTATCCTGTACCGAACGTAGTGCTTTCATCCTGTCCATCGCTAGACCCTCCGAAGCAGCGCCGACGTAGCCCCGACACGACGCCGCCGCTTACAATAATAAAGAAACAAAAGGTATATATATATATATATATATACATACATACATATAAACATGGCGAAGAGTCAGACAGGGGCAGGGAGTCCAAAAAAAAAACGACACCTGTGAGATTCGAACTCACGCTCCCGAGGGAAATGCCTGGCTTCCTAGAAAGGTAATAGCAGGGCATCCTGCGTATAAAGTCAGAAATTTGAGAATTAGAAAACCATATTGACGGTAACTTACGCGTTAACCACTCCGCCAAAGTGCCTTGGTTAAAGAGTTTAAACAACAAAAGGAATTCTGATTGATTACGTCAAGCATGACACCGGTGTATAAGATTTATGACGCGGATAAAAAATTTGCCTCTTTAGCGTAATCACATTAATAGATTTGCGATGAAGAAAGGAGAAGAATACATACAAACACGGCGAAGAGTCAGGCAGGGACAGGGATTAAAAAACAAAACAAAAAAAACGACACCTGTGAGATTCGAACTCACGCTCCCGAGGGAAATGCCTGGCTTCCCAGAAGGGTAATAGCAGGGCATCCTGCGTATAAAGTCAGAAATTTGAGAATTAGAAGACCATATTGACGGCAACTTACGCGTTAACCACTCCGCCAAAGTGCCTATGATTGGTCAGATTTCTTTTGTCCCGTGTTTGGTATACCAAAGGAGAGTGCGCGGTTTTTATTGCTCTTACCAGAGCTCTATCAGTCCGCCCGCCCTTTTCTGCCGGATTGGTGTGGAATCTGGATGTCTCTTAATGACAAAAGTTCGGAGCTCCCAGACTCGAGGCGTGGCTGAGAAATGACCACCTGTTTTATTACCTATACAATTGGCTGGCTCTTCGATTGGATTAATACATCCCCAACTGGTCTTCTGGTTGCTGTCGTCGCGTAGTGAATTCTCCAACTCTAGCCAGTGTTCAACCGCCCATTCCTTGGACTGGAAGCAGGCATTGACGCCTTCCATTCCAGAAGCACGCAAATATGTCTTCAGGATTCGTCTCGGCGGGGACGGACCAAGAGCCAGTTGAGCGCGATGACGAATGGCGACGAGTCCAGCAAGAGCTCGAGGAGGAGCGCCGACGGCAAGCGGAGCTAGGAAGACAAGATGGAAAGAGCTTATACGATGTCCTACAACAGAACAAGAGTAAGTAACGACGTCTCAGCTAAGCCAATTTAAAGCCGCATTTGTTTTTTTTAAGACGCTCTAGTTGACATACTCTGATGATCTTCTCGACGACATGAAGTGGCCAAACAGGAAGCCTTTGAGGAGAAGATAAAGCTCAAGAACCAATTCCGCGCGCTCGATGAAGACGAAGTTGATTTCTTAGACTCAATTATGGAGTCGACGCGCGCCCAGGAGGCCACTGTGAAAAAGGAAACTGCCGAGCAATTGGAGCTATTCCGGCGACAACGCGAAGAGGCTGAGAAGGCTGCGCTTGAAGACAATGCTGCAGATGTCGTCCCCGCCGCCGAAGGCGAAGATTGGAAGATCGCATCGCGCAAGCGACGACGTGAGAAGAGCAAGGACTTGCTTATTCCGGGTCGGAAACGAAAATCAGTTAGTGAGGACGTCGCTGATCATACTCCGAGTGACGAGAGGACGAATAAGAAGGCGAAAGAGACTGTTGAAGACAAGGAGGCCAGTTCACCAATTGCACAAGAGCAGCTAAAACAGGAGAGTGTCGGCAATTCCACAAAGGATGCGAAATCTGGAAGCCCACCTCAACAACCACCAAAAGAGGCTGCTGCTAGCGCCCCTGCACCGTCTCTCGGATTAGCCGGCTACAGCTCAGATTCAGAATAATATTGCCACAATGTACCGCAGTATATCAGGGATATACCGCAGCTATACTCTCTAGCTTGATTTTCAGCAGTCGCTGGGAGGCCACTACTTTAAACTACGGGGCACAGCGTGCGGGATGCGCTTTGAATAGCCTCTGATAAAGCGGTACTCTATCACTAATGGAACGAAAATCAGCTGAAATACTAGTCGCTGCAGCGATATGAATGCAGACTGATGTAAGAAAACTGGCTACATCGCAACAGCGGAACAGCATCCATCAAACTCCCCTCTGCCACCACAAGGACATTATCTTCTACACATGAATCGTCTCCGGTATCACGTTAAAAATTACACAGTATCATCGAGCTCAGCCGTATGGGCACGCGGTTCAAACCCTGCGCCGGCTTATTTCTTGTCCTGCTCCTCATGCGTCGCATATGCGTGCTGCTTCTCCTCTTGCTCCACAACCCTGCGCTCCAGGTCATGAACCATGTAGTCCTCCTTCTTTGTGCCGGGAACAATCCAGGGGGAGTTGGAGAACAGATAGTTCATCTCCTCAAGTGGCAGCTTCTTGGTCTCGGGCAGAAGCAGCCAGAAAAACACGGCGTTAGTGAAGTTGCAGATGATGAAAACGAAGTAGTAGCGATATCCAATGTTAGTCATGGCAATTGGGGTCACCTGGCCGATCATGGTGTTGAAGGCATAGGAGGTCATGGTAGCGAGCGAAACACCCTTAGCACGAGTGCGGGTGTCGAAGACTTCGGCGGGGATAATCCAAGACAGAGGACCGCAGGTGCATGAGAACGAGAAGTTGTACAGCCAGGTCATGATGATGAAACCCCAGTGGGCACCGGAGTTGTTGACCTCCGGAGGGAACTTGGCGAGCAGGATGCAAGCGATAATGAAGGTGAGGCAGTTGCCCAGGTTGCCGCCAATCAAACTCCAGCGACGACCGAAGCGATCGATGAACATCATGCACAGGAACTGGGCGACCAAGGCGATGATGGAGTTGATTGCCTGGTAACGCAGGGTTTCGTCGCCCGAGATTCCGATCTGCCCGTAAATATCAACGGAGTAATACCTAGGGGGGTCATTGCGTTAGTGACTCTTCCGTACCTAAGGTCTCGCCCGCGATTAACTTACTGGATCGCCGAGACACCAGTCATCTGCACGGAAGCCTGGAGTGCGCAGCAAAGGAAGAGACGACGGAAGGATGACCGGTTTGTGAAAAGCTCCACATAGGACTTGGCCTCTTCCTCATGCTCGCGAGTGATGGTTTCCTGGATTTGGGTGTATTCAGCACGGACCCAGGCATCGTTCTCATCACCGTAAGCGTGAAGTCGAGCCAGAGTCTTCAGGCCTTCTTCATGGCGACCGTGATCGATCAGCCAACGGGGTGACTACACAGCGACATATATTAGCGGAAATGTAGGCGAGGAACTAGGGCGTGGATTGCTCACCTCAGGGAACAGCATGATCAGAAGGCCAAGGAAGACGGCCGGAACAATCTGCAGACCAAGAGGAACCTCCCACTGAGCATTGTTGGTGTCCTTGAAGCCAATATAGGTCCCGTAGGAAATCCAGGCGGCGCAAAGAGCGCCGACACCGAGCATAAACTGCTGAAGGGCAGTGACACGGCCACGAATATCTGGATGGCAGATTTCTGCTTGGTATAGAGGTACGATCATGGTGAGGAAACCGACACTGGCGAGAAATTAGGGACTGTGCAGTGGTGTAACGGGTCCTGTTTCTCTCGACTTACCCTACCCCAGCGAAGAACCTTCCACTGTACAGATAGTCGATAGTCTGAGCACCTGTTTGCAGACCCCCACCGAGGCAGAAGACGACACAACCGATGATGATAGTCCAGCGTCGTCCGAGGTAATCACCGCTAGGGCCAGCAAACGCGGAACCGAAGAAAGCGCCTGCTGTGAACATGGAAACAACCAAACCACTATCAAGAGTCAACATGTATCTATCCCCTTATATGGGTTCTGACTGAGTCATGCGAACTTACGTCTTCGTGTCATCGGGATTATTGAAGGTCGTCTTGAACGACCCGCTGGCAATCACTTCTGCAATGACACCCAGGTCATCTGTATGCAACACAATAATCAGTGGACTGCAAGCGGACGCGCCAAAGAGACCAGAAAAAGACACACTCACATCCGTAGAGGAAAGATCCGAGGGAGGCGAAGACGCCGACCAGGAACTGACATGATGGTAAGTATGGCTCGCACAAAGTTCAGCATCAGTGCATACCTGGTACCAAGCAGGTGCGAGACGCATGTTTACTAGGGTTGCGCTCAATGGTCGAGAATCTGGAGAAAAAAAGTGCGGAGATAGAACGGGAGAAGAGGAGCAGGACCCGCCATTCTTAAACAATCTGGGGATGAAACTACATCCCGGATCCACGGAGCAAGCTAGGTGCTCCGAGGTCAGGATGCAAGGAAGATGGCATTGTCACTTGCTGCTCAATTGATGCCCGCCGGGTTAATCCCGTAAGGACGCAGGAGCACCTGGTCCGATTGTCATGAAGCTTGCGACAGACGCCCCCCATCGGCCTAGCGACTTGACAGGATCACGAGCAGAATCCCGGCTTGAAGACACTAACGAATGAAAATGTCAAGTCCCATTCTGTGAAGCGAGATGGAGCGCCAGCCGATTTTGCGGAGAACCGAAGCCACAAACCAACGTGGGCTGGAACGGCTGAAGCTGATTGACGGAAGATCCAATGGCCAGGCCGAGGCCTCACCACCAAATCAGACGGCGCCAAACAATCGCCAGTTCTCTCCCCCGCCGGAGTTTGACAATATATCTGCTGCCACGCCTGCAAAGGCCCCGCAGGGGATTTGCCTGTTCCATTCTGGCTTCCTCGACAAGGCCGCCGGGCATTAATATTAGCTGCCCATTCGCCTCGCCTAGGTCTTTGAACATTCAGCAAGAGCACTTCAATTATTGTCAATTATTTTCCCTACCAATCAGTATCCGATACCCTGATTGCGTCGCCCTCCCTCGTTGGTTATTTCCTCGCTTTCAACCGCTATGACGACCTTTACAAAGCTCAGCGAGCAGGACGCTCCGGGTATCTCTATACACCCGGACCGCCGGATCTCAAAAATCAACCCTAATATCTACGCCGGATTTGCAGAGTAAGCCTGGCCCTGTGGCTGATTAACCTTTCCCTAAGACTGCACTAGCTGACCCCCCTGCCTCTAGGCACATGGGCCGCTGCATCTATGGGGGCATCTATGATCCTGGTAACCCTCTGTCAGACGAGGACGGCTTCCGGAAAGACGTTCTAGAAGCCCTAAAGGGGCTGAAGATCCCTGTGGTCCGCTACCCTGGCGGTAACTTTACTGCGACATACCATTGGATCGATGGGGTTGGTCCAAGAGACCAACGGCCTGCTAGGTATGCTCCACTGTCCCTCCATAGTAGTTTATACTAACATTAGCCAAGGCCCGAACTTGCCTGGTTGGGTACAGAGACTAACCAGTTTGGAACTGACGAGTTCTTGAAGTGGTGTGAAGTGCTTGGTACTGAGCCCTATCTTTGCCTGAACATGGGCACTGGTACTCTGGATGAAGGTAACTTTCACCTGTCTTGTTCATAATGTCCATGTCTAACCAGCTTCTCTAGCTCTGGCCTGGGTTGACTACTGTAACGGCACTCGTGACACCTACTATGCCAACCTTCGACGCAAGAATGGCCGACAAGAGCCCTACAATGTATGTATCATCCTCCACATCATTGGATATGATACTGACAGCATGTAGGTCAAGTACTGGGCCCTCGGAAACGAGGTCTGGGGACCATGGCAGGTCGAGCAGACAACCAAAGAGGAGTATGCTCACAAGGCATACCAGTGGGCTAAAGGTAAATCGCCGCTCTCACATTCCTCTTGGATCTAGTCTAACAGTATGATATGATAGCTCTCAAGCTCCTCGATCCCTCTCTTGAGTTGATCCTCTGCGGACAAGACGGCACAGCTTCTTGGGACTACTATACCCTCAAGCAGACCATGCTCCCAGTCCACTCGCCGCTATCCACCAGCGCTGTCCCCCTAATCGACATGCACAGCATCCATCTCTACACCGCCTCACCCTCTCACCTTCCCAATGTCACAGCTCCCCTAGCCGCCGAGCGTGCCATCGAAATCACATCCTCCCTCATTGACCTCGCCCGTATCGAAAACGGCGTGCCCCCTGACCAGCTTCGCCCAACCATCTGCTTCGACGAATGGAACGTCTGGGACCCTATCCGCGCCGAAGGCAGCAAGGGCGCAGAAGAGTCCTACAACCTCTCCGACGCCCTCGCCGTTGGTGCCTGGCTCAACGTCTTCGTTCGAAAGAGCAAGGACGTCGGCATGGCGTGCATCGCTCAGAGCGTGAACGTCATCTCCCCGCTTATGACCACCAAGGAAGGTATCGTCAAGCAAACGACCTGGTGGCCTCTGTGGTTGTTCTCGAACTACATGCGCGGCTGGACTATTAGCGCGCACGTTTCCGTCTCTGCATACGAGGGTGAGACACAGCCCAAGTGGGTTCGCAGTGTCAAGGATACCCCTTGGCTTGATGTCAGTGCTACCCTAGGCGAGGACAGATACGTCAACGTTGTCGTGATCAACATTCACGAGGAGAAGGGTATTGAGGCCAAGCTCGATGGACCCACAGGAGAGGTCACCGTCTTCACTGTAACCGGTGAGAACCCACAGGTTACGAACATGAAGGGCAAGGAGGAGGTTGGTCTCATTGAGAGCAAGTGGACCGCGCAGGGCACATACACTTTCCCCAAGCACTCTCTCACCCTCCTGAGATGGAAAGCCTAAGCTGACGAGCTGACGGCCTATCCTTTGTGTTATCTTACCTCACCCTTGTCCTTACTTCTTCTCTTCAATCATCAATGCCTAACGCTACAAATTACGATAATAGAACGCAGTCTGTTTCAAAAATCCAGTTCTCCATTTCATACCATTCCTATCATAGTATGGCATCATATCGTATCAAATCATAGAATCCTCATCTATGAACATGCATCGTCGATATCGTAACAAATTACATCGTAGACCCATCATAACATAACCCTGCCTGTTTTTTCTCTCTTTTAACCATAGGTCACATTCTGGACATTATCATTCTCATCAACGTGGACATTAAGTCTCTCTGGGCGATGATCCATCGTCGTGAATTCGCCGGGTCTCAAGATCCGGTGGGTTTCGGGGAGGTCTTTCTTCGCGAAGCACTGTATACCGGAAGGGAAAAGTCATCAGCATCATTTTCTATAGCCATAGACAACGGTCCCCCAAGGAAAAATAGAAAAGAAAAGACATACCGTCTCATTCGACGCGGAATCACTAATCTTCTTCCCGACAAGCTTATTCAGCCATTCGTCCTTCTTGCCGCCGCTGCTGGTGATACCGGGCACGACGAGGGGCATGGTGGCGTTATTTGGGGACTGGAGTTGGATGGAGGTAGTGTTTAGTCTGGAGTTTGGACGTAGGATAAGCGTCGATTGTATCTGAATGTATTTGCAGATGATAGATGGTGACTTCATAAAAAATAAATCAAGCAGGCGGATGGTGCCTAGAAGGTAAATATATATATACCTTCGAGGGGACAGGCGATGACGTCGATGGTTTGATGGGCTGCTGTGTTTCCGGTTTAGGTTTAGTGGCATACTATACCATGCGTTGTACTCCGGAGTAGGCATACTCTGGAGTGAGTCCATTTTGATCTGATTTAAGTTGTCCACCTGATGTCATCTTGCAGAAAGAAAGTTGGATTAGCATTAGAAAGAAATACCTAAAGGCAGATTTAAGCTGTCTTGCTTCTTCAGTTGTCGGTATATATATACTCTCTGTGTGTTATAGCAATATCGCCACCGCGCAACAGATCTTATCGAGGCTTGGAGACATCTAATAAGCTGCAATTTACTAATGTTCTCTGTGAGATACTACCTCAATGGCTAGGAGACAATTATCTATGAAATAATAGTTTATCTCAGACATCTATCTAATTCTGGGTGCATGCTGGGGCAGAACTAAAGAACCCTGACCAAAGAGCCTCCAGAGTTTAACAGGGACTGCTTTGGAAGTGAAACGGGGCACCTCTAGAACATTTTACGAATGTGAAAGTCGAAGGCTTCTGATAGCAACAGTCGTGGCTGCATTGGCTATAGAACTAATAGTAGGACAGAAGTAACACCTCGCTGGACCATAGGCCCTGATGCAAAACGATAATTGGAGAAGAGTGGAGGGTAATCAAGATGATGACGATGAACAAGCTCAAACCGGGAAAACACCATGCGCCGTAGATAGCCAAAAAGAGTTTTATGCAGATGACAAGATGATGATGGTCAGATACTAGTCGTGTTTGGCAGGTTGATCGTCTTGAAGAGCGAGGATCCGTTTCAGAACTCGACGAGGTGAGAACTAAAGCATCAGATACAAATACACTGAGGAAGCAACCAAGGGGAATGCTCATGGGAAAGGTTACTAAAATATCATAGCATGAAGTGCCAGCCCAACTGGCCTCTATTTAAAATGGTTAATATTGTACAGTCGGATATATCAGACAATCGAGAAGGGACAAACGGCGGTTCGGCGAACAATAGTAGTATCATCATAGATCGGAGTGGTGGTGTGATGGTCGAGAGTGGTGTTTGGAGATGTTTAAATATAGTCACGGGCGGCCTTCTGAAGTTCAATCAACCGCCAGCCTCTTGTCTCAGGGTTGTTCACATCCTCAGGAATTCGCGTGAGACCGATGGCGTATGTGACGAGCTGGACCTTGTCTTCCATTCCAGCAGCGAGTTCGCCTGTCTTTGTGTTTTTGTAGACGTGGACTTCTTGCGTGCGGCAAGTAACAACGAACACAGGGATATCACCAGGATCTAGCATACGAGCGTGTGATACGTCGACGCCACGGATATCGAGGATACGACCATCCGACTTCAGTCCGGCCGTGGTGTATTGCTGAGCAAGCGCGGCATAAACATGGAACTGGGCATCCGAAAGCCAAAGTTTGAGTGTCTCGACGTCTCCTTTGACATAAGCATCAAGCACCTCAGGCAGGATGTATTCACGCATTTCTCGCAGGAATGACTCCATTTGGAAGTTGGGGTCCATTTCGCGGAACTTCTTTACCACCATAGCTGTTTCGTTCTCGGCGAAGAATCCAGCAACCCGGTCGGAGATGCTGCGGGCAGTGCTGATAAGAGGGTTCTCTGACTCATTATATGTCTCCTTAAAGGCGAAGAGCTTCTGCATCATAGGGTTCGAATCTTTGAAGTCGCGCCATGATTCCTTCCAGGCTGAGTCCTTGTGTAGTGTTACATTCGTTCCGGCACTAAAAAGACGAAATCATGTTAGCGTAAATACATGATGGAAAGTCTAGGGTGAAGGCATACTTTGGATCTTCGACCATCGGCTCTGTGCGGCGGCCAGACTTGGCCTCCGCCTCCTCTCGTAATTGCCGCTGTCGGCGGCGCTCTTCCTTCTCAACCCAGCCTCCATAGCGGGAGCTGCTGCCGTCATCAATAGCTTGCTTCACCCCTCCAACGGCCGACTTGTATGCCTCAGTCTCTCGAACAGGACGTGTGGCCTTCTCAAGTCCAGAGGCAGTTACGTTGGCACCCTTCCTAATACCCTTAACCACTGGAGTATTCCATGTCCACACGGCGCTCTTTCCGATTGCCCGACCAGTTGTTTTGATCGCGGACGAGGTTCGCGACGTGGCGGCTCCGGAAGCAGCATCATATGCTGCACGTGCACGCTTGATATTCTCGTTCTCGGTAAATTGATGCGCTGAGGATGCGAGAGCTTTTGTTGACTCGTTCCACTCCTTAGATGCTTTGAATTCTTGCTGAAGGGTATCCCGGAAAACTTGCCACGGAGACTTGTCTCCATGAGGAGGAGGGGGAGGCGCGTTCTCCTTATCTTCTGACTTCCCCTCTTCTTTAGATTCCTTGGAATCATCTTTCTTTTCCTCATTTGATTCTTCGGACTTCTTCTCATTCTGCTTCTCCTGTTTCTGCTCCTGCTTCTGCTGTGACCGAGGTGTGCCGGCATGGAAGGATCTGGTCAGATGGAGGGAGGCGTATGGAGAAAGAAGGCGGGAGACGGGGGCGCTGGCGAGTTCGCTCGTAAGAAAAGGCATGAAAGAGGAAGACTGAAGCGATTGTCGTTGTAATGCAACTATGTTTCCACCTGTCGTCCTTAGAGCCGACGCTTGAGATCGCAAAGCGGCCACCCGCACGGTGGCCGACATCCTGGAAGCCGCAATCATGCTCTGTTGATAAGTAATGAATCCAATTCAAGATATAATAAAGCGTAATAGTAGCCCCTAAGGCACGGGGAAGCGAAGAGGATGACGGTTGAAGGGAGGCAAGAGAAGAGGGCGATGTCGGCAACGGCTGCGACGAAAGGAAAAAAAGTCGAGCTGCAAGTGCCAAGACTCGAAAATTCGGCCTCTTTCCGCCGCCTTCACGTTTCCCGATCCATTGCCGCGACTTTTACCCCAGGCCTATCTATTGCTTCATCTCACATTCAGAGTCCAGCTGGGGCGCTATTTCGCAGCTATAAGTGCTCTGCCAATTGATGGGCGCCGCAGAAAGCTCATTCCACACGCCTCAAGGAATCGCTCGTCCGGCGCCTCTCCCTTTTCGGCCTCTTGTCATCTTCTCGCTAGCATTTCAATTCAAGATGAACAACACGTTTGCGTCTGCATTGGCGCGAGCCTTGCCATCAGTTGGTCGCCAGTGTCAGCCTAGAGTATCATTCTTCCGTCAAACGAGAGCTTTGTCTACGACACCACTTCTTCGGGCAAGCAAAATCGAGAGCCAGGAAATTGAAAAGCAGCTTCTTGGGGGGAATACAAGTGCGCCTCCAGGGGTAAATGCGACAGAACCAAGCCTTCAATCCCTCATTAGCAGCAGCAGTCAGGCTGTGAGCCGTGAATATACAAAAATGGTCAATGACATAGAAGCCAAGATCGAACCATACGCCGACCAGGTTCCTGCACATCACCTGCACATTTGGGCTCACAAACACAATACCATCCTGACTCTCACACGACCAAACGGAAATCCACTGTTATCGATGAGTTGCGGTCACCTGGGTTTTCGTAAGGGCAAACGGGCTGGATACGATCCCGCTTTCCAACTTTGTTCACACGTGTTCGCCCAAATTCAGGAACGAGGCATTCTGATGGAAATTCAAAACCTGGAGATTATTTACCGTGGATTCCACCAGGGCCGAGAGGCGTTCAACAAAATCTTGCTAGGCAACGAAGGGAGGAACATTAGAGGACTGGTGTCCAAGGTATCGGACTCGAGCCGGTTAAAGTTTGGTGGAACAAGGAGCCCGAGACCTCGCAGACTGGGTTAAGCTATTTCTCTATACGCTGCGCGTTTCGCTGGGGAGAGAGCGGGGGTTTGTTATTTGTAGTCATAGTTCGGCCATGTATATTAGAAGACACGAGAATGCAACAGGCACCCATCCTAGTACCTTGTGTATCCATACAATACTTTCAAGCTCATGGCTACTATCATCAACGGGAGAATCTTGACTTCCTATGTCTGCACTATCAACTGGTAGGATCGGGGCCGGGCCCGGGGGTCTAGATTTATTACCTGATACGGTATAGTGCAGAGAGCTTCCAAGCTCTTTGGACGCAAGAAAGCTGTTGACTAAAACCTGCCTTGCTCTATATTTCCAACAATTTGCGCAGCTTATCTATCAATCATTCTCTGACCAGCTTTCATCAGGCTGAAAGATCCTCTATCTCGACCTTGATCGCCCGTCGCGTTCGCTAGTTGTCGGCGCTGCTTGCGGGCGGGTGCGCCTGAGCTGCCTCCCTACGTCGATCCTGAGTCGAGCGGCGACGTCTCTCTGCGAGCGTACCTGAAGCGGCTTGATGAGCGCTAGACTTCTTCAAGCGGGCCGCTGTCCAGGATCGCTTGGATGCACCCTTTAAATCCCTTTCTCCGCGCCTTTTTTCGGAGCACTGTGCCGGGGCAGTGTGTCCCAATTGAGAATCATGTGCGAGCCTCCCCCTCTTGAGCCGACGAGGCCCGATATACTGAACAACGTCATAGGTCCTACTTGTACCCGTGAGCGAATCCCTAATAGGGTCGCGCGATCGCGAATCGTCCTTATTCTATTCCGACCTTGTTGTATCCGAAGAGTTCCTAGGCAGCCATACATTACGGACTACAGGCTCGAATGGAGTGGGAGGGCGCGATGACCCGAGCATTCGGGATGGTAGGAACAAGGCAAAACAAGTGACTACGGTCAATGGAAGGACTGTGATTATTAGGGACAACTCGGTATACAGTAATAAGGGTGAGGACACTTGAATTAGTTGTCTGCATTGCGGTGCGCTGAACGGGTGTTTCAGGTTTCAAGTCGCTGAGCCAGGCGCAATTGCTCTCCGACGCTTTGTACTATGCTCCGAACAGCGATTCACAGCCATGGCTTGTGTACTTTATCTCCAGGCCCCTGGTTGGCTCGTTTGAGTCCGCCAAAATCACTCCAGCCATCGTTCCTGGCACCGTCCTCAAGGTTAATGCGCCACAGTCCAGTACTAAGTCTAATGAGACATCCAGTAGCTCTGCCTCATCACTTCCGAAAAAAGAAATCCGCACGTTTGGTGAGCTGCTGGCGCACTTTCCGATGATTGCAAGGCAAATGCAGCCAGGGCTGGAAAGATTATTCAGGGAGTTCGGAAAAGAGCTTGGGAAGCCGTTACCGCCGCCTCCATCGCGGTCACCAATGCTGGATGACAGCGAACATGCTCGAATTCGAGATGAATCACTTGCCGACGAGGCTGCTTCTATCCGCAGCTCATCGTCACGCCGCAGCAGGGGCCTACCATTCAACTCCGAGGAATACTTTGAAGATGATGAGGATTTGATGAGACGCAGTTTGGAGACGGCCGTCACCGCTGCGATTGACCTATTTCGCCTTGTTGACCAGCAACAGTTGTCCCTCCTTGGGGCAACCACCGATTTGACGGGGCCTGTCGTCGAGCGCTTTATCGAGCGCTATGTTGCCGAGCAGGTTCATGAGGCCTTACTGTTTCCTCGACTATGCAGTTTCAGACAACCAGAAGATACAGAGTTGGACTCTAGAATCCGCCAAATGGAATATATCGACGTGTCACAGGTTGGGCTTACCGCCGAAGGAGGCCGAGAAGGGAAACGTGAGCTTTTAATACGGCTCAGCAAGGCTGTGGATGAGTTCCGCAAGATACTCAACGCCAAATGCCCCCATGATATGCTCAACACTCTTCTGGAGACAGTCAAAGTTCTATCCTACCCTGGCGAATATGATAAAAGTGATGAAAAACAGTCCGCTTCAGTGACGGTGAATGCCGATATCCTGGTATCATTGCTACTCATCGTTGTGATCAGGTCTCAAGTCAAGCATTTGCAAGCACGGCTGCTGTATATGCAACATTTCATATATATTGATGATGTTGATAGCGGGGAAATGGGTTACGCCTTAAGCACATTTGAAGCCGTCCTTACTTATTTGATGACTGACCCTGCTGGACTCCGAAGAGCCAGCATCCGGAACAAGCGCCTCTGGAATGCTACCAAATCTGGAGGCGTTTCGGATATGAAGGCTATTCTGGAACCAGACGGCGATCACGAATCACTCTACGACCCTCAGTGTGATGCCGAACAGCAATATCAGCAACCAGATGAGGAACAGCTTGATCTGCAGTCCTTGAGGATCACGCCACTATTTGAAGACCAGGAATACACGGGTGAGGAGGAGCAAAGTAATGGAGTTCTATCAGAAGCACCTCCTCTGGCTCACGTTTTCCCATTCCAGACATGGGTAAACCCCTCTCCGCCCCCTGAAAACAAGCGTCCCATCAAGCGGGTGTCGATGGATGTCCGCAGCCTCTCGGAGTCGTCCGGGATTTCATTCCTCTCGCGGACTACTACCATGAACTCAATCAACTCAGCCATCGAAGGTGATAGCTCAATTGAGACTCTCGCCAAGACACAAGATCCGCGCGGCGATTCGATATTGATGATGGCAGTTGAGAGTCGACATCCTGAGGTCCTGGAGTATCTTCTTAGCCTAGACGAATATTACACAGTCACCGATGTTCTCAGTGATACGAACACTGATGGAACGACTTTGCTCAGTGCTGCCGTTCAGCTTGCGCAGGCGGAGATTGTGGATATCCTGATGAATTACCTCATATCTGCGACTAATGAAGCTACTCTTGCTACTTACCTCCGCAAGGCCGACGAGCGAGGGCGCACCGTTGCGCACTATTTATTCAGCACGCCTTCAGTGATGAGAAGGCTCAGAGGTTTACTTCCATGGCGGCAACGTGATAAGCATGGGCAGACACCCCTGTTTGCTCTTTGCAGGTCGTACGATCACCAAGACTACAAGGCAATGGTTAATGAGGCACTCACGGCGGCTCAAGAAGCTCAAGCAGATGGCAAACCTTTGCGCCTCGATGACCACGTGGATGCTAAAGGCAATACTCTGCTACATATTGTCAGCGACCCGGAGATTACTATTCGAATACTCAGAGAAAGTGATTGTGACCCGAACGCGACCAACGATAAGAGATTTACACCTCTAATGATGGCTAGCAAGTACGGCCGCGTTGACCAAGTACGAATTCTTTTCTCAGACTCGAGAGTAGATCTACATGTCAAGGAAGCTCGGGGCTTGACGGCCGTCGAACTGGCAAAAGATGATGAAGTCCGCAACCGCATTGACGACCTAATCCTCCTCTCTAATTCTCCTTCAACTCACGATGAGACCTCTGGCCGGGTCACAACAGTGGTCCGCTCTTTTTTCGTCGAAGACGCCACCGTTCGCTTCGTCCTCAAATCAGGCGCTCCAAGCCCTCCAGTAAACGGCCAGGAGATGCCCGCAAATACCAAGATGTACACTGTCACCACCTGCCGTCGAACCTTCTCCGACTTTGAAACCCTAGCTGAATGCCTCTCACTCGAACATCCCGCCTCTTACATGCCTTCTCTCTCCGATTTCCGCAGCCCGTTCCAAATCCACTCGAAGCCCTCCCGCGCCGTCCTCCACAGCATGCAAGAACGCCTCGACCGCTTTCTCAAAATCCTTCTCTCCCACCCAACGTTTGCAACTCACGAGCTTCTCTGGGAGTTTATCCTCGTCCCCGAACTCCAGCCGCAAATGATGGCCGAGCGCTCCCACCGCAAGGCTCAAGTTCGGACAGAATCCATCCTTGAAGAACACGAACCGATCACCCAAGACGGCATTCGTGAAGCCGAGCAATTCATATCCCATGCCCAGGACGTGGTCCGCGCCACACACAACCACACCCGCACCCTCCTCCGTCGAGGCCACGCACTCCAAAACGCCACAGCCGACCTCGCCGACGCCCTTGCCCTCGCCTCAACATCTATATCCTCCCTAGCACACCCCACAAACGCACTTCCACGCCCACACATCGAAGCCTTCACCCGCTACGCCGCCGCCCTCTCAACATCCTCCTCAGACTCCTCGCCCCTGCTCCAATTCCTGTCAACCCTCTCCTCAATCGATACAACCACAACAGCCATAACAGCCTCCCTCTCGCGGCCCCTAAGTCTAATATCAACCCTAACTTCTGCAACCCGCAACCTCACCCGCTCCCGCAGCCAACTCTCCTCCTCGTCGCTCCCGCGAAAATTCAACCTGAACTTCCCGGGCCTCGAAGAATCCCGCGCGCGCTCAATCCGTGACCTCACGCAGAAAATCACCGACACGGAAGCGCACATCGGCCGGCTCTCACGCGAGCTGAGCTGGAACAAGGACGTTGTCGTGGGCGAGTTGGCCGGGTGGACTTCTTGGAGGGAGAGCGTGGGCCGGGAGGCGATCAGGGTCTTTGTGAGGGGGACGCTTGTACGGGAGAGGGAGCGGAGGAAGAGGCTAGAGAGGTGTCTAAGGGGAGTACGGGAGCTCCAGGAGTTCTGAGTAGTAGTATATTGTTGGTACTTGAGGTTTGGGGACTTACTTACCTTGCTTTGAGAGTTCGGTTGTGGCTTTAGGGCCGTGACTGGGTTGTTGATTGTTAGATAGATTCAATTAGCCTTGTATTGTAGATTTATGTGTATTTTACACTTCGTGTATTCTTTCCCCCCCCCAACCTTTTTGACTCTGTGCACGTGCCCTTTCACTTGGATCAGTACTGTTGTGGCTATTAGCAAGAAACATTGTGATGTACACTGTTAGAAGAATTCGCAGATACAGCTGTGGCTAGATATCTTTGTTATCCAGGACTTCGTTACATCGGTTTAAAGGCTCTTCGACTATCGGAGTAGGTTTAGCTGATGAAAGGTCCTCTAGGAGTTATCCTTGCTTGTGTCCACCGATTTATCTTTATCTATAATGCTTGCTTAGTCCTACTAGAGGCTGCCTAAGTAAGTATACATAGCCGGGTTCGGCCTTATAGTTAATTGCTAGGGAACGTATAGGAGGTGGTAAAGAACAACAAGAGGGCCAGCGTGCAGAGTAAAACAACCGATACCAACGTACAGTTTGTTAAATTGGGTGATGTGGAGTCGAGAAAGTAGTTGGTCAGAACAGTCCTATGACCTGCATTGGACTTGTACATGGAAAAGTTGTAAAGTGTAGTTTGGTCAAAAATGGAAGAGAGGAGACATGCTTTGCCTAATCTCTGGTAGACGAAGCAGGGATAACCTGCGACTGCTGCTGGAAGTGGTTGAGCTTGTAGTACTTTCGTTTAGCTCCATGGGCTCTAGTATTGGCGATACTGTCGTGTCTGAGGATTTTGACGATTCGGGCTGTTGACTCTGTTCAACTGGCTCGGTCGTCACAGTGGCTTGCGTGTCAGGAACGGCCACTCGTGATACAACAGGTTCTAGTGGAGGGGATACAATCACAACCGGCTGTGGGATAGAACCAGAACGTCCACTGTGAGTGTTGCTCAGCTCTGCCAGGTGGCGTGTGGTCTCATCTTTCATGTCCGGTTGGATAGCGTCCACGCTCTCCCAGGGAATGCCCGCTGTGCTCGACCCCGGAGACCTGTTTCTTGTGCATAGCACGCGAGTCACAGCCCCATTCCTGTTCTGCTCGATCACATATGTACGAGGCAAGTCCTTGGAAAACATTTGGCTCACTCTTTTCCGTTTCTTTTCTTCGGCCTCTTCAAAATCCTTGTCGCCCAGCTTCTTTCTCCTCCGTCGCTTGCGGTACCTTTTGACGCATAGCACAGTCATGAAGATGATCGCGGCGGTTGCGAAGGCAGCAAATAATGTGGAAGCTGCAATAGACGCTTTGTGGGTGCTCCACTGAGTGGCTGAGCTTTGGGGAGGTTTGGCCAACGTCGCGTTCCCGGACTGTGTGTCATTCACCGGTCTTCCGGGGATAGCAGTCTTGTTCTCGGGTTTGATATCTCGTCTTGCAAATTCGTGTAGGTAATGAGGGAAGCGAGGGCAGTCCTGGCTGTCTGGGTGGCATGGAATGTCTGAATAGTTTCCCCGTCCAGCATCTGCCGTTTGGGCTGCCTGTTGCACCGACGATACCCTGTGCCCACCATAAAGAATAGAAGTGCTAAATGAAGAACTGACACAGTCAGAAGCTGAAGACCTGGATATCGGGCACACTCACAATGGCATCGGATAAGATAAAGATCGAACTAAGTAAAGCGCCAAATGAACGTAATACGCATGGTATGGTCTAGAAGATTGGGGATGCTCTTTTGTGGAATGTGAAGATGCCTCCTCAAGGGTAGCCCTGCTGCCTCCAAGTTAGGCAAGTGCCCCCAAAAGTGGACGGGAGCGCGTCGCTTCCAATTTGGGAAGATGATTTCTCTTAGCATGTCCACAATTATTCCTGTTACTGCAGGGAGGACATTAATCCGCCCTCATCCCACCATTCGGAGTCTCAAGAAATATCCTCTGCCACATGTGGTACTGATGAGACTGGACCAGGCACATCCACAGGATCTCTAGTCTTGATCCTACTTCTTCACGCACTGGCATTAAACACCAACCCTTCGCGTCCTCTGGTCCTTTTCTTCCTCCCACTCTATCCTATTGCGAATCTCCCTCTTGACCAATCTTGAAAACTGGCCCTTTTGTTTGTCATTGGAAAAATTCCCGGCGTAGGGCCCGGATAATTGGGATATTTTCTCTTCATCTTCCCTCCTCCTTTCCTCTCTCACTTCTCTTGTTTACATTCCATCTCTCACAGTAATGCGAGACCCGTCGGAGCTCCCTGTTGAGCTTTTTGACGAGACAGTCACCCTAGTTCGGGTCTCTTCCGATCTACCACAGTTATGTCGGCTCTCCCTTGTCAATCGCGTATGGGCCGCCACAGTATCTCGCTGGGCCTACGCATCCGTTGAGACATATATGTTCATGAGTATCGCAAGTCCAAGATACAGAAATTTGATTAATATTTGGCGGAACAAAAGTAAAAAAAAATAGATCCATGATTGAACCGGTTATATCCGTTTTACCTCTCATCCATGAAACCAACTGAATTAGGGCTAACTGACCCTTCCCCACCAAGTGCTGCCTATACCCACACTAGGTACCTACTATACTTGCTCGACTAGATCAAAGAGAGTTTTCATCATTACGCTATATTACAAACTTTTTCATGAAGAGTTAATATCGTCGTTTGGCCCTGCCAATTCAGATTCAGCGGATTGATACTTCTCCTCTCTAGTGCGTATGTAGACATTAGTAGTGAGCTGGATTTGTAAAGGAACCTACGGATGGCGAACCAAAAAAGGAATGGAGGGGGAAATGCTGTCAGAATGAATTTAATAATGGTTTAGTAATAAGTAGACTTCGATCGAATTTCATGACAGTGTGGTTTCGCGGTATGAGAGATATGACATCTCCATCTCCTGACCTTGTGAATTTTATACAGGCCTGGAAATCTCCAAGGGGGTCTGAAATAGGTTCCAGACTGAACTCTCTCTCTCCAGAGCTAAACATGTTACTACGTTGATGCATGGCGGCCCAGTATCACGGTATCTGCGGCACACGGCAGGTAGGACTGGTTTGTTCCTCAAGACATTCTGAATTTCATAAAGACCCCCGTTTGCAAGACCGCTCAGGTTTGATCATCGTTCAATCCGTTACTTAGTGAGAGATGCCGAATATCTATATGTCTCCCAACATTCAGTTCATAATTACAATTTCCAAAGGAGAAGAACATGAGGCTAGGCAACGATAATTAGCACGCAGGCTGGACTATTGCTGTCCACCACGTCCGGCACCGCCGCCCATGAAGTTCCGGGCCCTACCAGTAATGGTTAGTATCCTGAATCCCCAAGGAGGGTGAAGCATGAGACTTACATTTCCGCGATGCTTGGGTCGCTCATCAAGCTCGACATATCAGGCATGCCACCGCCGCTGCCAAAGTTCTCAGCCATTTGTCGCAGCTGGGGGTTGCTCATCAGGTTGTTGAGCATGTCAGGGTTGCTCATGAGGTTCTGGGCCATGCTGGCAAACATAGGGTTGTTCATCATCGATCCAAGATCCGGCATACCGCCACCGCCACCGCCACCGCGGCCGCCTCCACCTCCACCGAGCATACTAGCGAGAGACGAGAGGTCGGGCATGCCGCCAGCACCGCCACGAGATGCACCAGGAGCATCGTCGAGGGAGTCCGCAGGGGGCTCAGGGCCTCGGCTAGCCTCCTCGATCTTCTTCTTGCAGGTCTCGAGACCTCTCTTCATCGCCTCGCTTCCACCGTTACCCTCAGCCTCAATCCCCTTCTCATAAGCCTCCTTTGCTCCATGGTAATCGGCCATATCGAAACGAGCGAGACCCAGTCGGCTCCAAGCCTTGGAGTACTTGGGGTCAACGGACGTGGCAAGCTCTGCATCCTCGGCGGCCTTCTCAGGTTTTCCCGACGCAGAGTATGCAGCAGCACGGTTGGAAAGGTAGATGGGGTTGGCAGGGGCGATGGCTAGAGCCTGGGTGTACAGGTCGATGGCAATGCTGTGCTCCTTGCGGGCCATGGCGGCGTTCCCCTCGGACTTCAGCTTGTCGGACTCGGGGGTGGGGGTGCCGGCCTTTGGCTTCTTTTCTTCCGGCTGGGGCGCGGCGCTGGACGAACCGGCAGCGGGCTTGTTTCGGAGTTTCTCGTAGACACTGTAGATGCTGGCGAGCGACTGTCCGCCCAGTGCTTCCTTCATTGCAGCCTCATTGGAGGGGTCAACTTTGAATGTGTCCGCAATGCATGACTGAGCGATCTCGATGGACTCGGCGTCGTCAGCGGTGAGCGTGCCATCCTTGACGCTTGTGTTGAGGAAATCGATAATTGCGAGCGCCAAGCGCTTCTTGGACTCTGTGGGAGCCTACCAACTCAGAGATTCAGAATTAGTTTCTTGGAAGAATAGAAGTACAGCATCATCGGATTGGGTCAAGAATACATACCATCTCGGACGACAGAAAAGGCAAACTGTCAGGGCTGGGACTTTTTCTGGATAGCTGGCAAGAAGCAGTGGGGGGCGGACTCTGGATGCGGGGACATTTTCGACGGCTGGACTCGAGAGCCCTGAGCCTGCGCTTTTGCACTGTTTGCACCATTTCCACGTGATTGTTCGGCCCGCTCCCCCAAATCGGGCGGTCCAGCGCGGAGAGAGCTTAGGTACGACTGCTACTGACGCAGCTTCACACCAGTCGAGGGAGCTCTGGATTAAATATGATCGGCCGCTCTGGGACTCAAGCTGTCCTAATCCCGGCGGTGTAACGTGTCTGGATTGACGACGATGACCAGATGTAACACCGTTTCCCTCCGCAACTGTCCCGCTTCTCGAGAGCCATGTACTGGCCAAACGGCGTTCCTAGGGTCTACGCGATCAACGGCCCCGGGACTGCTGTTTCGCGATCGGATGATGGAGGTGATATAGACCGTGAGGAGGGCCCTTCAGAGCAAAGCCGTCCCCTAAATCAGCACAATGAGTCTGTACAGCCGTCAGCGGAGTCGTCCCAGTGGGCGGATGAGGCCATTAGGGGGCTTTGCGTTTCTCGAAATGGCCACATGTTTGCGACAATGACCGATTCATCAATATCTGTCTGGCAAACTAGAGTACGTGAAGGTCATCAAAATGCTTCGAGGTACGGAACTAACCGGCCCAGCCCACTGCAGTTGTTGCTGCCGTCGCTCGCTCGTCGGCTTCACTCGAAACATATGGCCCCAACATTGCTCTGTTGATGCGTCCTGATGCTACAATCCTTGTTGTTCAGACCCTTAACGGCTATCTCCTCACATACACCATTGCCACGGACCCCAACTCGCGCGTTTATCAGCAGCAGTATGATCAGACCAACTCCTCGCGACGGCAGCAACTCGCTCGTCTCTCTGCCGAAGAGGATTCTAGCAGCATCCATGATATAAGCATACGTTTTCGGATGGCGATCAAGATTGAGTCAGGGATCGTGAAAGCTCTCGCCTTGGACAATGAGCTTGTGGTCGCGACGGTGAAGCCAGCCGCTATCCAGTGTATTAGGTGGACGCCCGATGAACATGGCACGCAGACCACCTCGGAGCTTCTCAGTCGTATTTTAGGCGTGTCGAAGCGGACGTCTATTGCCGATATGGTGTACGACCGCGCGATCAACCTTTTAGTGTGGGTGACCAATGAGGGCCACGCGTACGCCGTTCAACGCGTCTCCGAAACAGCAGAAGAGTCCGAAACTCACAAAAAGCTTTTCAATGGCCACTGCTTCCATACTCCTACAAATGACGATGAAAGGGCCGTCAAAGTCACAGTGAATGCTCGGTTCTCATTGCTTACAGTGAGCTGTGCCAACGGTGATGTTCTTGTTTACACAGCCAAAGACTATCTGGGAAACGTTCCTCTGTCACATAGGCTGCAACCTCCCGCCTCGCCAAATACCACAGGTAACCTGACTTTCATGTGCTACTCGCCGGACGGGTATTGCCTTTTCGCGGGTTACGAGTATGGTTGGACAACGTGGAGCGTCTTTGGCAAACCTGGCGGCAACAGTTTCTCGATTGATCGCTCTCTTGCCGAGGCCAATGGTGAGGACTGGCTGACGGGAGTTTCACATGGTTGCTGGATAGGCGGAGGGTCGGACATTATTTTGACAGCGCAGGATGACCGGCGACTATGGATTCTCGAAACGGCCCGAAGCGCGTTGACTGGCTGCTTTTCCTCCGCAAATCTGGCTCGAGGCTTGTTGCAAACTGGAACTGAAGTAATCATATATCGTGGCCATGACTTACCCGACCTTATCACAATATCCGGCAAAGACTCGTTATGGCACCACGCGCAATATCCACCTGCGTACCTCCACTCCCAGTGGCCGATCCGCTCCAGTTCCGTATCTCAGGACGGAAGATACGTTGCCATCGCGGGTAAGCGCGGACTTGCGCATTACAGCGTGAATAGCGGTCGATGGAAGGTCTTTGAAGACCCTAAAGTTGAGAATTCCTTTACCGTTCGAGGGGGCATGTGCTGGTATGGTCATCTTCTGATTGCAGCCATTGATCGAGATGGATCTTACGAGGTGAGTTATATCGGCTGGAATATTATCATCGTATTGACTCGGAATAGTTAGGCATATTCTCGCGAGAACTCCCTTTGAATAACCATTCTATTCTACACATCGAATACCTTCCCTCGCCAGTTGTCTTCATTGGACCTTCTGGTGAGGATTCACTCCTCGTCTACACCTATGATAATATCCTATACCACTATATAATCAACTCTACACAACCAAGAATTACACTTGTCCCGGTCGGCCAGATTGCGTTCAACGGGATTGTGCGAGCACCCACCCGCGTCCGGTCTATCAGCTGGGTCCTGCCTGAAGACCAGCTCCGTAAGTTGCCAACATATTTCTGCCTCACTGAGATACTGACTCTAGTAGGGAACGGGGATCCATCTCATGATGTCAAAGTTGCGTCTGTGCTTCTGCTAGTCGACGGAAACCTAGTTCTCCTCCAGCCTTCCATGTCGGATACTGGAGATTTGAAATACGATATGCGCGTAATATCCCACGATGTTGAGTACTATATCTTGATGCGAGATCAGCTATCCTTCAACTTCGCTCCACCGGTCGAGGAATCGCTTCCTCCCAGCCCGGCTGCAGAGCTGGTCCTTAACAAGTATCACAGCAACCTCTCCCTCCGGGATTCGCTCTGGACATTCTGTGGTAATGATCTTACGGCATGGGGGGATGTTCAAGACGTCTTACAGCGGGAGGACGTCCCAAAAGCGATCGCAGTCCCATTAGATTTTTACCCCCTATCCGTTCTTCTGAATAAAGGGATCGTACTGGGTGTAGAACCGGAGACGATACAACGACGCGACGTTACATTTGCAGTCCTAAAATTCGCGATCCGAGTAAGTTGCCACCGTTCATAACGCGAATATCCACTAAATAATCTGTCAGACACACCTTTTCCTCCCATACTTCCTACAGCACAGCCTTGTCCAAGGCGACATTCCTGCGGCACACTCACTCTGCCAGTATTTCTCGCACCTCTCATACTTTCCGCATGCGCTTGAAATTCTGCTCCACCATGTTTTGGATGAAGAAGTCGATAATGTAGACCGGGAGAGCAAATTGGATGATCAGTCCCCGAGACACGACCCCCTGCTCCCCTCGGTTATCTCCTTTCTCCAAGCATCACTTCCCCAAAGTGTATACTTGGACATTGTCGTCCAGTGTACCCGCAAAACAGAACTCCGATCATGGCGCACACTTTTCGCCTACCTCCCACCTCCGAAAGATCTCTTTGAACAAGCGCTCAAACTCAATTCTCTCAAGACTGCCGTGGGCTACCTCCTCGTGCTCCAAGCCTTTGAAGACGAAGCAGAAGGCCACGATACCCCAGTCGAAGATTATGTTGTCCGGTTAATGATATTGGCATCGCAGCGAAGCGACTGGGAGCTTTGTGCTCAGCTAGCCCGGTTCCTCGTTGCCCTCGATGGGACTGGCGAAATGCTCCGCCGTTCCGTGTCGCGTGCGGGCCTGCGACACAATGACCACCATGGCGTCAATGGGGTAGGAAGAAACCTAAAGGGATTAGGCCTGGAGCTACGCTCCCCTTCCTGGTCTTCCCAGTCCGCCGCACCCTCGATTTCGCCTCGCGGCAGCCCCGGTCAATCAAGCTTATCCGTCAACAGCATCGACGGAAACCACACTCACCACCAGCATGCATAGTACATAGCCGGATGAGTACACATGTACATAGCTCGTCCAGGATTTTGATTAGTTCATTCAACCAATAAAGCTAGCTAGCTAGCTAGACACTTGGATATCTCCTACACCAACCACATGACCCTAAAGAAATATTCCATCACCAAAATCAATCCAAATGCATCTTCCACAATCCATCCCCCAGATAATGCCCATCATCAATGACAATCCCCTTCCCTTTACTCTTGATCTCCTCCGTGCTCGCCTTCAGCGTCCCCACCATACAAATCTCCTCCTTCCCCTCCGCCTTAACCGCAACAACCGTGCCCTTCTCCAGCGCCGCATCCGCCTCCGGTAACCGGCCTCCGGGACTCGTCAAGCCCGGTGCCATGAGCGTTGCGCCCGAAAGTACGAAGCGGATTGCGCCGCGGTCAATTTGGATGGTCGGGAGCATGTTGGGGAAGGTGTGCAGGAGCTTCAGGTGGGGGATCGGCGGGCCGTCTTGGGGTTGGTAGAAGAGGGGTGTGCTGTCGATTGTGTAGAGGGTTATCTTTTCGGGGCTATCATTTACCAAGAATGTTAGGTATACTCTCTTTCAATTCATTTTTTCCCCCCTTCGCCAGGGAAATCGAGTCCCGTTCGCCGCAAACGCGGGAGTGGGGGTCATCGCAAGTGAAGGATAACAAACAGCGAGGAGTGAGGACGTACAGTTTCACCGCATCCAGTTGCGCCTTCTTCGGCAGGATCTCATCGATGTACGGCTCGCATAGCGGGTGAGCCTCTACGAGTCTTTGGCGGAGGCCGCGCTGCACCGAGGACTTGACTTTTGACCGGTTGCTTGGTGGGATGCTGCATTTGTTTCTTTTGTTAGCTTTGGTTTCCTCGCTCGTTTCTCGGCGGATGGGGGAGAAGATTCGTGGACGGTGAATTCGTGGCTGGGTATTCCGAGATTGACATACTCTTTCTTGAACATGGTGGCGGTGATGTGTGGTTTGTGTTTACTGGATCTATTTCTGTTGCGGCGTTTCGAGGATCGCGGGGGAGGGGGTCACGTGTTTGATTTTTCTATGACATAGGATGGAGCTTTTTGGCATTGAAATCCTAGAAATTGTCGAATTACGGCGAGGACGGACTCTAGACATGGGCTCCCAGTTGTGAGCGAAGTAGATTATTCTTTTATTGCTAATATCTCAAGAAGTCGTAATCTAGCCCCGAGCGGCTCCAGCCTTGATCAGGAGGATATCACCATCGTCAACTACATAGTCCTTACCCTTGGTCATGACCTTACCACCGGCCTTGACGGCGGCTTCGTCACCAAGCTCCTTCAGGGTGTTGTAGTTGTACACAATAACCTGAATGAAAGTCTTTTCAAAGTCTGTGTGGATGACACCAGCGGCAGAGGGGGCCTTGGTACCCTTGCGGATGGTCCACTGGCGGACCTCGTCAGCTCCGGTAGTGAAGAAGCTAGCCAAGTTGAGGGCCTGACGCATCTTGATGATGGCCTTGGGCAGACCAGACTCGGCGCCCAGCTTCTTGCACTCCTCGGCAGCCTCAGCCTCGGTCTCGAACTGGGTCAGACGCTCCTCAAAGGAGGCTGAGATGGGAAGAATAGAGTCTCCAGGGGCGTTGGTTTTGATCCATTCCATGACCTTGGGGATGTACTTGTTCTTCTGGCGGATGTAGTCCTTCTCACTCAGGTTCACCAGGTACACGACCGGCTTGGCTGTTAGAAGGAACAGAGGGTTGATAACCTCAACCTATAAGTCGGTTAGACTCTGATGCACAAAAGTTTGTGTGTGAAGAAAGCAATGGAAGAGAATAAATTTCAGATAGGAATTTTGCTCTCATGATGACCTCTACGTGAGTTTTAAAAAATGAGGCATTCGACGAGCTGGGTTATTTCGAGCAATGCTCTTATTCATCATAATGGGGACAAGGCGTGGTAGCAGAAGAAAAAAGTTTTTTTAACATACCTCTTTAGGGTTCCAGTCACCGTGACGGACATCCTTGCCGCTCTTCAAGAACTCGAGAACCTTGGTAACAGTAGCCTCCTCCTCGCGCAGCTTCTTCATCTCCAGAGACTGTCCACCACGGCGGGTCTGCTTCTGGAGGTTCTCGAGGGCCTTCTCGACGAACTCGACATCCTTGATTCGCAGCTCCTCGTTGATGATGACAAGATCACGAACGGGATCGACATCACCCTCGACGTGGATAATTTCCGCATCATCAAAGCATCGGACAACCTGGAAGATAGCGTCGACGGCACGAATGTGAGACAAGAAAGCGTTACCAAGACCAGCACCAGTCGAGGCACCGCGAGTCAGACCGGCAATATCATAGATGGTCAAGTTGGCAGGAACCTGCGACTTGGGCTTGTACTGTTGGCAGAGCCAGTCGAATCGCTCATCAGGAACGATGACCTTGGCCTCCTCAGGGTCAATGGTGGCATAAGGAAAGTTGGCGGGGTTACCAAGGTTCGACTTGGTGATAGCCTGGAAGAGTGTGGACTTGCCCACGTTGGCAAGACCGACCTATCTTGGAGTTAGGACATTTTCACAATAATGTACGATGTGAAGGGGAAGAGTGAAGGTCGGAGTTGGAGGAAATTTTCAGGGGTTTATATAGGAAGAAAAGAGGGAGGCTGGGAGGGGCAGAAGAAAAATTAATAGCTGGTGGGGTCGCTGCTCACATACGATACCACTCTTCAGGTTGTTGCCAGGACGGCCCAGAAGGATCTTCTCCTGGACGACGGCCTTCTTGGGAGGCATTTTGGACTTCTTTTTCTTGCTGGAATAGAAACGGCGGAAGTCAAGAGAGAGGAGAGGAGATGAGGAGGCAGAGACGAGTGGAGGGGCAGAAGAAGAGCAGCTCAAGGAATAATGGAGAAAACGCGATACCAGCGCAGGACCAGCTGCGGAGCGGCTCGTAAAAAGCAGGACGGGGGAAGACGTCGTGGCGGCGCCCACCGAACAGCGGGCAGAAAGCGTTTGAAAGGAGAGCTAAGCAATCAAATGCAGGGACAAGGACAAGAACAAGCTAAAAGAACGATAGCTCCCTCAATTGAACGGTTAGGAACCCGAAGCAAGTGAATCTCGACGCTGATTTGAAAATATTTGGTGTTTTTTTACATGTATTTTCGGTCATCCACCGTACTTCACCGCCCACATGATCTGCTTACTTAAGTCACATGACGTCTTTCCTCATCAGGATATGAGCTCCTTTTTGGAGCCTGTTCAGTCTCTCTTCCAACACTCACAGCTAGGACACATCGTCAGAGCCAATATCCCTTGGGCGATGACTCTATATGCGGCAAAGGCCCTCTGCATCCCAGTCCTCACTACCAACACCACTACGCGTGATGAAAAGTCCCGTGGGATCCCATGTCTGTTTGATCTTGTACAGCCGGTTATAGTTGCTTCCCCAGAAAGATGACTGAAAGCCCTTCTCATATGCATTTGCCTCGTTGAGATATGCCCCCATTCTGTGCGAGCCCTCGACAGAACGGAGAAGCTCGACCTCCACGTTGGTCACATTGTCCCTGATGGCCCCCTGTTCTGCTAAAGACGTCTCGGGGTCCCAACCACGCCCAATAGTAAGGTGGAGGAGGGATTCCCGCCAAGCTGGATGAAGAGCACTGTCAATATGTGTGTTGGCTACAGCGCCTCCGGAGACAATATGACCGGTAAACGCCTCATAAGGACCGGCTCGTATCTTCCGCAAAACACTGCTTAGCCTTGCAGGTTCATTCTCGAATAAACCGCGAGAGTACATTCGAGATCCAAGTAGTGTCATACCCCCCGTGATATCCGCATCGCTCCTGATCAGTATGTCCGAGATCAAGGTGTGAATATCGGGAAGCGGATCTGAGCCGTACTCCGTTGTCACAGCTGAGGTTGCATTCAGCTTTGTCAGTAGCGAACCGAAAAGCTGATCTACCCTGGCAACATCCGTCTGGTTCGGAAACACTAGCGCAAGTGTGACTCCGGAAACAGTGGTGTTTTCCTCGGGAAGAGGGAGATCCGGGAAGATGCGGTAATAACCTGCACCTCCAGCGTCGCTCAAGGCAGGGAGATACGCGTGGAATTCGGTAATAGCGTCCCAGAACGCCGAATGTCCCACGGGAGTGGAGATGTTGAGACTGCTTATGATGACGGGAGCCTCATCAAAGGTTCGAAGTGTAACATCCACGACTACACCAAAGGTGCCTCCTCCTCCACCACGCAAAGCCCAGAAGAGATCTCGGTTTACATACTTGTTGGTGACGAGCAAATCTCCCTATAAATGTTAGATGAGTCTTTGTCCACACCTTGGTTTCACTCACATCTGCAGTCACCACAGTGAATTGTAGCGCATTGTCTGACGCCATTCCTTTCCAAGGCCCTAGGAAGGAATGGCCACCACCTTGGACATATCCACCTGCTGCCGCAACAGTATGAGCCGCGCCAGCCACGGCAATTCTACCCTTTTCCCCAAGGGCAGCGTACAACTCCTGGAGGGCGACCCCGGCTCCGATAGTGACAGCAGGGCCTTCGCTTCGACCTCTAGGAGCTCCCTTTGGTGTGAAATTGTCCACGAACGAAATATCCTTCATGCGGCTAGTCTGGATCTGCAACGACTCCGGAGCTGTCGATCGACCAAGAAAACAGTGTCCGGAGTTCTTGATTGCTAGTCGAAGATTGTGCTCCCTCGCAAAACGCACGGTCTCCTGAATATTGGTTGCGGAGGTAGCGATTGTCGAGTATAGCGATATACGTCCTTGTCCACAGGGCTTGTTAAGAGTCTCGATATAGCAGGACTCGCCACGCTCAGGCCATGCCTCCCAGTTCTGCCACTGGACTGCGCCAGGCTGAGCGGCTCTCCATGTAGAGTTCGAAGACAGGTCCTGCACTAAGTGGCAAGCTTCACTCTCGATGGCATCATGGCAGACATCTGCAACGGGCCTGACGGCAACCAGGTTTCCGTCGACAGATCGGTTGAGCGCATTCCACTCCTTTGGAGATGGCCAGCAGCTTTGATGGGGTCTGCAACGGCAGTCGGACTGATGAGGGTGGGCGTACGCCAACGACATAAGGAGCAACGAGAGAAGAAAGGGTCTCATTATAAAATTCTATTGGCTTGTGTATTGTAATTGAATGTGATTCTGATATCGCTATTCAAGCCGGACATGACAGCCCTTTTTATTTACAACCTGCACGGTCCTAAACCCGATCAGGACATACGAGATGGAAACGAGCTGGTCCGATCCGTCTCCAAGGACATAACAAGTTGGTAATGGGATAGGTCAAGCCGTTGAGGCTGAATCGATCGACAAATCCCATTCAAGCAGCTCGTATTCGTTGCCTTGGTACCGTCACGTGTTCGCGGTCAATGGCCCATTCAGGGTTGGTGTGGATCGCCGTGGACGGAGTATACAGGGCTGACGATCACACTCGGATCATCTAAGCCTCCATTGAGCGTTGAGCATGGAGGCTCTAAGGGAACTGAGATGTCAGACCCGACCCCGTCTGCCGAGCCCACAGCCTCAAACTTTACGCTAATCAACATGTCCGCAGGCAACCGTATGTCCTGGAATTCTCATGGAAACGTCCAGTTCCACGAGCACAGTTTTACTAGAGTGAATACAAAAGACCTAGACTACATCTTGGTATGGAAGGCTGCACATCTCTTAAGCCCAATGGTGATGTTAGGGTTCCTACTTGGTAAGTAGATATCGGGAATAATCTTCAAATATATCGCTGGCTTGAAAAGATAGCCATATCCATCTACGAATTTGCTGTTTCAATGGATTAACATGTCAAAGCTCGACCGTAAAACCATTTAGCAATGCATCATGCTCTGTATTGCTACAAGGTAGATATCTGATACAATGCCACGTTCTTTACCTTGGTAGGGGAACCTGTTATTAGTACTAGGTACTGTGGGACAAATTAGAACTTGATATAATACCACCTACCTAGGTCCCGGAGTACTACCTAAGGAAGTGGCTGGTCCAGTCCAAAGATACCAGCCGAGATGGATGGTTATCTGGGTATAACAACTTACTTGCGGAATATTGGCTTATACTTCATAGGAATACCATGATTTTATCAAGCACTTTTACAGATAACCCATCAGAATTGCTGGTCTGACCTGAGCCATACTTTCTTATACAAGAGATTACACAATATCCTACCCCATGGCCTGAAAGTAGGTGGCTTCTAGCTTCTACTTGGGTTCCGTAGGGGGTAAGTACCTCCGATCGAGCCTTACCATTGAAATTGATCCGACATGGAAAAGTGCGGAGATCGATTGGACTTTCAGGTCAAGCAATCCGGTCTGAGAAATCGATGGGATGCAGTGAGAAAAAGCGTGGCGGCAGAGACTCCACCCATACATGGGCTGGAGTAAGCTTAGAGTCTCGAGAAAAATTACTCGATATGGAAGGGTGCGGCGCCGCCATATATCGTCACGCGCAGAGCCAACGACCGAACGTCATGCCAATCTTGTTGGTAGAGTGCCTACCTAGGAAACTGTTCGAGTAGTTCTATGGTCAACTACCAGGTTTGCAACAATGGCCTGGCATGCGGAGAAGCCTGTGGTTGCGCCGGCTGATCTGGTCTAGAGCAGAGACCAGAAAACAATAAATACCCCAAATTTCCGACAGCGCAAAGTCTCTATCTATCTCTTGACTAAGACGTCTACATTTTTTTTTTTTTTTTGCAATACTCTTTCCTGTCACATTTTTGAATCCCCAACTATGTCGTACGGGAACCGCCGTGTCAAGTTTGCGCTCTTTGGCCTCGGCCGCCTGGGAGTTCTTCGAGCCCGCATCCTCGCCTTCCAGCAGCCTCGGATCGAGCTCGTTGCTGTCTGTGATACAAAGCCTGGCACTGACGGATGGGCCGCCGAGAGCCTGCCACCGTCCGTCAAGTACTTCTCCGACCCCCAAGAATGCTTTAAAAATAGCGGGGCTGAAGCTGTCCTTATTTGCACCGCGACGGCAACGCACGCACCACTGATCCTGCAGGCCCTCGATCTGGGCTTGCACGTCATGTGCGAGAAGCCCGTCTCCGTCGACATTGCTACGACCAAGGCAGTGGTGGACAAATCTGCTTCGAGGCCTGATCTCAAGTTTCTTGTTCCCTTTACACGCCGATGTAAGATGCTATTTCTCTTTGGAGCTCCACGCTCTGCAGTGTTCAGCGATTTAACTTGTGCCAGATGACAAGTCCTACCGTCAGGCAAAAGCCCTGGTTGACAATGGAGACCTGGGCGAGATACACGCAGTTGAGACGACTGGTATTGATATGGCAGATCCTAACGGTATGGCTTTGTATCACCCGCTCATTGCCCTTCTGCATCGTCTGATAGACTGACACATGCCGTTTATAGCCTTCTTCGTATCGTTTTCCGAACAGTCCGGCGGCATCTTCCTTGACTTTGGAATCCACACCGTAAGTGCCCCAAGTAATCCCTTTCTCGCTCACTGCAACAACCATACTAACACGGATGACACAACTAGGTCGATGCCGGACGCTACCTGCTCGACGTCAAGTCCAACCTCCCCAACCCGAACAAACAAGTTAACCGCGTGATCGCCTTCGGCCAGACGGCCGTCTACGGGGAGCTAGCGAAATACGGCGACGCCGACAACGCCTGGGGGCTAGTCGAGTTCGCCAACGGCAAGATCTTCAAGACGTACCTAGGCCGCACGCTGACTAGCGGGTTCGAGGACACGACGAGGCTGTGTGGGACCAAAGGCCACTCGATCATCAGTAGCGCGAGCGCGAGGAAGGATCTCGAGATCCGCGATAGTGTAGGGATCCGCACACGCTCGGTGCCGGATGCATTCACGCTCTTCGATGAGACCTTCCTGGCGGATCTTGCTGAGTTTGCGGATGCGGTGCTCGATGATAAGCCCTTGACTTGTGTGCCTGAGGATGCGTACGAGGCGGGCAAAATCTGTGCGGCGTTGCAGTATTCGTTCCGGAAGGGGGTGCCAGTGTACTTTGATGATGAGGGTTTGCCTATTATGGAGTGATCTTGTAGCTTATTTGATAGAGGGACAAAAGGCATAGAGAATATTCTTCATCTTGAGTTCTATGATATACGTATACTCCGCAGTTCGAATCAAAGCCAGCCACTATGGTGAATTCAGTGTACTACCAACTTTAGCATAACTTACCTGCCCGAGAGCTTAGCTCTCAGTCTAAGCCTCTATAATAGCGCGTCAGTGCTTCCAATGTTTGTATCGCCTGAGCACATCCCCAGGCCGATATTGGTCCTTGCCCTGAACCACAGCCACAAACGGAATATACTCACCATCTGTGTCATGTTCGGTCACACATAAGAAAGCGAAGCAACTGGTCGCTTGGACCCTGAGTGTAACTTCAAGAACATCTTCCCCAAAAAAATTTCCTTGTTCTCTATTTAAAATTAAGGGCCAAGACACCTGCCCCGGGCTGGACTTACTCTACGTCGAAGAGCCCCTGGCAGATTTCATGATGTATGTTGCTGGTATCCAGGTATGTGGATATGTATGTGGGCTTCATTATCCTCACTCATGCCCTTGCACTGCATCTCTGAAGTGAGGCGAGAATAGGCAAGCTTCGCCGCGGGCCACATAACTAGAAACAGTATCACGAAGGTGGAGGTGGATGCAAAAGATCCACACGTGCGGGGTTACACTCGATAGACATGATATTTTCTACAAACAGCATGCTACTTATTTAGATGCGGGGATTGCTTGTCTAAAAAAGAAAGCCATGGGGTAAGATACTAAATTCGGCTGAACCCGAAGCTGAAGTGCGGCGCGAGTTTCCCGATTCGGAGATTCGACTTTATCACCTGCAACTATCTCATTTCACGATATACTAGGTATATAAACACTTCAACCGTTTTAACAGCAAGATGACATATATCAGCGGTTTTGAAGTATTTTGTATTTTCTTTTCCAGCATCTTCCTCACCATAACACAAGAAAAATGGCACCCCACATCCAAGAACCCGTCGCCGTCTCTATGGCCAACATCCAGTCTAAAGGAACGGTGATTCTCAACCATGAGCAGGTCTCGAAGCCCGTCGCAGACGACTTTATGTACGACTTCAAGTACAACCACAGTCTCCCGACTGTGGACGTCTTGGGCGTTGAAATCCCCGTTGATTGCGATGCCCAGAAGGAGGCCGAGGGCATTGTAGCTCGTCTCTCCGCAGCCACAGCAAAGGAGGATGCCCAAGCTTTTGCGGGGCTGTTCCTTGATTATGGTGAGTGAAAGAAAGACCCCCTCTTTGGCGGGCAGGAGAAAAAAAATGAAGTTCTAGGTTGTCGACTCCGGACTGGCTGGCTGACCTCGGTTGCCATTGTTGTATACAGGCGTCTGGCGCGACAAGCTCTCCTTCACCTGGGACTTCCGCACCTTCAACTTCCGAGACACGATCCTCAAAGCTGCGGCGGACCTCCTGCCCCAGACGAAGGCGAGGAATTTCGACTTTCTCGAGCCTGCGCCTGTGGTGTTGCGCCCATACCCGGACTTTGCGCAGCTGCAGTTTGTCGTCTCCTTCGAGACAGAGATTGTTCTTGCTTCGGCGGTCATCAATGCAGTGCTTACTCGCGATGGGTGGAGGATCTACACCATGCACACTGTCGCCGAGAGCCTGAAGCAGTTCCCAGAGAAGGCTGCGCCGGATGGACATATGACTGGAATTACCAGCTGGGAGAGCCAGAGAGCCGAGACCATCAACACCGTGGACCCAGAGGTGCTGATCATTGGTGGTGGCCAAAAGTAGGTCCCCCTGTTCCAATAATGCGAGAAACTACATGAACAAGCCCTAATACGTGATATCTTTAATAGTGGCCTTGCCATGGCCGCTCGCCTGAGAGTCCTCGGCATGGAGAACCTGATCATCGAACGCAGCGACGAAATCGGCGACGTCTGGAAGAAGCGCTACGAATACCTCTCGCTGCACTTCCCACACTGGCCAGATGCCCTCCCTTACTTCAAATACCCGCAGCACTGGCCCACATACACCCCGGCCCAGAAGCAGGGTCTGTACATGAACTGGTACGCGTCCGCCCTAGAGCTCAACGTCTGGACCAAGTCGGAGGTCGTGACGGCTAAGCAGCCCGACACCAAGGATGGTCGGTGGGCTGTCGTAGTCAGCAAGGATGGGGGCAAGGAAACTCGCACCCTGTACCCGCGCCACTTGATCATGGCGACCTCTCTCTGCGGCGTCCCCTACACCCCCTCCGTGCCCGGAATGGCCGACTTCGCCGGCGAGATCCGGCATTCAAGCGCACACACAAGCGCGCGCGACTTTGTCGGGAAAAAGGTCTGCGTAGTCGGAACCTCATCCTCAGGGTTTGACACAGCGTACGAATGCGCACGCCTAGGCATCGACGTGACCCTCCTTCAGCGCTCCCCAACATACATCATGTCCCTAACGCACTCCGTACCCCGCCTATTAGGCGGCTACACACCAGACGAGAAGAACGGCGGGGAAATCCCGGACCTGGCGGTGCAGGACCGGCTCAACTTCAGCACGCCCACGGGGCCGGGCGAGGAGCTCGCGCGCCGCACGGCGCAGGTCCTCGAGGAGCTGGATAGGCCGCTCCTTGAGGCTCTCAACGCCCGCGGGCTGCGCACGTGGCGCGGCCAGCGCGACACGGGCAACCATACGCTGGGCCAGACGCGCAACGGCGGGTTCTACTTTGACGCTGGGGCGTGCGCGGAGATCATCAATGGGAGGATTAAGATGGAGCAGGGTTTTATCGAACGGTTCACCAGCAACACCACGGCCGAGAGCAGCAGCAAGGTAATCTTAAACGGCGACCGGGAGAGGGAATTCGACCTCGTCGTATTTGCAACCGGGTTCTCGAACATGGTCGACTCGATCCGAGAGACGCTGGGCGCAGAAATCGCGGGGCAGTGCGGGCCCGTATGGGGGATTGACGAGGAGGGTGAGTACAGGACCGCGTTTCGGGAGACTGGGGTGCCGAATCTGTGGATTCTGGTTGGGTTCCTCCCCATGACGAGGTATGCGTCTAAGTTGTTGGCGCTGCGGCTGAAGGCGATTGAGGAGGGGATTTCGCTGCCGCCTTATAAGGAGTAGTTACCTAGTTAGGGTTGTGATGGATGAATAGATGATAGATTTGACGGGTTTTAGGTATGTGGTTCAAGTAACTAGATTGTCGGATGAAAGACCGCGCTGTTGTTCATTGTTTTTAATTCATATCCTGTGGCTATGACACAAGTATCGTAGTGATTTGATTGTTTGGTTGAACAATTCCGGTGACCTGATCTAATTCCCAAGAAACTGTAATAAACCAGAGATAGATCAAGAAAGTCAACAATACTCACCACTACAGCATATTTGGTGATGTGTCAAGCCTAGGGCCATTCCACATCTCTATTTTACTGTACCAATTGCTAGATATACTACTTTGTCATCACTCGCCCCATAAGAGCGAGAGCGAAACTCGATCAGTGAGGTTATATACTCTATTTGCACCAAGAAAGCTTTCTAGAGAGATCTTTGCCACCTGGTTGAGCATACATCCCGCCCAGGGAACTGCTCGATGATTTTTAGCCCTAGTCCAATATCTACTGCTCGTACCAGTCATCAAACCCTAGATCCCACCCAAAGAGCGGCGTATTAATCCGTTTTGCCTTCCCCCGCGCAGCCAGGCCATTGAGTACATCCAAATCCTCGCTGGAGAGTGCAATGACGTGGCTGTTGCTCAAAATTCGATTCTCGTTCACAGACTTGGGCAGCACGACGACGCCCCTGTTGACGTGGTAGCTGATGAGTACCGTCGCGGGGGGGACATTGTTCTTCTTGGCGATTTCCTGGATCGTGGGGTCGGACATGAGCGGTGCCCCTGTGGGAAAGAAATGGACGGGTTAGCTAGCGCTACCTCTTAAATGTCAAATGTGTGAGGGGCTTACCCTCAGATCCAAGTGGCGAATACGCCTCGAGGAGGATACCATGCTTATCGCACCACTCCTTGAGCGCGTGCTGAGGGAGGAAAGGGTGGAGCTCGACTTGGTTTACGGCAGGAACGACAGTCCATTTCTTTTTCAGGCCCTCTAGATATGGAATCGACCAGTTGGCGACCCCGATTGCCTTGACCTTGCCGGCCTTGTAGACCTCCTCCATCTGGCGCCAAGTCTCGCTCTGGTCCCAGGATCGGTCGACGGCTCGGGTGCCATCGGGGTTTACGGGGAGGAGTGCGCTTGACTCGTTCTGTGCAAACGAAGGGTTAGCCATGCGAATATAGTCTTGTATCGGAAGGTAAGAAGTAGCCTAATTACGTACGGGAACGAGGCGGACGGGCCAGTGGACGAGCTGAAGATGGGCATTAGCTGAGGGTGTTAGAAGCAAAGAAGAAGATGGCCAAAGTACGCACGTAGAGATCAAGGTAATCGGTGCCCAAAGCATCAAGGGATTTTTGGAGTCCCTCTGCCACATTAGGCTGGTGGGTGTTCCACAGCTTGCTGGTGATGAAAATATCCTTGCGAGGGACACCACTGTCCTTGATGCCCTGGCCCACTTCATGCTCGTTCCCTAGGTAGCTATCCCGTCAGCCCTGTTGTATACATCCCAAAATCTTGCTGATTGTCTGCTGCAACCCACCGTAGATCCTATGATTTGTTTCATTAGCCAAGTCTATCCGCTAGAGAAAAAGGTGAAATGGAGATCTTACAATGCAGCGTCAATGTGCCTATATCCGTTCTTAAGTGCGAACGAGACTGCCTGGCGTACCTGACCAGGCTCAGATCTCCAAGTACCTGGATCGATTGTCAGCCGAAAGATAAAAACTCCAAACTCCACAAAGACCAATGCATATATCGTACCAAGGCCCACGGTGGGTATCTGAGCGCCAGTGTTCAGCTCGAAATGTGTCGAGGGTGCCATGTCTGACCGTGGTGGGAAATGCTTGCTAGTAGTGATGAACCAAACTAAACGAGCTGACTGCTGTACGCAAGACGCAATGAAAAACGTATGGAAATGGGACCTTTGTATAGTCGAGAGGTCTTTGAAGTAGACTGGTGTCACTCAAAACACGTCGCATAGCCCCCGCATGAAATCGGGCAAACTCCGGTTTGTCCTCGAAGGAAATTTTGCCCGCTTGCAACTCCACACACCCCACGTAGTATGGACTCATGCGCCGCACCCTTCCGAATAGGGTAATATCCATCATGAGCGGAGGATCATCAAGATGCGGGGTAGAAAATCCACTCTTACAACTGTACGAGAAAAAAACGTAAATGCAAAACTCAACCTCTCAGTAGTCGCGGGTCCGATCCAGTTTGATTCCTGCTGTATTAGAAAAGTGGGAGATGTCAAGGGCTCTGTTGACATTTTTGCTCGTGTCGTCCCGTGTCGTATACTGTACTGGTTATACCGATTGAGAAGAGCTGTCGCATTCAAAGGCATGTCTCGAAAATAGCCTTACTGGTAGCATCATTAATCCTGTCTACCAGCATCGCGGGTGTCAGGCCCCGGGCGTTACCGAAATGCGGAGAGCAGCCATGGGATAGAAGGAGTCGAATGGCACGGTAGTTTCTCTTCCAGACAGCACGCAATAGTGGAGTGAAGAATAGATCGTCCAGCAGCCACGGGTGCTTGGGTAAGCCCTCATCATCGGTCAAGGTTATCCAAGGAGAACGGCTTTGTTTCTGATCTGGTAGAGCGTCTAGAAAATCGTTTTGATGAAATTGGCCCAGCTCTTTCCTCACTTTGTCTTTGAGAGCCCGCTCGCCGCTACAGGCAATGTGCTGGAATATTGGCGGTAGGAAAATGCGTCGCTCAGTTTGATACGGTGACAGCTCGGCCTCTTCCTCAGGATCCCCGTCCGTGTCTTCGAATGGGGACTCGGCTTGTCCCTCGAGGTCACCATCATCAGCGCCTGTAGATGCCCTCCACGGCCAGAGAATGGAACTCAGCTGAGGAGAGTAATCTTCATCCGAATACCGGGCAAACGGAGAGTATAGATACTCCGTATTAACGTTTCTCTGGAGAAGAAATTTGAGAGTGGTAAGGGAACCACCATCAATAGCCCAGGTCAACGGTGTTCCATATCCATAGTCGCGGCAGTTGATATCTTCCCCCTTTTTGATCAATAGTGCTACTATATTATGATGGCCTCTCAAGGCTGCATAATGCAGCGCGGTGGCGCCGTTGTTGTCTCTTGAATTGGACGGAACCCTCATGTCAAGGAGGGCACGAACTGTGGCGATATGGCCCATCTGTGCAGCGTACGACAACGGGGTGCGCAAATAGCAATCTGATGAATTGAGGGCAGCATTGTCAAGCAGGCGTATGAGACTGCTCAAGCCGAATAATGCTATGAGATGGACGCCCGTAAACCCCGTTGGGACTCGTTGCCGGTAAGAGACAAATTCAGAGTGCGCCATTACAAGAGCTTGCGTTGCTGCAGACACCTTCATGTGGTCCTTGAGGAAAGATAGGGTGATATCCTCCGGAGCATTTTCACAGTCTTTATAATGCTCGGCCCAGTACCGAGAGGCATAACTTAGGAGAGGGTACTCCGCCTTTCTCGCGATGAATGCCTGATCACTCGAGCATGCGCCGGATTTGAAGGCCTCATAGCCAAGGTATGTCAGGCAGATTCTGGCCAGATGCTGCTGTCCATCTGGAAAGTACACAGAGCGCCTCTGCTGAAAATAATCTCTCGCAGTGGTATGCACTAATCGCACATTCCCCGCTTTCTGGTCATGTACTACCAAGCCGGCGCAGCAAGACACTATTTCCTCCAAGTTGCACAGATTTTTCGCGTCCAGATATGGCGTACCAGGCTCAACTGCCAAGGCGTGTAACAGCTCATCAGCCTTAAGTATCCTCTTGCTGCAAACCAACAAAGCAAGTAAAGACCTAGCGAGGCCGTTTTGAATCCGCATAAACGCGCTGTTATATGCTTGGGCTAAGCTTTCGTGTCCTTTGCCGAAGTTTTCCAGCTCACGGCAGATTGCCTTTCTTGTAAATTTGTCCTTGAGAGAGTCCATGAAGAGCTGGACAAGAAGAAACATCCCGTTCGCTGCTTGCGCGATTTGGGTTTCGATTTCGTGCTGCAGGGCAGTGTCTTCATTCACCACTCGTGATAGGTAAGCCATGTGGCGCCTCACATACTGTTGAATGTCAGTTTCATCAGGCCTGATGCTCAATTCGGTCATATGTTCGGTTTCTGTCAGTATGCCGGGTCTAGATGTCACCATCAATCGGCAATCGGTCATGCTCTGTAGCTGCGATATTTCAAACATCAAGTCTTTCCGAGTCCGCTCGTCCATGCACTCATCCAAAGCGTCAATAATCACGTACAAGACCGAGAACTCAGCCGCCGTTCTGTGAAGCTCCTGGCATATGGCATGTCGCGTAGGCCGAGACCGCCCCTTATTGTGCTTATCATAAATACTCTGAATCGCAGGTGGGAGGGTGTCTCGCTCCAATGCCAACTGTGACAATAACGATGCCAGCAGATCGTCTGCTGATTGGTCTTTCCGCCGCTCATAGTTGCAATATATGAACGCTATTCCCATCCCACGATCAGACTCTAGCGCACTATGAAGCTCGGAGCGTAGATAGTTCACCACCATAGAGGCGATTGTCGTCTTACCGGCGCCCGGTATACCTGGGCAGTAGAGCGTTTGTGAACGGTTTGATGCGGTCCCAGCCATCCAGGCTCGAAATCGGGCATCCTCCAAGAACCATCTCCCAGTTCCGTCCTGGTAGTTGCGGTAAATGTCCGCTTGGATTGTTTCGTAGTCGACCGGGCTTAACCACCCACGGATGCTTGTGCGAAGTTGCTCTTAGACGTTATGTATTAGAAAAGGGTCTAGTAGTGGAAGTGTACAGGACTGACCTTCTGTAGAGGACCGTACTGAGGACAAACTATCGCGAATGATTTCTACCCCTTCTTCGATCTGGCTCACCGTGCTAGAAAGGGACTTGATCACTTCTGCAGCAGTGGATGATTCGGATACCCGTGGCACCTGTATAACTTCTAACAATTCTTTTGCAAACGCCGCGGCAACGGCAGCAGCATGTTCTTGCCAGTTCTTGTTTTTGTGAGAGTCACAACAGTCGCATATGCCTCTGATAACCGCACAGGGGAAACTGTTCATCAGTCCCGCCGCTTCCATCTCAAAACACAGAATGTTGCTACCGAGCCGGTCATTGATTTGGTCACGCACTGTCGCATCTTTTATAACCTGGTTTCCAGATGCAATTAAGCCATAGTGGACCACCATGTCTCTTGGTAGGCGGCGCAAAGTGTATGCTGGATCGCACAACCGACAAGTGGCACCTGTATCGATGGGCTGACCCTCGTAATTTCGCTTTTTGCCTATGTTACTCGAAGGCTGCGTATTGCTCGCGACGACGTGAGCGTAATTAGGCTGAAAACAAACGTCGTCCAGGGTATCCGACCGTCCATATGTCAATGCAAGTCGCGGATACCTAAGGAACATGCCCTCAAGATGCTGGGAAATGGAGGATCCTTCCATCGAATGTTTAGATTCCAGCTTGGTCAAAGCCGTAAGCAGTAAGTTCGGCGGGTTGTTGAGCCTCCCTGTCTGCCGAAAGGTTTCGTCCTGCTCTGCCTTGCCCATATCCCACTGCACCACCCCGGGGAAGCCATCTGTTGGAACGCTGACAACAACATCGCCCAGCCTTACCCGTGGAGGAACCCCTCCGCCGATACCAACCATAAGACCGAATCGAATAGAAGGGAACGTAGATATCATCTGAGTTGCAACTGTGGCAGCTGAGCTCGTCCCGATAAGTCCTTTTGGAAGACAGGCGATCACCACGTTGTGATGGCTCATCGATCCCAGAGTGTACGCATTATCATCATGCGGGGGGTTCGGAAGATCATCATGACGCTCATCGAGCAATGCGATTGCGGCAGTCTGTTCTTTCGGCAGAGCGCAGACGATCCCGACGCTATAGTCATTGTGTGTTCGAGGTACCGACCCCATTCTCGAGGTACTGATTCACGGAATATTTGCTCGAGATGCGCTTGGTTATTCCGGCATGGCCATAAGCTCTGCTCTTAATGTTGATCGGTGCGGCTGAGTGTGACGCACGCCTGTCGGACGACAAGGTTGGAGCATGCCCCTCCCAGATATTCCGGCACCATGTCCAATGGAATTGGGGATTGGAATTCCGTCCAGCAAGTACCAATAATCACCGTAGACAATTATCAGGTGGATGGCTATCTCCATAAACGCAGGAACTCTGCGTACCTACAACAGCGGGTACTGAAGAAAGGAATCTCGCCTCGAAGACGAGGTGATTTCTGAGGAAAGAGCAAGAAGCCTGGAGCGGGGTAGATGATCAATGTGCTCAAAACCCTCACTGTTGGAATGATTATTTTAGGCCTACAGAAGATTATCTTTTGCCAATCTTGAACAACAAACAAAAAAGCCAATCAGAGTTAAATGTGTTGACTTCATTGGTCCATTTGCTCTTACTCAGCTCAGGACTCGCGGGTTACAAAGAGCCATGGGCATGGTTGGGGCGGCCATGATATTCAAAAGATGTGAATCAATAAATGGGCCAATGCCATTTTGAACCCATGCCTCTGTGGAAAATGATAGAAGACCAGATAGTATACATCCGCAGCTGTTTCCCCGCAATCAAACCCCAAGTGATACTGTAAAGAGGAAAAGAAGGTAGAAATATGAGGAAAATGAAGAAAAAAGCCCACCCAGTAAGGAGCCCAGTCATTCATTGCCTTGCTACGCCGTGCCGTAAACGCCTGACTTAGAACACAGTAGATGAAGAAGAGAAGAAGAGCAAAGATCATAGCCAGGGCGGAGAAGTAGAAGACCTAAATTATAACTCCATCGCGTCGCCAGAGCTGAGTTCGTTGTCCACAACACCAAGCAATTTGGCGTAGGGCACGGTTACGCGTTGGAGGTCACGGTGTTTGCCTGGAGAATAAGTGTTAGCAGATGAAATGGCGATTTCATGGGATGCGGTGGCTTACCTAGTGCCAGAATTACCTCCTTCAGAAGGACCTCGCGTGGCCAGCCGCAAAGCGTTTCTGAGCTCTCCTTCCAGTTTCGATCAGACTTCTCTTTGGGTTTAGCCAAAGACGCAGAACCTGAATCGTTGCCGTCGTCTTCCTCGAATAATCCGCCCAACAGGCCCTTGAGGAGTTCCTCGACTTTGGTCTTCAGGCCTTCCGCTCCGATGCGCTTAGCGTACATGGACAGATAGAGACGGAACTCTTCTTTCGCGCCGAGAGACAACGCGGCGGCGAGTCTATTCTCGAGATGTGCAATTGATACGCTTGACTCGAAACTCTCGTATCCCTCTCTTGACAGAAGAACCTTAATAAGGCGTTGCAGGAAGTAAGCACGACCGCGAAGGAGCGTCTCATTCGTCGTGTTCCGCTCGAGGAAGGGGATGATACCGGCCGAGACGGCAGCTTTAGCGTCTGAGTCTTGGTTTGCGTCTGACGCGGCTTGGAGGTTACCCACGGGAGCTTCGGTGGTATTCCAGTATTGACTGCCAACGGCCCACCAGGCTTCGGAGAGCCGCTGCCAGGTGTACATGGAAGGTGAGTAAGCGTAACCTTCGCCGTTGGAGAGGGCGATGATAACACGGCCTTCGGAGTTAATGCGTGCATTTGTGACCGAGGGCGCGGCGGAGGGATGGGCGCCCAAAGTGTGGACTGCGGCGTCTAGAACTGGTTGGAGGGAGATTGGAGGGTGCGGGGAAGAGAGGTTTTCAACATTCCAGACGTAGCACATGCCCACGGCGGAGATGCAAAGAATCCAAGGCCCGTTGCATTCGAGGATCACTGGTTGTGCTTCGAGGACAAGGGCGCTGACGATACGGCGGCCGGCTGGTGTCCAGATGTACACTGATCCCTCCTCGCAAGCAGCAGCCCACATATTCTGATTTCCGGTGACGAGGAGGACTGTGCGGGGTAGAAAATCTTGCCATAATGGTTGCTCCCCTCGAAACAGGGTTAGCCGGACTGGTTCACGATCAACAGCTCGTCCAGTCAAGCTCGCACCAGATGGATTACGGGCTTCAAAGACGACGTCCACCCGAGCCTTGCTCGCTTCCCCCGTAGCACTGGGTGGTTCTGCCGGTTTGCCTGTCGAGTCAATGGCGCGGAGAATCACACTGCGAACTTTCGGGACGGCCAGTCGAAGCTGGCTCATGGCCATGCAAGGATTCGTCACTGCTGGTCGGATAAACTCTGGCGTTGGTTGCTGCCCTACAGGAGGGTTCTGGGGCTGTGCTGGGAGAAGGCCATCAGTCATATTTGTGAGAATAGGGGTTGCGCCGTTCTGGCTGGCTAATGCCACACGCTTTTCGACACTTCCATCCTCGTCGCCTTCTAATTGAGCGAGCTTTCTCTTGTTTCCAAACAGTAATGCCGCGAGCCCACCCTTCGGTAGTCCATCAAATGGTTTAGAAAGGTCGACAATTGACTGCGGCGTATCAGCCTTGACCTGACTAGTAACGGATGCCATCAATCGGGCTTGCGGTAGTGACGATTCCGCTGCTCCTGCGCCAGACACCAGAAGAGGGGCGATACGTTTCCTTCCATCCTTGGTATACGTAGGCCGCTGCTTCAGCCGCTCTAGCTTCGCTTGATAAGGGTCTGGCTTCTCAGGCTCCGGCGCTGATGTCACTGTGCCATTGGGTTGAGATTTCTGCGTATCAGGCGTTGGGGATGGAGCAGCGGCCGGGGTCGCACCATTCGAGGGTAATGGCGTCGGTTTACCGTTTACCACTGCGTCCCCGGCATGACCGTCACCCATCAGAGCACCCATTCGCCCCTCGACGCCCTTGAGCTCACCAGCCTTGCTCTTCTCTTCAAGAAGCAACCCATCCGTAGTCTCCGCAATACCAGCGCCTTTTCGGTTCGTACCAAACTTTGTGAGCGACCTCTCATTCTCCTCCAACTCCATGGCGTAGCCTAGATCTCCTTCCTCAAAGCGAACCGCGAGAATCGTCCCGTCCAGCGCAGTCGCATAGAGACAGCTCCCGTCCGGACTCCATGCTAAATCGGAGATAGACTTGGCTGCCAGCTCTTGTGCAACAACAATTGGTCGCGGGTTACTCGTGATCCACACACTTAGCGATTTGTCTCCTCCAGCACAGGCTATCACCGTGACGGCCGGCTGCGCCGCATGATCTTGACCATCCGCTGGCTGTTTCTGGACCGGCTGCGAGGTGTATAACCGCGGAGAGAAGGCGCAAACTTCGACAGGCGCTTCGTGGCCGATGAGGTTGATATCTCCATCCCACGATCCACGGTTAATGATTGCGACCGAACTCACCGGCCCGTTAACGGCATTGGCAGCTGCAATGTGCATACCATCCGGAGACCAAGAACAGCGACGAAAGTAAGCTGTCAACGGCGAGTTCTGAAAGGGAGCGGTAATTGTCTGTTCAAGTACAAAATTGTTCATCTGATCGTGAGCGGTAGAATTTGGGCCGGGAGAGGTGAACCGGAAGATTCGAACTGTACGATCATCGCTCGCTGTCGCAAAGTACTTGTTGGCCGGATCAAATGTAATTCCCTTGACGTGGCTCTGGTGGATGGAAAGAGTCTTGAGCTTCTCAAACGTATGCCCCGACCAAACAACAACTTTTGAATCGAGGCCAACAGACACCAAAATCGAGGAATCGTATGACCAGCCTAAATCCTGAACATCGTTATCATGCCCGATAAGTCTCCGGATCGTGCGCCAGTTCTCGACAGGCGGCGCCTCGTTTGACCCTACATACTGGTGTCAATAAGTCATCATCTGTCCAAGAATCCAGCGGCCTACCAAAACTTGTAGCATGGGAAGGTGGGTTTGCATCCAACGTATAAATACAAACGATCTTATCATCCGCCCCGGAAGCCAAATATTTCCCGTTTGGCGAAAAGCGAACTGTATGAATCGTGCCCGAGTGATTGCTCATAGACGCCAGCTGTTTCGGTTTGCTGGCGGCAACTGCATCCTCCGTACCGCAAATAGCCTCCGTGGACCATATCCGAACGTATCCATCTAATTCCAGAGAGCGGTATATAAGTCAATCGCCGTTTCGTCCAAAGTATTCTTGTCTTTTTTTTTTCATTCTCCGTGGTTGTAGCCTCGAGAGGAGGCAAGGGACGAGGCAAGACAAGACTAACCTCCTGCTGCCGTTACAAGACGGCTTCCATCTGGGGATACATCGCAACTGTAGACTTCAAATGCCTTCCTCTCACCTATGAATGACCAGAAAAAAAGAAAGGGGTTCCAGTTAGCCAACACGTTTCCTATGGACCAAATAAAGACACGCATGGGGTGGAATAGAAAGATTCCCGATGAACGGACGAAAGAGACGATAAATACTCACCTCCATGTGTTAGCCAAACTGGCTTGATGATATGCATCGCCGCAACCTCGTTGCTGCGTCAGTCCGCTCCGCTGGTTGGGCGTTGTTTGCCTCGAAATGGCAGATAGGTATAGCTCGATTACTGACAAGTTGACGTGGATGGGAGGAAAACAGGCATCGCAGGACTTCCGCGTCCACCATTCATCGGATCGCAGCAATAATATAAGTTACAAGCGGTGAGGTGAGCGTAGCAAAAGCGAGGAGAGTGTGGGAGTGATGGGAGCAATGCGAACGGAACCTGAAAAGGGCCGCGCCCAAGAAAGTCGCGATTGTGATCGTCCAGCGGCGCGCGGGAGGGTGGTCCGAGCTTTCGCTCTTCCGCCCAGAATTCTCGTACTATGGAGTAGGTAAGTATACTACAGTTGTACAGCTCATACTCGAGGCGACACGGTTAGGAGTGATTTAGCACATGACCAGTCCATCTATTCTACTATACATGATTCACCGCTAGGATTAACATTTGAATCCAAGTTCGCTCTCGGCAGCACTGCCATCTGAGAAAAAACCTCGACGCACTTTTCCCCAATCAAAGGTATAGGCCAATCGGTACAAGGTACAACAAGGAAATAGAAAGTGGCTGAGTAGGGACGATTGATACATAAACCGGACAGGTCGTGAAGAAAATAGAGAACTGTATGAGAATGTCACTCAAAGCTCCAACCCCTTAGTTTTTTTCTTCGCGGGCCTGCTCAAATCCTTCCAAGACTTCCTCGGCGACATCCGATTTGCGCTCTGTCTTGGCCTCCGGTGACTTTTCTGGGTCATCAACTCCGAGGGCCTTCGCGGCGATACTTCGTGCTTGTGTGCTGCTGACTTTCCCGTAAACAGCCATGGCGTTTGCGATCATTCCACCCAGGTCGCCCATGTTTCCAGGGACAACAACAGCCGTGCCCTCACGAGCGAGTTTCGAGAACGCGTCAACGTATTTCTCGGCAATGCTGAGGCTCATGGCTCCATGTGCGCTGGATTGACCGGCCTCGATAGCCTGGGCTACAGTCTCGATGGCCTTTGCAGTCGCCTCAGCCTTTGCCCTGATCGCCTGGGCCTCACCAGTGGCACGGTTGATCCGCTCAATCTTATCGGCCTCGGAAGCCAGAATGACCGACTGCTTGCGACCCTCAGCAATGTTAATCGCGCTTTGCCGCTGACCCTCGGAGTCGAGAATTTCCGCTCGCTTCGAACGTTCGGCTGTCACCTGGCGGTGCATGGCCTCAACGACCCCATCTGGAGCATGAATATCCCTGATCTCATACCGCAGACAGGTAACACCCCAAGCCTGCGCGGCCTCGTTGATAGCCTGTGTAATGTTGGTGTTGAGCATGGCACGCTCCTTCAGCACGTGGTCCAGCGTAAGCTGACCAATTTCCGATCGCATCGTCGTCTGCGCAAGTTGAGAGATGGCATATTCAGCGTCTTCAACACCGTAGCTTCATACAAAACCATCCATCAGCACACGGCTAAACTAACCCTCAAACAAGAAGGACCACTCACCTAGCCTTGTAAGCATCAAAGACCCTCGTATACAGCACTCCATCCAGCTCCAACGTAACATTGTCCGCGGTGATCGCATTCTGACTCGGAATCTCAATCGCCGCCTCCTTCAAGCTCTTTACGTACGCAATCCGGTCCAGGAACGGTACCAATATCGCCAACCCGGGCTCTAAGATCCGGTGGAACTTGCCCATGCGCTCAACGATCCATGCGGTCTGTTGCGGAACAAATCGCACAACTGTGTTCATGGGTAACGTCTGCCGGTTGCTAAAGTACGTGGGCGGGGACCCAGACGGCGATGTAGCCGAGCCTAGACTGAGGAGAGATGATTCAGGAGCGGATCTTTGAGGCGTCGTTGAGACATTTCTTCGGCGAAGGCTTGTTTGTGTTGTCGAGATGGCGGAGGGGAGAAGTCGGGGAGGGTAGCGGAGGTTGGAGTGTCGGAGGAGCCGAGCGGTTTGTCTGGAGGCTACCTCCATGTTGGCTGGATGATCTAAAGATCGATTGGTGACAGGGAATTGAGAGCGCCCGAACGATATTGAAGCTTTTGAAGAAGCTGGGGAAACTCACTTCCGTATGGCTGGATGAAGCTGGCCACCGGGAAGAAATTCTGGCCTGAGGCTGTAACTGCTTATGTAATCGTCAACGTTCGGAGCTTTGTCAAGAAATTTCTAAGCATCTATGCCTTTTCAAGAGGGAGTGTTGGCTTCAATCGAGATGGATTATCTAGTTGGTCTGCTTATTGGGCAAGATGACTTTAGTTTGTGTTCACATACGGGCATGGAGAAGAGACTACACTGAATCACCGGGGAAGAACCTGTACCAAAATATATACTTCACGAGACTAGGGGATATCTATGTTTTTCGTTTAAGGGCAGGAAATATTGTCATCAAACCCATCTTAGTTGCTGAGCTAAATCGACTTCAAAATCTATATTTTGATTTCACCTATAACGCCGTCTGGTATCCCATGACCATGACTGAAACGAACAAAAAGAAGCAAGACATTAACGAGGAGTCTACTCCTCCATAGTTTCATCATCAGCCCCATTGCCCCATAGTCCCTCAATCTTGAACTCCGCTGCCCATTCGGTGACGACCTGTCGTGTATCGATGCCCGGCGCAGCAGCCGCAGCAGCAGTCGCTCCAGCATTCGTGTCGACGACCTGAAGAACAGGAGGAGTGGCCCAGCCCTGGATACGACCGTCACGCCAGTCGTTAACGACTGTCATGGCGGCGGCCTCGAGGTTGGGGATACCGCCCTTACCGAGACGGCCGCGCTTGCGGGCAACCTCGATCAGGAATCCGTTTGTCTGGTCGGAGGTTGAGCTAGCGGGGAAGAGTGTGGGGATGTTGTAGACCTGGAGGAGTTTCTGGAGGAGGCCCTCAGACGAGGAGAGGCGCTTGAGCAGAAGTGTCACAGCCGGAATGGGATCCTCGATCTGTTTCGGGGGGATAGCGTTGAGGAGGATGAGGCGGGCCTGCTCGTCCTGCTTCTTCTTGGATTTCTTCTCACCGGTGTTGGGAAAGACGATTCCGGGCGAGTCAATAAGCTTTAGCTTGCTGTCGAGCTTAACCTCGCGGAGGTTCGTGGTGACACCGGCTTCGGCGCCCGTCGGACAGGCGTTGCTGGAACCCTTGTTCATGCGGGCCGTGAGCGAGTTGATGACGGAGGACTTGCCGACGTTCGGGTATCCGATGACGCCGACGGAGATGGCGCGCTTGAGGCCCTTGTTCTGGGCGTAGGTCTTGAGAGCGCGGAAGAGGGTCTCCGACGTTCCCTTGACGGAGAGCTGCTTGTGGTCGAAGCAATGGGCGTTGCCGGCGCCGTTGGAGGCTTTTAGAGGGAGCGTGGGGAAGTAGCGGCGCAGATGGATAAGCCAGTTCTTCAGCACTGGCGGTGGGACAAGGTCGATCTTGTTGAGAATAAGAATCAGACGCTTCTGACCACCATCGGCAGCCATAATCTCGCGCTCCACCTCCTTCGACCGCGTACCCTCCGGATCACGCGCATCCAGAACATACAGAATGACGTCCGCAGCCTCAACAACCTTCTTGAAGACCTTGTCAAATGCCCGTCGCGAGGTCTCCTTACCCGTTACAAGCGCCGGAGTACCCTCCTCATCCACCTCTTCGTCCTCACTCAATCCACCCATCTCCTCATCATCCTCCATCTCATCCTCGTCCTCATCGCTTTCCTCTCCCTCATATTCAGCCGCACGAGCACGAGCAGACGCAAGCAGCGCAGCCATTGGGTTCGCCGACTCGCCCATATCCTCATCCATCTCGTCGTCTAGCAGATCGTCGCCTTCGATATCGACCATCTGGTTTTCGGTGGGGCCCTCCTCAGCACCGCTCTGCTTCAGCGCAGCGCGTCTCGCACGGGCATCCTCGCGAATTCGCTCCTGATCCTCTGCCTTCGCCCGTCTACGCTCTTCAATCTCCTGTAGCATCTTCTCTTTGTGCGGGAACAGGTTGGGGATACCGGGGTCCTTCTTGATTTTGGATCGCCATTCGGGGTTCTGAATTCTATTCGTCAGCGCCGTACTCACACGAATGACACAGAACGAATTCTGTCCAAATTTGGTGGAGCATACCTTCTTTGCAAGCTTTCTCTGCTTGCGCTGTTTCGCCGCGGAGGCCTTCTCGATTTTGTGTCGGAGCCGGACAGGCGTCCGCTTTGAGTTTTTGCCTGGTACAGATTAGCAGGAAAATCTTCAGTAAATCCAATCTAGAGCCCAACATACCTAATTTGACCATTTTGGCAGAATATGAAGTGTTTGCTTGAATTCGAGAATCCCACCGCCCAAAACTCGGTCTGAAGTTCTGAACAATTTTTGAAAGATTTCCCGCGCTAAGATAACCGGAATTGGGTTCTGCCGATCTCCGGGCTGTCCCTCCATCGGAGACCGGGGTTGCGGCCGCTAGAGTCATACTCTGTATCTCCTGATAGATAGACTTTTTTACTTTCGGCTTATTATCTTTTAATCTTTCTCTTCTTTCATTAATTTATTGTTCGAACCTACCCTGACTCACCTACAAGGCTGTTCTTCTGCTGCATCTACAATGGCTGCCTCAGGCTCTTTTTCTGCCCCTCCCCAGACTCTCACCTTCGATGGCCTGCTTTCGGACTTCGATGGCACCATTGTCGATTCGACAGATGGTGAGTGACTGAAATACATCTCCAGATGGCTGTGATGAGGATCGCGATATACCTGGTACACTACTGAACACCACTTTCTTCCCATACAGCTATCATTAAGCACTGGCACAAGTTAGTCACCCAAGGACTATAGCCCGCGGAGTGTAAACGGTTGAGTTATACTGCCAAAATCAATCATGTGGCTGATATCTCTGCTTTAACAGAATCGGGGCTGAATTAGGCGTGGATCCCGCGACTATCCTCGCCACCTCTCATGGTCGCCGAAGCATCGATACCTTGCAACTTTATGACCCTTCTAAGGCCAATTGGGAGTGTAAGTACACAGTTCGCTTGGATCCAGCGCTCGATGATTGCTCACTGTTGAGTTAGACGTTAGCTATGTCGAAGGCCTCATCCCCAAAGAGTATGGGTCCGATGCCGTCGAGATCCCCGGTGCCCGGGCCATCCTTGCGGCTCTTGAAGAATCCGGCGCTCCATGGGGCGTTGTAACCTCCGGCACACGCGCGCTGGTCGATGGCTGGCTGGGTGTTCTCAAACTCACACACCCGGAGATTCTTGTCACTGCAGAGGACGTTGAGCTGGGTAAGCCCGACCCGCGGTGCTACTTACTCGGCCGGAAGAAGTTGAACTTGGAGCACTCTTCATCCCTGGTTGTGCTGGAGGATGCGCCATCAGGAATAAGGTCCGGCAAAGCTGCTGGCTTCACCGTTATTGCCCTGACAACGACCCACAAACTAGAGCAGCTCAAGGAGGCTGGAGCGGACGTGATCGTCGAGGACTTGAGGAGCATCAGTGTAAAGAACGTCGAAGGGCGGGTCCAACTGGAGATTCGGAATGCCTTCCAATAAAGGGATGTTCTATAGAGCACACCTGGGCAGCGGCGAATTGTCGGTGTGGTGCCTGCCTGCCTGTGGTTTCTGCCGCCCCATGTGAATCATGAGGTAGACGCTAGATTGATAGACAATGTTATTGTATATAGAAATCCGGAGCCTAGATTCTCCTCGAGGATATGACGTGTGTGAGTAGAATATGCTGAAAGCCTTGCATGTATGTAAGGCTTCCTTCACCTGGCGCTCCGCAGGCGGGTTCGTCCCGACGGATGGGGATATGGCACGGAAACGGCCTTACAACACGGATTGCCGAGTACTTTTGACCTCTTTCCGTATGGGATCCTGGAAAGACAGAATAATCGATAGTAAGGAAGAAAGGCTAATAGTAATAGGCGCGAAGAAGAGCACGAGGGCCACTGTAAATCAGCGTACTCCAGTGAACTCACACTGCTTTGTAGTGACCTCTCAGCTCAAGACTTAAAGGCTCTACGCTCGAGTATGGCAGCGGTGTACAGCCAACAATGTCTGTTGAGAGACAGCCTAAGCGTCTCTGCTGCCTGGCTATCCGGGAAACACTGGAGGCTAACAAGTCGTACACCGATATTGACGACTGTGTTGCCATCACCGCTTTCTAACCCTTTTTCGGACAGGTCCTACGGCCCGCTTGACAGTCTGAACCTAAAACACAATAAACAGCAAGCTTTCCTAGGATCAAGGGTAGCGGCTAGCTCTCTCACCGACAAGCTGGCCTGACGTAAGAGTTTCTCCGACGCGGATGTTGCCATTCTGTTGAAGTTACTCTTCAACCTCGACTTGGGAGATCAAAGCAGGACGGAGGATTTCAGGGTACACACTCAAAATGCATAGATGTGGGCCACGCAAATGCAGATAGGAAAGGGCCGATGAACCACAGAAAAAGCAAAATAGCGGACTCGGACGCTTCTGCTGTGAACCCTTCATGAACTCAGATGGTCGAGGCTGTCGGGATCGCAACCGTGCAACCACCACCAACCTGTTTTTGGTTCGGTCATCGTGTTCTGAGGTCTACCACACGAGCCTGTAAAGAACAGAGCTACTGCTCACACAGGCAAAAGGGGCCGAATCGCCAGTAAAGGGGGGCGGGTCGCTGGGAGAAAAGCCGATCAGATTCTGGAAACCTGATGTATCGGATCCTTTACGGTTTACCGGCACCTCGAGTCAGAAACGGACGCTAAATCGGCAGGATGGGTCTCTCTGCATTGAAACGAGTCTAACGACGACTCGCTGAGCTGCGTCTGAACGCCATCTGCAAGGGATGCTGCATGATGGGTAATCCTCCACCTCCAAGATGGAGTGATTGTTTTCCCATTCTCTTTTTTAGGCCAACCGTTCTTCCAGCATCGTTCTTCGCTCGTTTCACCTTGCGAATTCCGATTTCGCAGTAACTTCAAACGAAGGAAATATTGGAAGGAGTCTGGACGTAAGGAAAGGAAGAGTAAACCGAAAAAAGAAAAAAAAAAGACTGAAACTCGGAAATACAGCATCATCGGCAGATTTCTGCTTCAGGTGGCGAGTGTTATTGACCTTTGCAGCTTTGCACGTATTCTCAATGCACTTAATGCATATTTATGCGCATACTCTGTACACAGCAGTACAAATCAAACAAACTTCTTCATGGGTCTAGCCTCTAAGCGGCGCAAATAGTCACGTACGTATCTTGAATGACTGTTCGGCGTCGTCGCAAGTAAGCAAGCTTGGATGCCCGTGCTCGACTGCGAGATAGCAAAGAAATTGTCAGCAAAAATAGCCGCCGTGAGCGTCGTGTATCGTCGCACAATCCAGAGATGGAACCGGTCAGCCAGGGCCGGAAGAGGAGTCGAGGAGAAGCTCGAGGTTCGAGACAGCGCCTTTTCGTGGTTCGAGGAGTCCAGTGGCAAGATCTCTGGCATTCTGCCCAATCGGTACTATTGTCACAGAATGACAAATCCAGAAAGCCCTTTTCAGCCCCAAAACCACACCATAACGCCCTCTTGGGCATGCTCTGGAGCCCAGACTATCATAGCCCTGCCGTCCAGGGAGTGGCGAGCCCGGAGCTCAAAGCCACAATGGCGATCGAAGGCGACGAAGATCGCACCGCCACATCCAACTTCAGACGGTGGCGATATCACTGCGCGCGCAGGTCAAGTTTCAACTGCCTAGCTCACTTGGTGGATATGTTTTGTGGCGTAGCTGGGGCTCTTGGCCTGTTATCCTCCATCTAGGCAGTAGGATTACGGAGCGCGTTCGTACCGAACGTGTACTCCGCACCAAAGTTGCTGTGAACTCGTCAAGATGTTCTGCTGAGTAGGTGGTCGATAAGCCCTTATCCCTTTTACATCATTGACCTGGTCACATCAGGGATCAATCACTGCCCCCACCGTATCATGATAGGCGCCCGGTAAAAAGACTGAGATCACGGACTGTTGGGGAAAAAAGTTGCATCATATGATTTGCTCACCGTAATGGAGTCAAATGCCTAAGACGTGATTGACAATGATCAGACCCAGGGGGTTGGGAGGATCGAGGATCGAGGATGGAATGGCTGACGGGACTCACAGCAGATCATTCCGGCGCCGAGGCGTAACCTTAAGCCAACAGGGATTGGCACAGAACAGCCCTGACTATACTTTTGCTGGATTAGGTGTACGGAGAAGGACTTGGTGCAAGACCTTCAGGGGAACTTCCGGAGAGTCAGCAGAGGGACACTTCCTTTGGCGATCCTCGGGATAATCGCCGGCCATCCAACATTTGAGAATCTCATCATTTCAACCAGCGATAACGGGCTCCTTACGCTAAATTCAACACCCCTCAATTGAATGGGGATCGTGCGCGATGTTTGCGGGATCAGCCCAGGGGTTTGAACCGTGGTAACCTTAGCGAAGAGCTTGTATACCTGCTTTGTTGAATGCATGTCGAGGCACATTCTCAAGCGCTGTGATCCATGGTGATTTAAAAACTGATTGGTTTGGGCGTTGAAGAAGGTTTAACATCTCCGAGTTTTGCCAGGGAGTTGATTGGTTCAAGGCCGTTCACTCCTCCGGGTTCAACGAGAGGCGCCCGTTCACATCACACTTGGAGGGATTCACCGCACGGATAATGCATCCCTGCACGTGAACCAGGCTCTGTTTGGCTGATTCGTTCGGGGCGAGAAGTTACTGTTCTTTCTGCTCTGTTACCTGGTGCAATGGGATGAACACCGAGCTACTCCGTAAGGCGCACGTCGACAGGTACCTTTGTGATCGTGGAGAAGAGGATCAAGGCGACCCATGCCCCATGAAAGATGATTGGTCGGTATATGGCCGCAGATTAGGCCGAACTTGGGTCAGCATTCCTATGCTGAGGAAATATTATTCCATATCTTAATGGATTGGCATGGATAATATGCCGGGTAAAGTTCTGGCGGTTGTCTGAGAGTGAACGTTGGATTGTCAATCTGCCCACCCGCAGCTTGAAGATTGAGTAGGAGCCAGAGATGCATGAATCTACGAGTGCATGCAGAAACCGCTCGAGTATCTGCCAACCAAGCCCCGCAGGAAAAGCATATGATAGTCCCGAATAAAAGAACCCCTAACATCCCCGGAGGCAGAATTGGCCTCTTTTGCTGCATGGGAGTGGTTTTTGGGCGCTGTTGCGTAACCTGTGGGTTCGGTGCGGGCGCTTCAGGCAGTGTCATCATTAGCGTCGAGCTTCAACGCTGATACTCTGCTTCAAAAGCTTGAAGCTCGGACCTTGTGTTTGGCGAATAGCAAACAGGCTTTGAAATTGCTCAATGTTGCAGAGTTCCTAGAACTATTGGACAGGGACAGTCCGTAGAGATTGTTCTGGGATATCAACACATTGAACGCAGCGGTGCCGGCATCTTCCAGCGCTTGGTTCGCGTGGCCAAAAAGAATGGCATCGGCTTCTGAGTGGTGATCGACAGGATCTGTCGACTATTGAATTTAGTGGGGCTTGGCTTTTGGTCCTGCCAGTCTGCCACGCTTTTGCAGGGCAGGAAGGATCCTCCTTTTCGACTTTTGTCATTCCCCATCCTTGGATCCCCTTTAGGCCGTTGGATGATTGGTAGATCCAGGAAATCAGGGCCACCGCGTGAGAAGGATGACAGGCATGGCTGGCGATCCATGCTAGAGGAGCCAACCGCGTTGGGTGTACCAAGGCTTTCCGACTGCCTCTAGAAGGGAAAAGTGACCTGAAGCTGTCAAGAAACAGCCGCTGCCATCAGCAGAGGTTAATCCTGCCCTTCCTTGATCGAGTAAAAGGACAGTTGGGCAAGCGAATTTTTGTCTTTCCTTTGGGCCGGGGAAGAGGAGGATTCCCCGCTCCTAGATGACGAAGGCGGACTATTAGGTTCTGAAACCCGACTCTTCAAAGAAAAGACACAATAATAAAAAGAAAGAAGATAAAATCCACTATCTTGGAGCTTCCATCATGGCTGTTTCGCAACAGACGCGGTGTAAGAACTGACGAACTGTTTTGTCCGAGAGAGTAGTAAGTGCACTGTGAGTGTCCAGGGCCCAGCCCGGACTCAACCCGGATTTGAGTCTCTCTGGAGCCGGGCTTGGCGACGGTCCGAGGCGCTAACCAGATCCAGAATGTGTAGTCCCATGGTCCCGTGACGAAAACCAAACCCACACATACTCCAGCCCACCAGCTTCAGGCTTCCCAAGACCTCGGGCCCGGGCAGCTCAGATCCACCCGGGGTGACAAAATCATGTCAATCACTCCAGGTGAATCATGATAAGTTTGTCGTCGTCACATTTCATGCTCCGGAATATGGATCATGATGCTTGGCTAACTACTTTGAGCTTCCAGATACGCTGGAGCCGTTCAAATCGCAAGCCGCAAGTCGGAGCGATTACTGGTCCCTGCGATATGACGCTAATGCAGGAACTGATGAAGCTCGATGGGAGAGTGTCTCCAACTCGTCACAATTCCAGTTTTCTCGTCAATCATCCGCTTGAAACTCCGACAGAAAAAAAGGGATCGGACCTAAAAAAGAGGGAGGAAAGGAGGAGGCCTTCCAGAACAGATGTGCGGGAGGGGAAAGCAAAACTCATGGCCCCCTTGATCGCTGCCCCCGCTCTCTCTCTTGCCCTCGCGGGATTTCATAGTGTTTCCGGCACTGACAGGTATAACGTACCGCTCTCGAAGTGAAGCTGACAGGATTTAGGCAAGGAAGGGTTCAGACAGCATCACACGAACCCTGCGGGTCAGCACCACTGAGATGGATCCGAAGATAACTGGAGAAAAAGCAACGATCGCACGTCCTAAACAAGAAAAAGGAAAGATAAAAATGCGCAAAACCTAAATAGAAGAAAGGGTCGTACGGTCACCGCCACAACAGGGCAATTGCGGGATAGGGCCAAGATGCGGCCAGCAGGCTGGGTCGCGTATTGAATTTGACGGCCCCTGGGGAGGGACGCTCGGACGAGCAAGCCAACCGAACTGGATTCTGAGGCTACTATTGCCATCTGCGACAGAAGAGAGAGCTTTGAATAGAATACCTTAATTGTGCGTCTAGCCTGTAAGCAGTGCGCGTACTGTAAGACAGATACCGACGCACCGATCACCCTCCAGTTCCGGGCGACGATCATCCAATGGCACTTTTTCGCCCTCCAGAATCTCTGCGTCTCCTTCTCTCCATCTCAGTCTCTCTCTCTTTCTTCCCTTTCTCTCCATCTGCTGCCTGTCCACACTCCCTTTCCCTTTTTCGTTCTCCTTTTAATATTTTCCCTCTTTTATTTTATTTTATTTTGAGATCCATTCCTTGAATATTTTCTTTTTCTAGTTTCTGCTCTGCAGTCCCGCATCGCACAGCAGTCAGTCACTCCTTCTTTCCCTTATTAGTTCCTGTCTTCGGACTTTATACCTGGCCTTCTTGCGCAACAGGCTTTGACACACTGTCCTGCACGTATAATACATATTCAACGGACTTCAGCTCCAGTCATTCTCTTGTCCTCCAGTCCATTGTCTATCCCTCTGCGCCCGATTGACACCCTCCACCTCCATCACCGACTGTCTTTTCGATCAATGAATTAGGACTCTTCCGACTGCTTCTTCCCCGACCGTTCTGTCTCTCTCTTCGCGTTTAAATAGTATCAGCCATGAATTATATCAACCACCCATACCCGTTCGCCAGCCATCCGGGCGTGCCCCACGGGATGCACATGGAACAGCCCATTGCCTACGACCCGGCAATGGTCCACCCGACCATGATGCACCCGATGGACGGTTACCTCTACCCTCACCCTCACTTTGACATGGTCGACTATTATCACCAGCCGATCATGGATTACGAAGAATATGCCGAAAACCTCTCCCGGCCGAGGTTGACCAAGGAGCAGGTGGAGACGCTGGAAGCCCAATTTCAGGCCCACCCAAAGCCTAGCAGCAACGTGAAGCGCCAGCTCGCCGCTCAAACAAACCTGAGCCTCCCCCGGGTTGCTGTATGTGATTACATTTCAACTTTCCCTGTCTTTCATACTAATTGGTTTCTAGAATTGGTTCCAGAATCGACGAGCAAAGGCGAAGCAACAGAAGCGACAAGAAGAATATGAGCGCATGCAAAAGGCAAAGGCTGAAGCCGAGGAGGCGGCCAAGGGGAAACCCGAATCATCGGAATCAGCGATCGCCGAATTAAATGATGAGAAGAAACCGCAGATCGACAACAAGGATACTGCTTCCGAACCATCATCACCCAAATCTGCCAACAAGAAGCAAACATCTACTACTTCTAGTTCGAAGCATCACCACACCCCAAGCGAGTCGGCCCGCGAAGCCAGCCTTGCTTCCTTGCAGAGAGCCTTGAATGCTGCCGCTGCCGCTCAGTACGGCCCCGACGGCCAGAGCACCGTAACAAGCCTCGACGGCTCAGTGTCCCCTACTACATCGATGCCTAAAGATAGCGATGCGATGTGGGGTTCTGTGACTTCGACTGGAGAACTTGTTGTTGCGAACCACTCACAATCACTCGCTGATTTCCGCTCAGCCAGCGACGCTGGAATCGCCTACGATTCGATGCAATATGCGCTGCAAGCAGACGTCGCTATTGCCCGACGGGGCTCGTCAGATGCGCTTGCTGACTCGTTCGAGGGAATCGGCATCAACGGTACCTCGCACGGTCTATCGCAGCTCGGAAACCGCACTGACCGAGCACCCGCCTGGAAAGAAGCCCCCAAGGAGCTTGATCTTGCTGCTCGCCGGAAGCGACCACGGCCTGCCGCAATCGGTACGTCGCGATCCTGTACTATGTTGTCGGGACCATCGGCAATGTCGCCGACCACACGGATGCCAGGCTACGGCACCGTCAAGCAGTCCAAATCCACACAGAGCCTCAACTCGCGCTATGCTGGTGTGCGCAAGGCCTCAGCGCAGCGTTCGCCTCTGAATCTGTCGACCTTTACCGAAGCTGGCGTGCTAAGCTCTGTAAAGACGGAAATGTCAACCATGCTGCAGCCAGTCACTACGAGCACGCTGGCGCCACCCACGCCTCTGACGCCGGAAGAGCTACACCATCTGCTCCCGAACACTCCCACTACCGATGGCTACTGCCTGTCAGCGCAGCCGACCAGCCACCTCTTCCCCACGACGCAACCAATGCAGATCAACATTGCGTCTCCCCCGGCCACGCCGTTGGGCATGGAAATGATCTCTCCATACCAATACCATGGTGTTGCACCGCCCATGTCAGCGCCTGCGCACTACGCCTCATTCCCGGATTATACTTGCGATGCTAGCCTGGGCGGAAGAAGCTGGGAAGGCACAGCAATGCCATCTCCAGAGATATCATTCCAAAACCAGTGCCAGGTCGACATGTCCATGTCGTACACGCAGGCTCTTGAGGACCATTCGGACAGCGCGTCGGGCTCACCATTCTGCGCAACCAGCGAAGCGGACCTACACACGCCGGGTGATGCCAAGGCGACCGAGTTCCATCTCTATGAGTTCCCGGACCAGGAGGAAGCCCACAGATTTGTGGCGCAGCAGCTACCGTCGCACAAACCCAAGGCATACACCTTCGCAGACAACCGGACCCCGACCAATTTCGGCTGATTCGGTGATCATCAAACTAAAAAAAGACATTTTCTGTATTCATAAAAGGGATCATCTGTTGTTGGATTAATTGTATGTTGTTTGATTCCCAAGCATCTTCTGATTTATCGGTGTGTCGGTGTTGGGGTTTTCGTCTGCATGGATGTTTTTGGAAGCGTGTGGGCTGGACATAAGGATTTTTACTTCAACTTAACGTACATTAACTACTACATTAACTTAATACATAATAGACGACGCAGAGCTCATCTCGCGCATGCAAATGCAATCATGATTTCGATTTCGGAGCTTTAACTACATTCATTCTTGCAAACCCATATTAATTCTTCCTAGACTTGTGGAGCGCACTCTGCCTATTCCGGTCTTGGCTTCCACGTGGGCTGGCTTTGCCTTTCTGTATGGCCTCAGTGAGCATCTCAAAAACCCAAGCTACATGCGCTAACTGGACGCTTGAGTCGTCTGACAGCTATAAGAATGTCGCTTGGAACGTGGCTACCCCAATTCTCCGACCTGGCAAGAAGTAATCTCGAACGAAAAAAGGAAGGCAAAAGAGTGACAACCGAAACAAGATGAAGCTCACTTTCTCCGCCGCTACTACCCTTGGTTTTGTCGCCCTCACGGTTGCTACCTCTAACCAGTATATCAATTACACGACCGTTAAGGGGTACTTTGAACAGGATCTGGAATCCACTGACCCCTCAACTTATGACTATGTGAGTTTCCTTGTTTTTCTGTACCGCGATGCGATGGCGTATATCCTGTACCAAACAACCCCCTTGTTCAACTCTTCTTTCACTACGCGAACAAGCCAAACTCCAATCCTCATGAAGATGATAAACTCAGACTAACAGAGAAGAAAATAGACCTCCCACAACTTCGGCCTCATCGACCGAAGCTACGACTCGGACAAGCCCGGTTCCAAGAACCTCACGCAGTGGCAGCGCTTTTACGCCGAGTTGCAGGCGCTGAACGACAACTCGCCCAAGCATGTCAGCTACAAGCTCTTCTTCCTGGGCCGCCATGGAGAAGGGTACCACAATGCCGCTGAGAGCTATTTTGGGACGCCGGCTTGGAATGTAGGTTGCCTTCTTCCCCAATCCGTACTTTACTTTTCCCCTTCTGCAACCTTCGCTAGCGAGATATCGAGTAAGAAAAAAAATATTAACAAAAGTTGAAACAGTGCTACTACTCCCTATTAACCGGCAACGGCACGACGACCTGGTTCGACGCCGACCTGACAACGGAGGGGATAAACCAAGCCGAGATCGCGCACCGGTACTGGCTCTCGCAGTACAAGACGCAGCACATCCACTTCCCCGACGCGTACTACAGCTCGCCGATGACGCGCGCCCTCAAGACCGCAAATATCACCTTCTCGAACCTCCCGCTCGCCGCCGCAGGCGCCGCAACCTTCCTCCCGCAGGTCAAGGAGGGCTTCCGCGAGGGGATGAGCATGCACACGTGCGACGCGCGGCGGTCCAAGTCGTACATCGAGTCGCTGTTCCCCACGTGGACCTTTGAGAAAGGGTTCACGGAGGAGGATGAGCTGTGGACTGGCGTGACGGCCGAGCCCTCGGGCGCGCAGGATGAGCGGAGCCGCGCGGCGCTCGATGATATCTTCGCGAACAAAATTAAAGTCTCCAAGAGGCGCGATGGTGTCTGCGTTCCGCCGCACAAGAAGAATGAGCTCATTATCTCGGTCACCGCGCACTCGGGCGAGATCAGCTCTATCCTGAGGGTTATCGGCCACCAGACGTTCAAGCTGAGTACGGGGGCCGTCATCCCCGTGCTTATTCGCGCCGAGGAGATCGCGGAGGAGGAGCCCACGACTACGATTGCTTGGACGCAGTCGGCCTATTGCGCCGTCCCACCGGCCACTTCTACTGCTTCTGGTTGTGTCTGCCAAGGGTCGGCGACTCCGATAACGTCTGGATACCCTGTCGGTGGAACAACTCTCGCTACCCCCACTCCATTTTAGGTGGTGAGAGGTTTGAGCCGGACGGGGGATTGAGGGCCCGTGAATGTGCGGGTATGTGTATATAGGTTTTAACTGTAATGCTTAATACGTAACTTGTCTGACTATGGATAAACTCCCAGGGCACAGCTGAAGGATGATGGCCTTTAGATGGACAGGCACATAAGGTTGGAAATGGAAGCGTGCTTGCTAGGCCGTAGTACGTGGATAATAGTGGCACTCTATTCGTGTATCTGCTCTACGGAAACGAGATAAGAAGAATAATAATAGTAAGGCTGAAATGAGCAGGTCAATTTGTAAAGTAGAAGCATAACATCATGATGCCGAATGTAAGTAGTATAAGCAACAAGGGTAGCGAAAAGAACAAGGCGAAGTAAGTTATGCAACAAGTACAGTGGAGGTATTGAAGAGAAGAGATGCCGTAAGGCCAACGCGAGGCAAGACAAAGAGACGCCTAAACAGACAACTACCCATATTAACCAAATCCCCTCTATGTCATAGATAATGCACAACATCATGAAACCCAAAAACAGAGTGCCTAGCTCCCGAAAACAAAGGGTATAGCATGGGGTATTTAAGGAAAAAAATGAAATTAATGGAATGGGGCCCCAAGGAGAGGAAATAACAAAGTACAAATTGAATCATCGAGAGCAAGCCGCGTGGATCTTAAAATGAATACCAAGATGTTGAGCCCGAATTCCCACTACTCCTGGACGCCAAATAAACAAGAGTGAGAATTCGTTCAGTATGTTGACCACCCAGGCTGAGGATGTCCGGGTTGCATTGGCTGATTAGGCCAGCTGGGCATGGCCGGGTTCATCCCCATGCTCATTCCAGGCTGCTGTGGAGTTCCAGCCATGAATTGCTGCTGGCCAGCTGGGCCGTGTTGCGATGGATACATGCCTCGCGCAGCCATCGCAGCAGGGTACTGCGGATTGCCACCGGGAAAGCCCATCGACGCCATAGACTGTTGCTGTGGCGTTTGCGGGTGGTGCATTGCAAATGACTGCGGCATCTGGGGTACCGACGGCCGAACTTGGTTACGTGGAGACTGGGACGGGTGCTGCTGCGGCACGTTATGCGCCAGAGGGGATGGAGACGGCTGCTGCTGAGGTTGTTGTGGTTGAGAGCCCTGTTGCTGCAGCTGAGAGGGGTACTGAGGGATCCCTTGGGGGTTAGACGATAAGGGAGAAGGCTGAGGCTGTGGAGGCGGTTGACCCCACATCTGTTGTTGCTGCTGCTGCGAGGGATAGCCATAAGGTACGGCAGTCTGTGGCGTCAAGGCCGGGTTGGACCGTTGATGCATAAGGTCGGGGCGAACTGGGGGCATGGCGCGGATGGGTGACTGCGCCACAGCGGCTTGTTGGTGCATTGTTGGTGGCTGAAACCCGGCTTGGCTGGGCATCATTGGCGCCTGGGGCATCATATTCGGCTGTGCAGGCGTCGAGCTCAGCACACCCGCTGTTGATAGGCGAGGAGACTGCATGGGCTGAGCCACAGATGTGGTTGGCTCGATCTGCCCCGGCTGAGATTGCGCAGCTGACACCGGGACTTCCCGTTGCTTGGAGAAAAACTCATCCAGACCCTTGTTACGGAAAGCACGTTGCGACGTCAGAATTTTGTTAAAATCTGCCGTGTGGTTCGCCTGATTCAGGATTTCAGCTGCGGAACTGGGCTGTGTCCGGTCTTGGAAAGGTTGGCCTGTCAGCTCCTGTCGCGGTCGAACCATACTGTTGTATTCCCTAAGGCGCGGGTCGTCTGTTGCGGTAGCCATATGAATCATCGGAAGTGGTTGCGATAGTGAGGCGGACAAATTACTGGGCACGGTCTCGAGCGCATTGCTGTAAATCACATCGCCGTGAGTCAACGTTGGCAGGAGGTTCGCCGCGTTTGCAGCTTCGGCCGCAGCCTCTCGGGCCTTGGCGCCACCCGGGCGTTTTTCTCCTGCCAAATCATCCTCGGTGAAACCCTGCTTCCGCGCCTTGCTTTCCCAGTAATCGTCGCGCACCCGTCGCCCATTCACGATAACTCGGCTTCCGAACTGCCGAAACATTGATCGGGCTGATACAATGGCGATTTGACGCGAACGGTAGGAGTAGGGAAGAATGTCTTGCTGGATCAGATCGTCTTTTTCGATTTGGGTAGCGATGATCTTGTGCAAAGATCGGTTCTTGTTGAACAAGAGGTATGAATCCCTGTACGACAGAACCCGAGCGCATTCTGTTGCCAGCATAAACAGCTTCTTCCCGCGCAGTGGTACGGTGAACGTCCGACACCTGTACTCGCGCTCACCATGTAGATATCCGTTAGCATCCACCTTCTTCTCGCCGGCATCATCGAACTCTTTGGGGATATATTCATCGCGCTCCTCGTTCAGCTGATCGGTGGTATGGTCTCTGACGGTCGGAAGCGCCTTGACCAACGGGGCTTTGGTCGGGGTTGTCTTCTCCGGCGGCGAGGCTAGTGGTGGGGACGCGTTCGCGGGTGATTGCTGCAACTGCTGGGTTTGCATCCGCGGAGTCTGTAGTTGCGGGTTTGCGGAGGTTTGATCGCCAGCGGCAGGCGGCCGTGGCGTCTTTGGCGGTCGTCCCCGTTTCCGGCGACTTTGGTCATCTGCAACTACTGCTGCGCGTTAGCATTTGGTCAACGCGCGCCTATCGCGATTTAAACTGTACGCGTAACAAGGAAGCGAAAAAAGTAAACAAGTAGCCAAGTAACACTATGGGACGACCGGCTCGAGGTAACCCCGGCGGCTCGATCACTTCCGAGCGCAGAGTACCCGGCGCACATACCATCGTCATGCTCCCCGTCGCGAGAAGTTCCGCGTTGTTCCGGCGTGCGACCGCGCTTGATACCACGAGGGATCGTGCTAGGATCTACTGCTCCATACGGCGGTGTTGGTAGAACAACAGATACTAGATGGGGGTCAGTTTGGAGGTCGTCGCGAGGGACTGACAGTAGAGAATAAGAAACTGTAGACCTCCATGACGAGCGACGCGACTGTCGCGATAAGGCAATAAACAGAAAAGAAAAAAAAAATGAAACGAGTGAAACGAAAAGAGGCGACATACCATTTGCATTATTTAGAGCAGCAGGATTGATGGTGCCCGATCCATCAACCAGATCCCCTCCGAGCCCATTCATCGGAGCGGAAACGGAATGGGAGCCATACATGGCGGGCCAAGGAGGGACGGGAAGAGGGAGGAGAAAGAGCGGTCGCGAAGCCGCGGGCGGGTCAGAGAGACGCGCGAGAAGTCAAACCGCCGAGAGAGGGTGATGGGCTACTGCAAAGAGGCGAAAGGGAGAAACGGCGAGGATGCAGGTGGCCCTCGGACAACACAAAGTAGACGTGTCGTCGCGGGTTTCGCATGCAGTTGGATGGTGAGACTGGCAAGGTGGCAGTCGGGCGGATCAGCGGGGAAATGATGGAGCAAATCAGTGCCAGAGGTTCCCAAGTCGCGGGGATACCTTAAGAGATTGGAGGAGGGGACGGGGACGCTCTTGTGGTGGACGGATTCACGGAATGCTGGATTAGACTTTGGCTGGAGAGGGGGAAGTTACGTTGCACGTGACTAGTCAAGGCAGAAGCAGAGGCAGTTGTGGCTGGATATGGCTGGTGTTGGTGGGAGACAGCACCGCCACATGCGGCTGGGCTGAACTCTGACCTGAGAGTGTCTGAGCAGTCGAGAACCAGGGGGATTCCAAGGTTCGCTGGTCTGCAGAAAAGCAGAGCCACCCACGGAGACAGAAGGGCAGCGATAAAAAAAAATGATTCACAGCTTGCCGCTGATGAAACCGATCAGTGGGTACAGTTGACGGGGGTGGGTGTGACCAACAAGCAGTGTCTGTGTGTTGTTTTAGTCGGGGGATGGGCGTGTCTGCAAGGCCGCAGGCGAGGGTTATTGGGCGAGGGCAGAAGAAGAAGTCCGGAGGGACGAGGAGGAGTGGGGACGAAGGTTAGAGATAGATGATGCGCCAGACAAAGGACTCAAAAAAAAAAGTCAAGAAGGAAGGATTCGTCTGGTCCAGGGAGCCTTCAAGGAGGGGGGACACGACACGATCGCATCCTAAAGTCTGATTGAGTCTCCGACCGTGCGCCACGTGAGCCGTGATTGGCTACCAGGCTGCATTCATTTGTAAGCTGCACCTGCTGCTGCTGCTGTCGCCTGGAGGTATATCTTCGCGACTCACAATGCCTCTCGGGTAGCGCGGACGACGCACAGCACTAGTAGGTTCTGAGATAATCCTGTCTGCTGCAAACCCTGCATATCTGAGCAATCGCAGGCTGTGCTCGTCGCTGAACGAGACATTACGATTCAGCGAAAGCACGCTAGGCAGATTCTGAGGATTGAAGAGCCGCGTTGGCTGACAAGAGAATGCGACTTGCAAAACTCGGAAGGATCTCGGAAGAAGTGGCCAACACGAGGGACTCAAGGTCGGGGCAGCATAAGCGCCGTGATGGCGAGACGGTGATTTAACGTCAATAATGCATGCTTTTCCGAGGTAAGACGACATGCTTGAAACGGGCAGTGATTTTCCTTTTCACTACTGACAAGAGCTCGATTCCAAATCGTCGCTATAATGCTGAATTCTATTGTCACTGTTCGTGGGCAGCTGTGACAGCTGAGTGGCTCTTGTCCATGGCAACCATCTCCCTAATGCATGCCAGAATGCAAGGATCTAGCGGCGAGGAACCTCGAGGTTGTATATTAAGGCGCTTCCACGGCATGGTCCGCCTGAGGCTATCCTAGACCAAACTCAGTGATTTGATGGCATTCTGGACCGCAGCGGTGATCGATGTTTAGTCCGTGCGACCTGATGAAGCTCCTTGATCGATTCGACGGTGTTTACACTTTCCACAAGGGCTATTGCCTATCGGAACTAGATATGGCAGCCACTCAGCTCCTATCTGACTATTGGCACTTTTTATGTCTGCTTTATCCTATTCCGGCAAGCGCAATCAGACCCTTGTCAACGTTATCCAAGATATCGCTTCGCTTTAATCCGGATATCGCAGCACTATCGCCGACTTGTCTCATCTGGGCTGACGATAATCTATCAAAGGATCAGGCAGCTGGATCAGATTCAGCGCAATCCTGATTGAAGAATCCCATATGGAAGCCCCCATAGCTAAGAAATTAGGCAGATGACCACTCCGGTCACAAGGTTCCAGCGGCAACCCGGGTCGATCAGGACCGTGCGTCCCCAGCATGCCCATCCGGTTGGCCCGACTCAAGTCGAGCCAAATGCAAGATCCAACATGGGTGTGTCTAGAAGCGCCTAGCGAGCCAAGGAAGTATCGCTCCGGGGTCTATCAGGACATCAGGACATCAGGACAGAAAGCGAATATGCTTCCTTCCTTCCATTTCTTCCAAGAACGCTAGAAATAATGGATGGCGACACAAGCCAACGGTTCCATCGAGCTTGCTGCTTGGCTGCGCTGCATTGCACTACTCTGCCCGTTCTGTGCTGCTTTCTCGAATGGTCCACTACTACTGGACGGGTCTGAGTCACGGCGATCGGGGGTAGGGTCAGGCTGTGGTGCATTCTTTGTCCGACGTGAGCTGAGTATATCGGACTCGGGGCCAATAAGGGATGGCCGTTGGCATGTCTACATTCTGCATCGGAACCCCACAATGCGACCTAGCCTGGGCTATTCTCAACAAAGTACTACTCCAAAGCATACGACCTGCTATCCATCTCTCCGATGGCAAGGTGTCTTCGTGCCTTTGTCGCTCGTGAGCTATTCAGTACCTATAGAGTGATCTCGGGTATATCGGCGCGTATACTACAGCCAACTTGATACCGAACACATCCGCAATGGAAAGGTTGCAGAGAAAGACAGGCAGTCAGAGGACTCATTCACTTACGTACTACACCCCGCGCCCCTGCACGACCCTGCATCCGACAGCTTTTTCAAGGAAAAGGAGCTTGTCGCTCCGCATAGGCGGGGACACACGCTGTCTGGTGACCGCGTCCGATAGCCTATCTACCTCGATAGTAGGTACAGATGAAGACTTTCGAGAGGGTTCCTAATGTTCTTTTCTGCAGATACCCGGACCAGATGGGGTATGATTCGATGTCCACACCGAGAGAGTATTCTCAAGTACATTCTACAGTTTACCCTATCGGGTAGGATGGACATCCAGCGAGGCGCAGCAATCATGCGTATAGAAGAGAAAGTATGGGGAGCGTACGTGGAGTACGCAATCTCATCCATGCTAGCATGAGTGTTACCAGGAAACCAAACGCGTTGCCACCTCGTGCCATATCACCGGCACGTTGGCTGATACTGTGCCAAACAGCCATCGCACCGACGGCGGGTCTTGCCTCTACACAACTGGGGGCCGGGCGACCAACGGCCGCATGCAAGACAAAAGCCAAGGCGATCGGAGAAATGGAAAAGCGCCTCCAGGAGTATGCCTCGATCGGCGCACTATCGAACTTGATATCATACAGAGGTAACGGCAAGCCACCACGAAGCAAGCCACCGACCGAAACTGAAACATCCGAGTCAATAATGCAGTAATCGTGATTCAAGAAGATGCACGACTAGCGAGTTGAGGTCAAGAAGGATAGACTTTCTTTGTTGGAACTTAAAGAGCACAGCCTATCGCAATGCAATCCAGCACCTGGGGAGTTGCCATAACCAATCGAATGTAGCTGCCTGCAATCAAACCATTGTCAAAGACAACAATTATGAGGTCATGATGATTGGGGGAAATTCAACTTCAACCACCGAGTCATGATTTCCCCAAACTTCCCAATCGTACTTTTTACCCCCATAGTCCGAAACTCTTGTAGGGACCTTAGGGCACTGCCGGGTCCTCATCCGCAACTCAAGAAAAGCCCGATGAGGACCGTCATATAGACGTCGTACTTTTTCACATATTCGATATCTCGCAAGCGCACATTGGCCCGAATGGTACCTAAGAATAGGCGGTCCCGCAAATCAGCATATAGACTCGAGAATAAAGTCGCATTGGCCTCGGAACCAGAAAATCGCCAGAGTGGGAACAAGTATCTCGAAGGCTGAGAGGTCGATGGGACGGAGGAGATGATGTACTAGTATTATTGGAGTGTGTCCCCATGACATCAGATAGATATGGAGATGACATAACAAAGAAATTCATAACTACTTACAAATCCGCCACCACCAATAACTAGTCAGGTTTTTCCGCTGGTTCTTTTTCAACAGCACAAAAACTTGGCCAAGAAACTACTAGGTCTATCAAGGTATAGACTTGTTCAAGGGCAGGCTAACCTGCTCTGGGGATAGGTAACCCCGCAAAAATGGCCCAATGAGACGGTGCCAATGCAGCCGTGCGCCGCCGCGTGACAAGTGCCCGTTCGCGCTAGCAGTAGCAAGCATGGGAAAAAGGTTCAGGGAAAAAAAAAAAAAGGGGATATCAGCGGGATCCGGCAAGTTTGGAGGCGAGAATGCGGAGGGTTAAGCGAGTGATGATTATGCGCCCAGTTGTAGTGAAGTTATCTTGTCTTGATAGAAATTGCGAATGCTGGTGGTGAGAGCAGGAGAACGCGTACTCGTTCTGAGCCGGACAACCTGATCAGCGAAGAATCGAATGTTCGATGGGTCGGCCCCACCGGCAAAAGGTCAGCTGGTCGCTTGATTTTGCACTGCGTCTCGCGTCCCTACATATCCATCCCCATCTTCTCCATCAGCATGAGAAACCACATCCAGGCGTCAAACAAGAAAAAAAGCGATCGAAAGATAGGATAACAATCAAGTCATCATCAAACAATAAAATAGTAAGGCCACCCCTCGTATGATCCTGCACGCCACGAGCGCACATGGCAGCGAGCGCCCGGTTACCGGCGCTCTCGTTGCTGGGCGGGCAGTCTAGACCCAGGGATCTCCGCTTGCAGACTCTGCTCGATCAGCCGGATTTCTGCTTTGGGAGTCCCGTCTGGTCCCTGCTGGCCAGAATCGCCCAAGGCGACTCACGATCCCTCTGCCCGCTGCCCTCACGATCTCTCAATAAGAACCACCCCCCTCTGCCCTCCCTTTTCCTTTCCCTTTTCTCAGTTCCCCTTCTCAACCTCCCACAACCACCCACCCACCTACACCACAAATGCTATCCTGATCCTCCTACACAACCCAATTCGCCTCCTCCACCCCATAGGAGCCTTAACAACCCGCAACTCACTCTCCCAACCCTAATTATAACCATAACCGCCCCTAACATATAATGGCCGTCAACGTCCTTCCCGAAGCGCCCCCTCTGGCCCGAGGCCTGTCCTCAACGGGACCCTCTACAAACAAGCGCCTGCCCCCTCTGGCCGATAGATCCTCCCTCACCTACAAGCTCACCAACCTGTCGAAGCAAAAACTCGCTCGCGAGGCCACTGCCCCAGACCCAGACATCCGTCGCTGCCTCGTCCACTTCCGCCTGCACTGCCGGTCCATCGAATGGGCGCAGCAGGAGGCCGCTACAAAGATCACCTCGTTCGAGTTCGAGGACGACGAGTCGGAGGATGAGGAGGCCAAGGAGGAACAAGAGCGCGAGGAGAGGACGCCGTCTCCCTCCCCTGTCACCATCACCGTGACGCCGCCGCCTGAGCCAGAGCCCCAACAGCCCGAGCCCGTGGCGGAAGCGGCTCCCCCTACGACAACACCATCGCCCAAGGAGGCTGAACAAACCATCCAAGTACACTTTGAGGTCATCACTCCGATGTCCGAGGAGCAGAAGGAGGACCCTAGCATCGTCGATAAGGGCCGCCGGTGTATTGAGAAGGCACAGAAGCCGTTCTGGCCATCAGCTGGACAGTGCTTGCCTGTTCGCATTGCTGGCTAGTCGATTCGGCTAGCTTTACATCTCGCGTCGCCTCTCACATACCTTCTACTACTACTACTACTACTACTACTACTACTACTACTACTACTACTACTACTACTCTCACCTCCCACGACTACACCACACCTCCTCTCACGCTTCCGAAAAGTACCAAAACATCATCTTTCATCACCCCCACGGAACCAACTAATCAACCCTAATGGGTCCCGTGTGACGACCTCACGACCTTACGAATTTTGTTTTTTCTTCTTCTCTTCTTCACACATTCATCTTCTCAACTGCATTCTTCCTGTTTCATCTCTGGCATGCATTATAAATACGGACGGCGGAGCAGAGCAGTCAAAATTCTGGATTGGATTGATTTCGACGATTTTATTTTTGGTCATCCTTTGGAGTTGGCTTGGTTTTGGATTGAATTGAATTCAAGGTTTGGTGCAACTGGGTGTTTTTGGCATTGGCGTGGAACATTCTCAAGCCATCTCTAGCATTCAGCATTCAGTCATGTATCTAGTATTACTACGGAGTACTTCTATCTTGGATAATGGATATAGAATCATTAGTCAGAAGCTCTTTTTCTCTCTTATTCTCCACCTTTCGTTAGTAACAACGGTCATTTTTTACTCAGCTGTTGAACATGCTTTGTTAAGGAACCCGGTCAAGAGAACGAGGATAGTACAAGCATCAACCAAACTACGATGTGTTGTTCATCTCGAGCCGTCAAAAGTGATTCCTCGGGGAAGATTGGCACCTCGGAACCGTTCCATCCATCCAACCATCCATCCACCCGCGATTCATAGTATTGAGTCACATTCGGCTACTATAACCCCGAACCGAACCAACAATCTCTCCAGAGTCTTTACCCGAAAGCTCCCTCAAGAGTCCCTCCATCTATCTCCCCGGAAAAAGCCCCCCGGATAAATGCGAACGGAGTACTAAGTGTCGTTAGAGGCCACCATGCCGGCCGGGATGAATCAGCCATCCCTTCCCAATTCGCCAGGCTTTACTCCGATTGGGATCCACGGTTACTAACTAACTTGGCAGCGCATTGATTAATTGATTAATTTCTCCGTCTTGGAAGTTGGGGCCGAAAACAGGGAATGGAAAAAGCCGAGTCTCGGCGATGTCACGTTTTCTCGGCGTGTTCTCCGATGCTACAGTATGTACATTGGTACAACGTACTCCGTCCCATAGTTAATTGAGCTTCCGCCGTGCTGAATAATAATATGTTATGTTGTCGCGAGAGAGTTGGGGGCCACGTTATTTAGAATTTCGGATATCGAGGAACTGAGTTTGGGAGAACCAAGGTTTACAGTATTATGCGGCTGAGAGTTTCAAATAACGTGGACTATGTATGTATCGGAGAGTATATTGGTAACAGGATGATGGATTGGGTAGAGATAGGTACTATATCAAAGCGATAATCTTGGGTGGTTATACATACCTGATAGTGAGTAGATGCAAGACTACGTGATCTGTTAACAAACCAACTGTTTAACCACTGTGCTATCAGCACTTCATCCATTTACCAATCACCCGGCCTTCGACCCGACTCCTAGACCTAGGAAAGCCCCAGGTTTTCTGGTTGACTGCCAATGAAGAGCATACACCGTCCCTTCCATGGATGTCACCCCATCATACATCAGCAACAAGAGTGACAGCGCTGTAGCAATAAAGAACAGTCCTGCGGGATTAATGGTCCAGAAAGGGTAGTGCTTTCTTCTCTCCAGTTAAACAGCGGCTGTTTAGCAAAGCAACTTGCGGAGCTTAGGGCTCCTAGGAAGAAAGCAGGTTAAGTTCAACAAACCTCGGGGGTGTACCTGACGGGTTCCGATCTTTTTGTTTCAGGGGAGTTGAGGACCGGATGCTCTCTCCTCGTGTCATGTTCGGTGGTCAAGTACTTAACGCCGGTACCTAGTTTGGACTCGGGCCACCTGCGCGCAGAGTTGTGGTGCAAGAGTAAGAGGCTGTTCCTCGCATTTCACCTACACGGCCCGTGCGATTCCTGTCGGCACTTTGTTGCGGTTTGCGGTAGTCCCTTAGAGGCAGCAATGTGGTCATCAAGGTACCGACATCGGTTCTCATAGCGTAGCCATATTTAAAACCCTTCGAGGTCCCCCGGCGTTTGATGTCTGCGGCGGAGATTTTTGTCGAGATTGGCTATGCCAGCATTCGTACTCGAAGCTCTGCAACTTGAATAATCCTAGAACCATCTTCTTGGTAAATTGTGGAGGCAGTTCGCTGCGATCGTTGCGCTGCTGATCTTGGAGGGCGGATAAGTAGGTAGGTATCTTCGACGACGACTCATGAAATGGCTTCCACATCTTCCGGATGTGGATTCCGCTTGCACCCGATTTCCTATCTCGCAGGAACTTCTACACTGCCTTCGAAGTTCGGAATCAGAGTAATGTCGGCGGCTGGCGCATCTTCGCTGGCTGTGAAGGGTTAAAGTCGTCCTTCTTGCCGTGCTTCACTTCCCGTGAAGAGAATATGCATCGAGACCTAGACAAGAGGTCTGCAAGACCTGAAGCCACCAACAGACCTAAGAATTGAAGTGGCAGTAAATTAGACAGGAAACGCACTGGATCGCGAATATCCCTCCGGTTGGAGCGAACTAGACGCCTGATCGAGCGAGATACGCTGGAAGAGTAGCATCGCATTATTTGCCGTACTCAATGCACTTACTATATAGTAAGACACCGGGGGTGCGGACAGAGTTACTTTGATTTCAACAAGTCCAGACTGTGCCCTTGCTCGGCTAATCCAACGACATGGCCATAACTGTCCACACTCTCCCCTGCGATATGCCGTTTCCGTCCTCAACACCTTGCGCCCGATCCTCTTGTTATCCTTAACAAGCTCCTTCGTGTCCACGACTGCCTTGGAGGACTCTTCATCTTCATGATCGCCGAGTCGCGCTTCATCAAGCGAGTGGGTTATCTTCATCCATGGCTTGTGGCCGTTCTCGCAGGACTGAACGGTCTTATTTCCCTCGCGGTTGCGCGTGAACGGTATTAGGCTTGTAGTAATCCACTTCCCACTCTTCAGATCCTTCTCGATCCGAATGCTCTTCTCGCAGTACAAGCAGGGGTACCTGGTCGACGATCGGCTTAGGTTTAGCGGGGATCTTCGGCTGTAAACACCTGTCAGCCAGCAGGCCGAATATAGAGGCCTGGTCAGGGAATGGGGGTATATACCTTCCTGCACTGTCACGGGACGAGGGACATCAGGATGCCAGGATAGGAAGATCTCTTTGCGCTCAGGGCCAAGGTCCGAGATTTCAAATGTGGCGCCGTCTGTTTGTGCTCGGACGAACGATACCAGAACGTTTCGTAGTTCAGACGGTGGCTCTGTTCCCAGAGTAAAAAGGGTGAGCATGCGCAGTCTCGATGCAAATGCCGCTTTTGAGGATAAGGCCTGGCCATTGGTCTGGTTGTCGTTCGTCGAGGCGTCATGAGTTAGGGCTGCGTGGCATGGCATCACTGTGATGATATGAGTGTTATTCATGATAGTTGTTGAGACGGTAGTCTGTCTGGTATGGAAAAAAGAGTATCAAAGGGCGCTGAGGCGGGTTTGCAGATTGATTATGAAGATGGTTGTAGGAGGGAAGATGGAGCCGAAGCCTCGGACAAGACCGAAACAAATACCCAGAACTTGGCCGTTGAAGAAGGTGGAGTAACCCCAGTTTGCAGTGAATGAGCCACTTCAGGGAACAATTCGGTGAATGTCTCCTTAACTGGTAGCTTGACTGGTTGCCTAACCTCAGAGCATACTCCTCGGAGTGTCATAGATAGGAGCATTGAAGGAGACTTCATCGTAGGCCGATGATTTGCTTGACAAGCGAGTATGGAAGGGCGCGATTATGGGCAAATTGTTCCTGTGAAAGATCCACAACAAAAGGTCCATAGGAGCGAAGAACGAGACCGGTAGAATTCCTTAGAGTGGACATGCTGGAGATAGATAATTCCGGAGGAAGCCTGTCGCCCTAATGTCGTATTATCTCACAATTGAAAGTGGATCTGAATTGGCCACCGGCGAGTTTGAACAAGTCAGCAGGGAGAGGAAAGGGGTCGTATAGATGGGAAGTTTCATCATTTTCTGTCGAGGGACCGAGAGGTCTTAACAGCATCTTCATCACAGGAGTGAGAATCGCCAGGAACTTTATTTGGTATGTTGAAGCCCTAACCTGGTCGAAATGAGAAGACCTAAGAGTATCCGGGCGGAGTGATGCAGAAGAATAACTCAAAAAAGGACGAGAAGGAGATGGGCGAGGAAAAGAATAATATAGCCCAATAATAGACATCAAGATTAGGGCTTTCGAGGCGCAGTCTGGCTGCTTACTGTTACGTGTCTCACCTTGGCATCCCAGGCCTCCCGAAGAAGATGCGACTGACAAACAATTCCAATCAAAGAATTATCATTATTTGAAGTGATCTGAACCAACATTTTTGGTTATCAAATGCACGCCCTTAACTACAAATTTATTCATTTCCAAAGTTCTCGCTTCCACCTACCCCTGACCATAGCGCTAGGAGACTCTGTAGTCGCTACGAGGTAACATCCATGGATATTAGAGCCCTACGGAGTATCTACACTGTACCGCTTGAAAATCAATTCCAGGCCCTTGTAATCTGCGTCAGATGCCAAGGCGAGCTACCATGATTCAGCCTTGCTACTACAAGCGACGATGCCGCAGAGTAGCCCAGTTTGACTCCGCCAGAAAGTGGAGGAGCCTTTAATTGAGGTGAGCTCCCTTTCAAGTTGCCTTTCACCTTTCACCTTTCACCTTTCACCCGCGCTAACTTAAAACACTGCCGAGTCGATCTGGCCCAGCGGAGAGCCCGGTCGGAGAAAGCGGGTTTCCACGAGACTTTGAGCTTGAGGGTGCAACCGGCCGCTTGGGCTACCCTTACATCTTCTTTGGGATAAATGTTCATGGACCGTCAATCTATTTAAGAAGCTGCGGAGGCAGCTTCGCGCTTCTGCTTACTTCTGATCTTTGTCAACCCAGCACATACACTCTCTTCTACTCAGTTTGCTATTGATTTTTACCATACGGTATTTCCAGTCATTCCTTTTCAGTATGCGGCCCTTACCTAGCGTTACTCACGATCAAGAGGAGGAGCTGCCGGGTACCTCAACAAGCCGTTCCCGACTGGTCTCACCATTGTTGACCTCCAGGCCATATCTCACATCTCAATCGGCCGCTGCCTCAGTAGGACTACAGCCCTCCATCCAATTTGCCTCCGGAGCTGGTACATCTATCTGGGGAGGTAATACGCCAGGGTCTCCTACTATGAACCCACCGCCGGGTTTCGCAAACATCGCCTCAACCTTCCAGGAGCCTTCTATACCCTATGGCCGTCAACCTTCTCAGATCGGGGGTTTCGCTGGGTGGCCGATTCAGTACAATCCATCTCCTCCCTCCAACTTCCCTCCTCATCAAACCCCAAGCTTTACAATGATACCGACCTCATTCAACAACAACAACATGGCCTATTATGTACCTCAGGGCAATGGTCCTGCTATCCAGCACCAATCCGAGTACGCAGCCCCTCTCCCTACCCTTCAGCACCAACATATAGTCCATCTAACATATATATCCAGAAATATCCCACACCCTCAATTACAAACCCGGCAACCGCAGTTCCAATGTAAATGGGACGGGTGCCAATCCCAAACCATATACAAGAGAGATACAGAACTCTTCCGCCACATCAGGACGAAGCATCTAGCGCCTGATGCATATCGCTGCCCTGTGGAAGGGTGCGGGAAGACGTTCGGGCGCAGCGACCATCTCAAAATTCATGAAAGGGTTCATCAGGGGCGGGATCAGGTTGTTGTTGGCTGAGGATTATGCTATGGTCTACGCGAATGGACTGCGCTTCCAGCCAACACGGGCAACACGCTCTATATTGGCATCTTATATCACTGGGTAAGATGCTTTCTCCTTCTGTCTTATACTCCTACTTTCACTTCTACTGTCTCCTTTACCATTCCTCCTTACTTCCATGTTGAGTGCTGTGATGTATGTACGATGATTGATGAATGAATCTCGGAGTTTCTTTGCTGTTCATGATTATTCGCATTGTCTCACTAGAAAGTCCTTAGATATATCTTATAGATAACAATTGTTCTAGTCCCGAGGAGCTCTCAGAAAGCAGTAATCATAGGCTTACTGTTCGTGTACCGGGCCAACGCATAAAAAAAGGCGCTGCCATCCACATACGGGAAACAGAAGGGATACTTCTCTAACATTCCTGGGCGTCTTTCTTTACAGGGGCTCTTCCGCACAATATCCCAGGTCAGGCTTTTTACTTGATAGCGAGTATCCCCTTCCCCATATTGACCTATCTAAATTGAAAGAAGAAGCTGCGCACTGTCAAGCCCCCTAAAAAGCCAAGCCCTTGCCCTGCTAGTGCAGTCATGCTTGAATCCTGCCTTACTGTCCGCCTAGCTTGTTTGTTCCTGTTGCAAAAAGTTCCGTTACCAAAGTTCCTTCACCCGTTGATGCATGCATGCACTGATGCATTCATGCACTGATGCATTTTTGCTTCTTTCCAATTGGGGGACATGTTTGCTTCACCATGGACGCTACCTGGATTGTACATCCCACCTGTCGACCAATAATGAGAGGAACCCCGCGGCTTTAAAGAACTAGCGGTGATGCGATGCAAGGTATAATGCCAACTCCTTTCATGATAACATATCAGAAAGAGAAGGAGGAGCAAACCAGTGACGCGTGCTCGGGTTGAGGGCGCAAGACAGGCTTGGCTGGCAGCTGCACTTGCCACCGTCAGCAGCCCCCAACCTTCCAAAAAAAAAAAGAAAGAGAAAAAAAAAACGACGTTGGATCGTTCCTGGAAAGCCAGGCAATTGATTTGCAGGAGACTCTTCAGGTTTCATTAGCTAAATCCTAGCAGTTCTCGTCGTGCGTGTTGCCAACGGGTGATCATCGATGGCCTAGCGCTTCGAAGCAAAGCAAAGCAATGCCGAAGCTGACTCTTGTCTCACGACAGTCGACGGAGTAAGCCCGCAAAAAACTTTTTGCAAACCCGACCCACGCTTTTTCAAGCTTAATTTAAGAGATGGAACGGCGCTGATACTAGTCCCGCTGACAAGTTCCCTAGTTTCGATCTCGGGGAGATCGTCGGTTGCCCCGAAGCGCCTGCTGCGCAGCCCCTAGCCTAGAATCTACCGGTACTTTGATTTTTTGCAACATGGAGGGGTTGGATTGGCTCGTATTCTGTCGGACCCTGGCTGAGTCCGACCAAATGTATCTCAGATTTGCCTCTGGCATTGGGCAAACGCCGCATACTTCACAGTACAGCACTGCCTCTGAGTCTGCCGGCACAAACCTAAGGCTAGAAGAGCATGGAACTTTGGAATTATGTATGGAATGTCAGCCCCCATTGGCCTTGGAGAAAAAGGAGAAGACTAGGTTCACACAACGCACCGGTCGATCGCTCTGCCACGTTGATTTTCTGAGCTCCGAGTCAGCAACTGGGAGATTCTCAAGGCTACAATCAAGGGTGATCAATGGGTCAACGAGACATCGTGCAATGTCGCCAACGGCTAATGTGCAACAGTGCAAATCAACTACACGTGTTGGACAGGTATGATGATGCACCTGCAGGCAGGAGTTTTTTTTTGTTAAAAGTAGTGATAGGTGAAACACACTACCTTGCTCTCTCTCTCGTTCCAGTGATTGCAGCCCAAGAAAAACAGGGCAATTTTGTTGTGAAACAAAGATCAGGGCTCAAAGTCGAACTGACCAGGATTTTGGTACCCTGATGAGAAGCATCTGTTCTTTTGCCGCACACAGCCTGCCTTCGTCACAGGAAGGCAGCGCTGGGATTGATTGGCGTTGCAAGGCCACACGGTCATCCTTCGGAGGCTGGCGCGGAGAGACTCCGGACTCTCAGCACGAGGAGGGGATCATCCCCCTTTGTGCTAACCCGAAAGGGAAAGCTAGGTGTACCTAGGTATAACTGAGGGCTCTGACTGACAGGAGCTCCAGAACCAAAAAGTTAGCTGTGCAACCTTGAACTCACTACTTCTGACCCCTCCGAGAAGCCGGTCCCAGACTCTTAAGAAGCCGCAATCTTCCATCAATTCCACTTTCTCTATTTCTATTTTCTACATGTACCGATCCAGCTTGTTCTCTCCACGATGGACCGCCTGCCTAGCTCCTCCCAAAACGAAGAGGAAGATCCCCTGCCTGTCTCAATTCAGGATCCCCTCCCATCAATCTTATCTTTGGCGACTACGGCGCCATACCTCATGCCTTTGCTGGCGACTACCTCCCAGGCTTTGTATGGTCCGGTCCCCGTCGCTGCAGCAGGCAGTGTCGTCGATCCTGCTTGGGGTGGTAGCATACGAAGTCATCATACCGTGTCTTCCAACATTGTACACTCAAGCATGCTCTCGCCCTCTCATGAGCCATCCACCCTCTATAGCTATCAGCTTCCGTCAGACTTCACTAGGTGGCCACTAGACAATATGACCCCTGTTTACCTCAACCGTCCATCGGCCGTGCAACAGCCTCAGGGCCCCATCTTGAACCCTCCCACCAACACTGCAATATATCAGACATTCCAGACTATGAACCCGAACCCGCTATCCCCGTACGTATTACCATAGCTATCCGTTAGTCTTAGGCATCGCTGCGAATAGTTTCCAAGTTTGTCATTTCGGTTTAACAGATCCAGGTGCAGTTCCGCTGCTCTTACTCCTATTCCTACGCCTTCCTTCTATTGTAAGTGGGAGGACTGTCAATGTCCCACTGCCTTCAAACGACTACCTGATATTATCCGTCATATCAAGGAGATCCATCTCGCCCCCGACGCCTACCGCTGTCCTGTAGATGGGTGCGGTAGGACCTTCAAACGCATCGATCGTCTACGACGTCATGAACGGACTCACCATCCTCAGACCCAGACTGTTGTCCAGGGACTACACTTTTAGATCAAATTTCTGTTTCGTTCCTCAGGCCAGCACAAGAAGTCCTTGTGCTTGCAATTTTTGTCCTTGATTTTATGCCCCCTCTTTCTTATGAAGTTCTTCTTTTTCCTTCTACCTTCATGTTGAGCGCGCTACCATGTATGAGTGATGAACAAATTCTTGGGCTTTCCTTCTTAACTGTTAACAACTATCTTGTTCATTTTTCTTTTCTTTTTTCTGTTGAACAGTGGTGCTGTACGAATAATATACATATTTCCCTCTAGATCGTGGACTTTATCATCTCAATGTTATATATGTTATGTATGTACCTGTCAATCCATCCTAGAAATCTTGCCAAATACCACGAGACCGAGTAATACTTTGGCCGATTATCGAACTCAGAGACCATTAAAAAAAATCCAGGGAACGATGCGCCTCCCCTCGCCCAAGCAGATACTAGTAATCGGACTCGGGAGCCTCCCCGTATTACAGCCTGCGCCTGCCTGCGGGAGGGAAAAAAAAAAAAAAAACAATAGGCGATGCTGGCCCAGGAGGGTTACGTTTGCGTCCTCAGACCACTAGTACCGTCAGCTCTTCTCAGAAGAGAGATCGCGTCAATCAATGCAATGTGCCTGCAAACATGCAACCAAGGAGTAAGATTGCGCATAGCATCACGTATTTTTCGCTGCGTATGAGTACTGTTTAGGAGAAGGGGGGAAGAGGGAGGCAGATTTCGGTCGGCAATAGACAGTCGGTGCCTGGAACGCGGCATCATCATTGTTCAAGACGGGCCGTACGTATGTATTATCATTGGTGCCATAACACGCCGCCGCCCTTCAAGTTCTGGGCAAGGTTGCCACCCCCTCCCCCCTTCCGCTGCCCGGCTCCCCAGTTGTGGCAAGAAACCTACGGATGGGATTTGTTTCCAAGGTCTTGCCTATTCTGTGCGCACGCCCATATGCCACGTCACAAGAACTGAGAAGGGGGAGACGGGAGGGGGAGTTGTTGTTCTTTCCCTGGCAAGTAAATATAATCATTCCGAAAAGGGAAAAAAAAAGTCACCTGCCAGAGCTGACGGAACTTGTTTTGATCAATGGAACTTTTCTCCGCGATCTACGGAGTGCCTATTATTGAGCCCTTGCGATCAGTTGGTCCCGATTGGATGACGTACATGCTGTATTCCATATACCGGCTACTACGTCCTAGGAGGCTCTCCGAGTCGGTTAAACCAAAACGTGGACCCTTGTTCATCGTTTCTTTTTCTTTTTCTTTTTCTTTTCTTGGCTAATCGCTTTTCGTTCTAAAGGCTGTAAAATATAAGGGGTTGTATTAGGAGGCAGGTAGCCATAAATAGGAATGAGAGAATTGAAGCTTGAGAATGCGAGATGCTTCGAGGGGCAAGGCGGCGGTGATTGGTTGGTTTCACCCGAAGCCCTAACAACCCTTCCATTGGGCCTGGGCAGGTACAACAACTCTACTACTAGTTACCATTACGGATCCATGGGTCATCCACCCTCAGGGCAGCCACCACCAAAGTATGTGCCCTGGAACTTTATATAGGTTTTGATTTTATTTTATTTTTTTTCTATAGATGAATGTTCCCATAGTATAATGAGAATAGTGTGAGGGGTTACCAAGGTATACGGAGTACATACATACACCAATCCGATCCGAGAGACGCACCTGGAACACCAACAATAATCCTCCATCTAATAAACAGATAAACAACGCCCGCTACCATAGTGCATACATGCTAATAATTCCTTACGAATAAAATAATCTCACATCGGTATATCATCATCGTCGTCGTCATCCCACCCCAGCGCCGAATAGATCGATTTCTCAGGTGTCACTGGTATAACAGGCGCAGCTGGTGCAGCAGCCCTACTAGTAATGCTGGCTCCAGAGATACTAGATCGTCGAGGCACGGAAAGTAACGCAGGATCCGGGGCGGATCTTGGTTTCGGCGGCGTCTCGAATACCATGGACGATGGGTTTGTAGATGGGGTTGGTTTACTCGGGAGAGCGAAGAGGGGTGGAGGGGGAGGTGGTAGGCGACTTTGGGGGTGGTTGGCGTCCGTGTCCGTGTCCATGTCCATGTTTATACCTGCGAGAGCACCGGGCTGCGAGCGGACTGGGGTTGAGGGGTCTGTTTCTGCGGGTCGAGGAGCTGGTCGTCGAGGGACGCGGAAGAGGTTTCCCGTCCCTGAGATGGGAGATTCTGCTACCGCGACCTCGCGCTCGACGGAGTTGTTGAATGAGAGAAAGGGTTGTTGTGGACGTCGGGAGGGTGTCTCTTGAACTGCGACATCGGCAGTGAATTTCCCACCTGAAAAGGAAGAAGGTCGGATCACGGAGCCAGGTATAACCTGCGGTTCAGCGTTGAATGGGGACGAGAAAGATGCTGAGGATGTCTTGGGCTTCGACCTGACAAGGCTTTTGGGCAAAGGAAGCCCGACGGCCGTGTCCCTCTTTCGAGTTTTGCTGGGCGTAGCCATCACCTGGACGCCTTGTCCGTGAGGGTTCCGGACGGGGTTCTTCGGTTTCCTTGAGCTGGAGCTCGTGAGTCGCTTCTCTACGTCTTGAGCGATATCCTTGGCCACAAGCTCGCGGTTTGGTTTTCTGAGTGTGAGAATAGCGGCGTCCAACTCCTTCTTTTGGTCAGCTAGCATTTGCACACGCTTGAGCTTCGTCTCGTGTTGTCGTGCCACAGCAATTAGATCAACCTCTCGGTTCTCCGCTGCACGCTTAGCTTTCTGAATGCCTCCGCGTACGCTGGCGTTGAGCGACGGAAGTAAAGGAGTGGTTTCTCGTTTGCTCTCTATCTGTGACGGAGCAGTAATAGAGCGGTTGAACGAGGGCTGTGACCGTCCCTTTGAGGCTGTCTTCTCATCGGTTAGTACACGCTGCAACGTACGGCGAGACTGTTTCTGCGTTGCAGCACGCTCAACGGCCCCCGACTCTTTACGAGAAGACTTTCTTGCTGACTTGGGAAATGGCGATATGGCGCTAACAGAAACGCCCAGTTTCCGGGTGATTGTTTTGCACCGGTCAGGTAACCGTGAAGCGTAGAACGGGATGATGACTTCGGTGCAAAAGTCTCGCATGGCATCGCTGCCACCTGCCTTCCCGGACTGCTGAGCGCTTCCTGAAGCCTGGGCATCCGCGGGGACATCGTCGAAGCTGACCGTATGCCAGATACACAGTCTATCGAGATGGAGCTCGAGCATTGTGTTTAAATCCTGCGGCTTCTTCGTTTTCGGCTTGGATTTCTGTGGGGTCGCATCATTGGGGGCTTCCTCATGGCTAGCCTTCTTCGCTTCCTCTGCGGCAGCATTTTCTAGCGCCATCGTCTCTAGGATAAGCAAGATCTGAAGCTGCGTTTCGCGCAGCCGCAGGTCAGACACGTGTTTTTTGATTTCCGCTTCTCTTGATGTCTCTACAGAGCTACCGGTCTCTGTGAGTGAGCGGTTCTTCCACCAGCGTCGAATAAAGTCCTGCTCCTCGGCGTAAAGACCATTCCTTCCTAGCGTCTTCTTCTTGCTCTTACGTTTCTTTGGCGCCTCATCGTCTGACATTGTGAGCACTATTTCATGAAGAGTTGCCGGCAGAGTCTCGCGGAATTTCAGGTCCATCTTCTTCGCCGTCAAGATAGCCTCTCTGTAGAACGCAGTAAGATCAGAGATAACGCCCGTCGCGGGATCTGCAGACTGGAACGTAGCGCGACAGCGCGGTAGAGGTCCTTTTGCAAAATATGCAACGGATGCCTACGACATGTCAGCATAATCTGGCGTGTTCCATAGAGGCAATAACCTACCTTGGTGATATAGAGAGCCTGCAAGTACTGCTCCCGAATCCCGTCCAGTAGCTCCTGAGGAGTCTGCGCGGTCTCCTGAAGTTGGCTCTCACCCACTTCATTAGAAACAGCAGGCTCAACATGACCCTGAGGCTCCGGTGGTACAGAAAGCATACGGATGTCGCAGCTAGAGCTTCTATCCATCACGTCCACCGGTGACATTCCCTTCATCGGCTCGTCACGATTCACAGTATCAGGGACACCGAAAACAAAATCGATATTTGCATGTTTCGCAGGAACCCCAATGCTAATATCTGGAACCGGATCCTCCACCTGCGCCACCTGCCACCAGTCACTCCCAGAAGCATTGTCGACATATTTCCGCGGCGTGCATGGCGCAAACCCAGTGTTGACTCGGTGGCTGGACGCCTTGACCACAACCCGTACATCCCCTTCCTCCACACCCCGGACGAGTTTTGTAAGCGCATATATGCCCCTCTTGACCCTCTCTATCACATACAGTCCACCGTCCGAGGTCAACCGCACAACGAGGACAACCGGTTCAGCCTGCGAGTCTGTCTCGAGAACGGGGATGTTCGCCACGAATAGACTCCCTGATTGAATCTGCGATAATGCGGATGGGGCGTCGAGCCAGCCGAAGGGTAATTGAAGTCGCGAAATCACTGCAATCGGTTCGAGGACGTACGGGTCGTCTGAGAGAGACGCGGCATGGGCCTTTTTAACGAATGTCAGTTTCGAGAGATAGTCTGGGCTCTGGTTACGCACTCGGATAATAATGTTCTCCGCCGCCCAATCATGGGAAGCCGAGCTTAATTTACGCTTCTTCGGCGGGGAGTTTGCATCGTGGAGTTGGTTGAGTGGGATGGGTTCAAGGACGCTGAGAGATCCACGCGAGGCCATGAACGCGTTGAGAGCTACTCATACATTGTATTATGGATGGGACAAGGATATGATAAGAGGTGATCTGTAAGAGGTGAAGTCTGAAAGCGGAGGAGGCTTCGATATGAAAGTATAGCAATTATTGATGGTTCAGTCCCTACCTGAAGAACGCAGCGCTTGTCTCGAATTATTGAGACGCGACTCGAATGAAGGCTTGGCGTCACGCGTCTGTGGGGATGTGGGTTTGTGTGCCTCGGTGCCTGGGCGACTCAAGTGCCTTAGTGCCTGAAAACAGGTCCCACGTGGGCCAGCTCCAGAACGAGACGGGACTGATGGGGCTGCTTCGGAAATCCCCCTCGGCGAGCGAAGCACATCCCAATTCCTTTTGCAAGCCTATCTACGACTTTACAGGCTGTCGAGAATTGTAGTTTGCAGATGCAAAATATCTGTTCATTAATCTATATTGCCAATGTTTAGATTAGCATGCAATAGTGGTGCAGACTCGAACTCATTCGAGCTGACCAACTGTAGGCCTTTCATAGCAAGTACACGACATCAAGTCGAGATGCTGCACTCCCAGGCTCATGTGTTGAAATGTTCACACCAACAAACGCCGTATAATCCCTCCCGCCAAAAGTGGTATCATGTTGAATTTATCCGCGCAAACCCTGGTCTCCTCAGCGACCATGCAAAGAAATAGTCAGACATAAGAAAAGGAAACAAAATGTGCTTTTTGTTTTGACATGTCTATGCTTGTGCTTTGAGTTGTTGAAACAAAGCATGGAATCATTACAGTCGTAAAAGGAGATAAGGAAGATATGTCAAAGGAGAACTAAATCTCAAGTTGCTGCGCTTAGAACTTGAGGGTCTTGGGCTGCTCCCAGGAGAACTCCTGGTTGGTGAAGTGACCGTTCTTGGCGGTCTGGAAATAGATGGGCTTGGCCAGGTCGAGCTCGCGGACAATGACACCGGGGCGGAGGTCGAAGTTGTTGCGGATGATCTCGACGAGCTCGTCGGAGGTCTTCTCAGAGGTACCGTAGGTGTCGACGTAGAGGGAGAGGGGCTCAGCAACACCAATGGCGTAGGAGAGCTGGACAAGGGCACGGCGGGCAAGGCCGGCGGCGACAAGAGACTTGGCGATCCAGCGGCCAACGTAGGCAGCGGAGCGGTCGACCTTGGAGTAGTCCTTTCCGGAGAAAGCACCACCACCGTGAGCTCCCCAACCACCGTAGGTGTCGACAATGATTTTACGGCCAGTAAGACCAGCGTCACCCTGGGGACCACCGATGACGAAGCGGCCAGAGGGCTGGATGTGGTAGACGGTGCGGTCGTCAAGAAGCTCAGCGGGGATGACCTTCTTGATGATCTTCTCCTTGATGACAGCGCGGAGCTCTTCAGTGCTCACATCATCGCTGTGCTGGGCGGAGATGACGACAGTGTCCACACGCTGGGGCTTGACAGCACCGTTGTCGTGGGCGTACTCAACGGTGACCTGGGTCTTGGTATCGGGACGGAGCCAAGGGATGGAGCCGTCGTTACGGGCAGCCTTCATAGCAGCGTTGAGCTTGTGGGAGAGGAGGATAGTTAGGGGGAGGAGCTCAGGGGTCTCGTCGGTAGCATAGCCGAACATGATACCCTGATCACCAGCACCGAGCTTCTCAAGAGCCTCCTCGTAGTGGAGACCCTGAGCGATATCGGGGGACTGCTGCTCAATGGCAACAAGGACGTTGCAGGTCTTGTAGTCGAAGCCCTTCTCGGAGTCATCGTAACCGATGTCCTTGATGGCGCCACGGATGATAGCCTGGTAGTCGAGTCTAGCCTTGGTGGTGATCTCACCGAAGACCATGATCATACCTGCGGCACGTTAGTGGCCAGGCGCCATATAGCGAGGCTTGGTAACCTACCAGTCTTGGTAGCGGTCTCACAAGCGACCTATTCGGAGGGTTAGACACCAATCTCAATTCCCTTCAAGCGCTCTGAACAAACAGAACGCGAGATAGCTTGAAATCATACCTTTGACAATGGGTCCTCAGCAAGGCAGGCTAATCAGGACTCTAGTCAGATATGTTACTCTCAAGATCGATCGGGTTTTGGAGGCCTACCATCGAGGATAGCATCGGAGACCTGGTCAGCGATCTTATCCGGGTGGCCCTCTCCGACAGACTCGGAGGTGAACAGGAAAGTTCCAGTCTTGGGGGTGTTAGCAACGGAGCCCATTGTGAAAGGAGGCGTGGACTTGAAGAAAAGAGGGTATAAAGAGAAGAGAGGAGAGGACAATTGATGGTTACGAGCGGGATGAGAAAGAAGAGAGAAAAAAGGAGCGGGGGGTCAGAAAGAGGGGAGAGGATTTAAGACCGCCGCAGGCGGGCTGGCTCAGTGGCTCAAATATGTCGCAATTTCTGACCCAGGGCGGTGAAGGCCGGCTGGCAATTTAAATGGAGACTTTGCAGAAAGAAGAAAGACCGAACTCCGTCCACGCGATTTTTGGAGCCTTGCAGGTCGGAGTTCTACTACCTTGCTCGGGGCTTACGGGCCTGAGTATGTCTCGAGCTCGAGGATTCCGTAAGCTGACATTATTGTTGTTGCTCTGGTCGTACAGGGAAGGACCAGGTTCTATGCACGGCCGTCGCACACTTCTGTTTTCGTCTGCCGCAGATTGACCTGTGCGCAGAACGGTGAATGGATCAGCAGAGCATACGAGGAGTACTACGGGCAGCACCGCGACATAGGTATCCCATATCTCGGGGTTTTTACTAGTGGTAGTAGTATAGGCAGACTTAGCCATTGCAGAGCAAAGACGTGCGAGTAGCGATCAGTCCAGGCGCGAGCAGTCGATCTCCTGCCTGAGTTTGAAGCCTTAGCCCTCAGGCCACAGTTAATTACCTAAACTGGTCTAGTGCATTATTTCAGCGAATTAAACCATTTTTCTCTGCGGCGGGCAGTTCCCACTTCGCTCCGCAACAAAAAAAAGCCCGACTCCAACGCCGTTATCTCTCCCCATGTACATTCGACAACGCTACCCAGAGCTCACCAAGAGCCACGCCTGAACGACATCAAAAGCTTCAAGACAAGATGAGCAAATACGGGGTCCTAACTATGGGGCCGGCCGGAGTCGGGAAGACTACGTTCTGTACGCCGAAAAATGCTTGCTAAACCGTGATAGTGAGAGAACTAATGTGGTTCTAGGCAATGCACTTATTCAGCATCTTCAAACAGTCAGGCGCTCGGTGTTCTATGTAAACCTAGACCCTGCGGCGGACAACTTCCAGTACGAGCCCGATCTGGACATTCGGGACCTGATTACCCTCGAAGATGTGATGGAGGAGCTGGGCCTAGGACCGAACGGAGGCTTGATATACTGCTTTGAATTCCTGCTACAGAACCTGGATTTTCTCTCCGAAGCTCTCGATCCTCTAAGCGAGGAGTACCTGATCATATTTGACATGCCCGGTCAAATAGAGCTCTACACGCATGTCCCATTGCTTCCGTCACTCGTTCAGTTCTTATCGCGGGCCGGTCCTCTGAATATCAATCTGTGCGCCGCATATCTCCTGGAAAGTACGTTCGTTGTGGACAAGGCCAAGTTCTTCGCCGGTACTCTCAGCGCCATGTCTTCTATGCTGATGCTCGAGATGCCCCATGTCAACATCCTCACAAAGATGGACCAGGTGCGGGACATGGTGTCCCGTCGGGAACTAAAGCGTTTCAGCCGTGTCGATGTGCAGCTGCTTCAGGATAATAACGAAGCCGAATATGACGCTAGTACCGACCCCATGTCGAAGGAATCACTCATGAGCGGCGGTTCCTTCGACAGGCTGAACCGCGCGGTCGCTCAGCTAATTGACGATTTCAGCATGGTGTCATTTTTACAACTAGAGGCTCAGGATGAAGATAGTGTCGCTGCTGTGCTTAGCCATATCGATGACGCCATTCAATTCCATGAGGCGCAAGAGCCAAGGGAACCTGGTGACACACAGGAAGTCGACTGGGAGGATGCTGATTGAGGGCACAAACATGGGAAAACTGACGCGACTACAACATGATTCGTCACTGCACGAATCCCTGCCTCCGGTTACGAAGTCCTGTCTCTCACTCCGGCTCTTACCGCTTTTTGGGGCTTAAGAGGCTAAACTATCGCCTAATCACCCCGACTCGACTCCGCGCGAGGGAAGCACCAGCGATATGCTCAAAACGTGTGCACCAATAATGGGCACAACTACCGATATGCTGAGATTAAATCCCGCCAATAAGACGAGCCAATCAACCCAAATAACGAGATACCACTACATGTACTTCAAGGTTGGAGATAAACAAAAAAATAAACAATACTGAATAAACAACCCTATGCACATGTAACTCGTAAAAAGAAACCCGATACTCCTGCTAGAATCAACCACAAACAGACCTTTAATTTATCCAATAACCTCCCTGACCCATATAAATATACCAATCCGACGCCACCCAATCACCATGGAATCGCTAATGTCCAAAGTCTTCCAACCCGAAACGTCAACGGTATATCATCGTAAAGGAGAATCGGGATCACGTCCTCCGCCATGAACCCCGACTCGGCCTCTCGCCCGCCCGCGCCGTCGTAGACTCCTCAAGCCCATGTCCAAACTGCTCTAGAAGCCCAACGAGGAAATTAAAGACAAATCCTAGGTCGCGCGCGACTTTCGCCCATCCCGCCTGATACATATATAGCCCAAGCGAGATAATGGTCGCCCACCAGACCAAGCGCATCGTCAGCCACACCCAGAACATGACCGCACGCCGTGTATAGTCGAGGACTTTGAACGAGAGAAAGAGGATGAAAACGAGGACAAGAACGGACGCGAGATCTGGCATTGAAGCGAGAAGGTGTGCGAGGGGCTGCACGATGTATGGGTCAAGGTAGGTTAGGCGCAGGTGCGCGAGCGATGGGTCGAGGTAGGACTCTTTCATGTGAGCGACGGAGGGGTTGAGGTATGTCGCGTGGAGGTGCGCGAGGTTGGATGCTAGAGGGGATGAGGCGAGTTGCTGGATGGTTGGGTGCTGGAGAAGGGATTGTATGTATTCTATGTAGGGCGCTTTGTTAGTTTGGATCAGCGGCGAGGGATCTCAGTGCAGCGGGGATTACCTGGAAGATTATCCATGATGATTGAGAGGCGATTCGAGGGATTAGAGTTTTGGTGACTAATTTGAGAGGAAGCAAGAATATTGTGTCGATTATATAGAGGACAAAAGCATCCCTTTGGTCTAGCTTGATAGAAAAGATTGAATCAGAAATCAAACCGAGTCCTTTGTGTAGTAATGAAACTAGGTAGATATACAGAGTAAAACAGCTTGTTAAGGATGAGCCGAGGCAAACAAAGCAAACAAAGCAAACAAGCGCGCCTTCCATTCTGGGACATGCTTTTGGTTTCTAGCCAGCTCCCTTTCAATCCCACCTCTTTGCATCAACCAGATCAAGTTTTGCTATTCTTCCTTCATTAATCAAACTATTATCTTTGAAAGCGCGGTCTCTTAACAGTCAACATTTCCTTTTAACCCTATCTAACTTGAACTAATGGCATCTAGAGGAGAAGATTTGAATCTGAGTCGGCAGTCATTGTTGTAAACATGACGGTACTCCAAACAATTCATCAAATGCGATGGTGGTGGTGGTGGTGGTGGTGTTGCCAATATGCGATTAGTTGAAACTATAACAGGATGCACGCACTCGAGCAAGCGCCGCCGCCTCAAGACTGATCCTCAGGCTCGGTCAGCTCTCAGCTTCACATTTCTCTCAGCCTTGTCCTCCCGTTGATCGCGAGATTCGCGCAACAGACAGCTGTTGTGTAGTATTCCCCAGTCTGAAGCGAATCAGCTTGAGTTATTTCGTCTTTTCGGTCTCGATTTTGTTATCTCCAAATCAGCCCTAAGCCGACGGGAGATTCCTCCCCTCCTAGCAGACTCGTACATAAACACGTGGTACCGCTATGTACGCCCAGCAATACGTGAGTTGAAAGGACGTACCTTCTACCCTTAGTGGAAGTCATCACCATGGGGAGGAGTACACAATTAGATGGATCTGTGCTCTTCCTGTGGAATGACTGCTGGTCGCCACTATGCGCCTGAGATTCCCCTCAATCCTGGTTGGTTTGATAGTTCAATAGTTGGTATCAGAGGCGGAGTACCGAGCGCACAGTTCAACATTCGTCTTGGGGATGTTCTCTCTCTCGCTTTCTGGCTTTAGCTTTCTATTAGAGAGGAAGAATATTTATCGGAAACCCCTAGGAGTCCCTGATCTCAGATATGTCGTCCACGGAGCCACCAAATCATCTGCAGTCGGAAAGCTATTCTCATGCGGGTTAGGGAAAAGCAGATCGATTATGCCAGCCTGCCTCTCGTTATCCGGACCTAGTCTAACCCAAGAGGCGAGAAGTTCAGCTTCCTGGTTAGGATACGGGCGACAGCAAGTGGGTCATACGGAGGACACCTCGTAGATTTGGAATCATTCTCGCCTATCTATTCGCACAAAAGCGCAGCGTCTCCGTATAGCCTGTGCACATGCATGAGGCCTTTCTGGGCCATTCTCAGCACTTCTACATCTATACATACTTCATGCGTAATATCTATAGGGACTAGCGGGCCTCTAGCTCGAACATGCAAGCGCTTTGCGCGGGCACACACCACCTATTGTTCGCTCTTGCTACTTTGTAGATACCAAGATGATGAAGTTAGGGCTGGGAATGGTGAAGATTTGACCGAACAGTGCTGTTAGTGCACTTAATCCAGTATCTAAACTGAGAACTCGCGTACTAAGTTAGTTAGCTGTACATATATGTAGGATTGCAGTTAATCTCTTGAAGAGTCTTCCGTATTAGGTTGTATAATTAGTCTTATATCTGCGATATATCGCAATCAGATAGCAGCACCATTATATACAGACATTAGAGCAGAACGTCGTGGTGCTCGTAACAAGCATATATATACAACGTTGACGAGGTGGGAAAAGAAAAGAAAGATAGAAAACTCTTTCAGACGTCGGCCGGTCCACCGGCTCGGACGGAACAAGATCGCAAAAAAAAAAAAAAACCAGATAGCCAGCCCAAAGTGAGCCAAGACGAAGGAGAAAAGGATGGAAAGCATGAAAAGCATGAAAAGCAAAACGCCAGAGTAACACCGGTACCGGCACTAGGGGATATATAGTCTTTCAAACCGATCCAATGTATAGAATTGAAGAAGAGAGAAGAGGAATGGAAAGGGAGGATGAATGTTAGGCGGGATTATTCAGGGTGTAGAATGTAAAAGGTGCGCAAAAGGGGTATCATATCAGTTGCGGCCGAGGAGGTTCTTGAAGACGTCGCGTTCGGTGAGGATGGCTGCTTGCAGGCGGCGAGTTTCGCGGAGAGCCTCATCACTGTTTTTTTGTTTTTTCAAAATTAGTGAAATGATTCTATAATTCAAAATTCGGATGGAAAGAAAGGGTTCAAAACATACCGAGCAGATTGTAGTTCCGCCACATCGATCTGGGCACGGTTCATGCGGCTGACGACCTCGCCCATTTCCCGATCAGCTTGGCGGAGGAGCTTCTCGAGATCCTTGACTCGTGTATCAAGAGTCTCAGACTTCACAACCTGGTTCAGTGGCATGCCGTCACCGCTGGTGGTCTTGTCCAGGCGCGGAGAGCGGGTGAGGAATGGAGTGCTAGGTGGAATAGGCGAGAGGGCGGCTGGGCTGCGGCTACCGTTCTTCATTCGCAGAAGCTGGGCGTTGTGGCTCTCCTGGAGCTGGCGCACTTCATCTTCGTGGCGTGCCATCTCGTCCTCTGCGTGTTGCTGGGCATTGAGGAGGGCATCTTCCATGTCCTTCAAACGGGCCTGCATCTCATTGATACGCATGGCGGACAGCTGCTGGTCTTGTTCACCCTTGCCGATGGCATCTGCAAGACGCTTGCGCAGGGCAGAGTTGTTTGCTAGCTGCTGGCGGACGTGCATTGCGAGCATATCCGTTCGGTTCACAGACTGGGCGAGCTCATCGGAATCTCCGTGGGGTGAGTGTGCCACACTCGCTTCGGCGTGCTCACGGTCTGCCTGAAGTTGCTGGTAGGCAGACTCAAGAGACGAGGAGGTAGCAATGACTTCGGCGAATGCATCGCGTTCACCCTCAATCTCTTCGGGGACAGCGATGTCATGTTCCTGCAGGAGAATGCGAAGGGAAGCGGTTTCCTGCTCGGCACGATCTAGGTCCATCTTCAAGCCTGCTAGGCCTTTTTCACACTGCCATTTCTGGTCCAAAGCGTCTTCGGCACGTATCCGCAGGTGGTTTACCTCATCACGCAGATTGCGCACCTCGCGCTCGTAGCCCATGCGGCGTGGGGAACCTGCCTCCTGGACTCGAGCCAACTCCATCTCCATGACCTGGATGCGTTTCTCATTTAGTCGAGTCTCATGGGCTTGGCGTTCAAGCAAGCGCTTGAGAGCGCCATGCAAAGCATCACGTTGCGCCTCGGCACCCTCGACCCGGTCCGCCAGGGATTCCCGGGTATCACGGTCCTTGGCCGATACGGAATTCGAACGGGAAAGAGAACCGGGCCTTGATACATTGGGCTTCGAAGGCATGCGAGCCAAAGAATTCGATCGTGACAGACCAAAGGCACTTTGCCGCTTCGCCGGTACATTATCTTCCTCCGCAATAGAGGCGAATCTGCTTCCTTGTAGTTGGGAGAGAGCCGCGTTCTCAATCTTCAGGGCCGCGACTTCCTCCTTCAACCGCTGCACTTCTGCTGGGTCTGCGAGGGTCTTGCCTTCGCGAAGAAGGTCCCGCTCAGTACGGAGTTGTTCTAGCTCGACCCGCATAGCTGTTAGAAGATCCTCAAAGTTATCCTTAATCTGTCTCTCCTCTGCCAGCTTGCGCCGGGTACTATCTAATGCACTTTCAAGCTCTCGTGCTCTTGAGGATAAGTCCGAGTTTTCTGTTCTTTCGCGTCGAAGCTGCTATCGTTAATTCTAGTCCATTAGGTTAAAAGAACGGTATCGTACCTGAGTGACCTGCGACTCTAATATCTGGACATGCGATTCCGACGCGGTCCTCCGAGCTCGCTCCTCCTGCAACTTCTGGCCTAGTTCGACTCGCAGTTGAGCGCGCTCCTGCTCCGCAGCCCGTTTATATTTTTCTATATCTTCAACCCGTCCACCTGATTCATACGCATACCGAATGGAACTAGTTCCCGAGTCCGAGAAATAGTCGCTTGTTGGTCGGTTCGGAGCGTCCGAAGGCATTTCTGACTGCAATCTCTCTACCAAATCTTCCAACTCCATTTCCCGCCGGATCGACCCCGCCAGTTCAGAGCTGATTTCCCGCAGCTCATTTTCTAATTCCGCCACCAGGGCAGAAGGGGCGGTTTCCAGCAGACTTGCGCTACTAAGGGAGCCATTGCGCACGGGATAGTTCCCGCTGGGCCTGGCGGTGGGGTCGAAAGGTATGGAAGTAGAGGGCGTGATTGAGTAGGAGGTACTAGGTATTGAAGGAGGCATTGGTGACGGCAATGGTGATCGACCGCTATCTGAGATTTCTGTACTCGAAGACTCGGCCCCAGGTGATGTAGTTGTAGCCCGCCAGCCAAAGAAGGAACTAATCTTGTTTCCAGGGGTCTTCGGTTGTCGAGGGTCGTTCAAACCATTCGTCATGCTCCGGGCACTGGAGTCGATGTGTAATGGAGGTGGGCGGTTTGTCGGAGGGTGCAAGGCCATAGTTCTTGCGCGTTTGTGGTGTATGGATGAGGTAGGAGAGGGAAGGACTGGGATGAACGGTTCGCTGACGAGACGGCTATGCACGGGCGTCCCATTCGTAAACTGTGATTTATAAAGATGAGTTATATCGTCGTCGCTATCGTCGCTATCGTCTCCGTCTCCATTCACAACAGAGGCGGAGGTGTCTATGCGGAGCGGAGTTTTGAGTGGACTTCCCCGGGGAAACCTAAAGACAGACGACCGGATGATATTAGTCCTGCTGCGCCCTAGGACGACAAACATGCCATGCCATGCTGTAGAAAGGACAGACAGGGGGGAAGGAGGGGAGGAACAGGGAAGGGGGAGGGGGATCTCAGGTATGTAGTAGTACAGGGGGTGGAGAGGAAAGTAGGGCTGGATGAGCTATTATGCCATACATACCTATCTAAGTTCCTGCGAGCAAAGAGAGACGGATCTCCATGCACAGGTGACGATGCAGCGCGGGGGTTGTATACAGAAGAGGAGGAATGATGCGAGTATGAGCTCTCCCCAGAGTATCGAGAAAGAGAAACAGGGGACTGAAGAGAAGAAGAACGAGGCAGAGGTCCCGCTGGGGAGAAGGGGGGATTGGATGGGATGGAAGAACGAGAAGAACTGGATTGCCCAGATCGACGCGACTGAGTCGGGATCACAGGAGAGGCCGTGGGCGGCAATGGTTTCCTGCGCACGAGAGCAGCATTGGAAGACTTGGGCGAGGGAGGAGGATGGCCAGGGTCAGTAGTGGCTTCAGGTTGATGGAGTTGATAGGCGCCCGTTGCGACAGTGGGAGAAGCCCGGGCGCCAGGCGCAGGCGGAGAGATCCGGCCAGGGCTCATGATTCGCAGAATCGAAAATTAGTCACAATATACAAGGCGATAAAAATAAGACAAGATGATAATCATGGAAGAGGAAACCGAAATGGAAAGGATGCGAAGGGATGGGCAAGAGAGAGTTCGGTCGCCAAACCCTGAGAAGACGGCACTATCATGCGAAAAAAGAGACGCCGGCGTGGATAGGAGAAAAAAGGGCGGCCGCATCGAATGAGAGGCGAGAAAGGGACAAGGTGGTGGTCAATGGGCTTTGGATCGACGGACCCTCATTGCGACGACAAAGAGTGCAGCACGGCCAAAGGCGGGCGGGAAAGGAGCTGATGTGGGCTGAAGAAAGATAGGAGACAGCGGAGAATGGCTGAAAGAGGCAGAAACTAAAAAGTCAAGACGGGAGAGCGCGAAAGGAGCTAGAATGCTAAGCAGACTCCAGAGGATCAGAGCGGATTCAGGGGCAGGTCGAGAGTTGGATGGAGGAGAGCAGCACGGGCCGAGAGAGCAGCATATGGAGATGGTGGGTCTACTTGTCGATGGCCTCAACTTAATCGGGGGAAATGAGACATTCGGTTCTATGCAGTCTCTCCTGCGTCCTCAAGAAGAATATCTATGTTACTGGTTTGATCAGACCATTTTGCACCTGCACGCATCGCATCACTGATTCTTCAAGATGACAGATGAAGATGTTTGCCCGCACGGGCGCTTAAAAGAGCCACTGCCAGCCACGAACACCTCCCCCCACCCGCCAATCCTCAGGGGTAACATTCTTGGCCCAGACAAGGAGCGTCATCCTGGCTGACGACCCTTAACTGAAACATTCTCTCTACTCGCTCGCGAGCACTGTGACCATCTGACTCTGTCAAAGTCTCAAGCTCCCAAGTCGTTAGCGGCAAGTGTAACGGAGCTGCATGCAGCTATCCAGGTCCCACAGCATAAGCGCCACATTCGATAGCTTCTAGGTATCAAGTTTCAACTGTCAGCGCGATGCTGTGAGAGGTTAAAAATATCCTCCGTAGCACTATTCCCAATAGCGCCTCCTTGTCTTCGTCGCAGCTTCGAGACTATTTATACTCCGACTCGCATCATGCAGGTTTGCTAATCACAAAAAGTCAAAATAATATACTGCAGTTTGTGAGGTTAATGCAGTTGCAATAACCACTCAATAGATTTTGGAGGGAGACCACGAACTCAATGGCGCAGACCACTAGTACTCCATAGGTTGTTTGGCAATGCAGGGGACACGCCATCGGCAATAATAAATAGTCTGTATGACCTGTCACCTGCCTTTAGAAATAAGCATCAGCCGCCCCCAGGCGTTATTGATGATGATGTACAATTAGAGTTGGCCTCATTTTTGATCCTTCTCGTATTCTTCCATCCATTCTGTGGGGAAAGACATACTTCAGCGGGCCAGTTTTCCAGCGTGCATTCTTCGGATCTAACCGGCTACATTCTTCGAGATTCACATACAAGTATGCTTGGAGGGAATGGGTACCATTATATTAAAAGACCATACCATGTCGCTATACGGAGTACTCGCTGTCAAACTCAACGCCAAATTCAATGTATACAACCCAGCCCAGGCAGCCTTAACTACCAAACCAGCCCTCAATTCCAACACCACATCAAAGGTTCAAACTCATGACCATAATATATGAAACAATCAATACGGGATAAAATCGAACCGCATTCGATCTGCCCGTAACAGTCAGTCATCTTGACATCCGAGATAAAAAGGACAGGAGGGTATACCTAAGAACCGATTCCAACTCTCATTCTCATCAAGCTGATGCGCCCAATACTGCTCCAAGAACTTCAACGACTGCAACACATTCGGGACACGGATGGTATCATGCAGCGATGATAGCAGCGTCCGTACACGATCCCGATCCTTGCCCTGCGCCTCGCACCCAGCGATGAACAAGGGTGTGGTGAGCATTGTCCACGGACTGAGACCCGGAGACGGGCCGATGTGTTCAGAGCACTCAATGATCTTCTTTACAGAGTACTGCACAGATGGGGACGATGCCGGTAGTCTGCGGAGGCGACGCTCGATCTGAATCAGCGCACTGTGCTGGAATGCTTCATTGCAGAGGGTAAAGCGCAGGATATGATCGGTTGATAAACCCTCCACGACGCCCGGGTAAAATGTCGGCGGAGACTGCGAGCCCCGGTCGATCAGCTGTCGGACCGATGACTCCAATTCTATAACCTGCGCATCGTCGGCCGGTTGATCCGGGGGTGTCTGCCAGGCTGCTGCGCCAATACCGCGGAACACAGCGGACAGACTAACAGTAAAGCCCCAATAGTCGTCAAGGTAATCTGGGGTTTCCGTGGTTGTACTAACAGCCTTGGAGATACTCTGACACTCTACGCCACCAATTGGCGGGCCATTTCCCGTCAACGCCGTCAATGATACAATCGACCGATACCACCTGTCCAGATACCGGCGGAATCCCTCTGATGAATCCGGGGATGAACCTCCTTTATTTCGAGCCGCAATCATCAGCGCTTGTGCTCCCTCAATATGTGCCCGCCACGAGTTCGGTTGGATAGCCCCGGAATGAATTTCCGCAAGACACAGCGTTCGTGCCGTAGCTAGCAGCGCATCCGTGCCCCTTGTGCCTGGGTTCTGTAGTTCTCTTCGGAAATGTTCCAAACTCATCGCCATTAACCGCGCAATATCAGGGGCCGATTTTACGTTCTCTGATTGATTATGTAGGGCTTCGATATGTATGGCGGATAGGGCCATCGTTGCGTAGAGTAAAGACGGAGTCTGAAGGGCCATAGGAACTAGCATCCGACAGATCTCTTGTTGCATACCGGAGTGGCACGATGTAATCTGAGACGCATCGCTGAGAAAGTGGTGAAGGAGAGATTTCTGTTTTGTATCCAGAGAAGTGAACGGGTCGACGGATTTCGGTAAGGTGATGGCGGTAGCAGGGACGGCCTCGGTAGGTGACGCATTGGCGGTGGTGTAGATAAATTCTCCTGGTGAGTACTCTACAAGAAAAGAAACATATTAGAGCTTATAGAAGCAAGCAAAGGCAATAGATGAGCTCACCAAGTTTCTGCATGCAAGAACCGAATCTCGACCTCGAGAATGCTCGACCTCCCCACTGCAACTGCATCGCATACCGACATGGTGTCTCCGCGCTCTTACAGCGCCCACAAGTCGGCCGCTGCTCATCACATTTTTGCCGTCGAGATTTACATCGTTTGCATCCGCCAAAAGATCGCGACATTGGGAGAGCGTAAAGGGCTTGATAAGATCAACAGGAAAGTCGTCTGGGCGTGCACGATTTTTTTTCTTCTCCCCGCTTCTTCGGTACCGTGCCTCGGAGCGTTGGCCCCGTCTCTAGTGACTGAAATACGGAGTGCTATTCAGGTAGCGTAAGGATCATAAAGAGGACGAAAAGGGAGAAGCCCAGGATAAGTACGAGAAGAATGTCCAAAGGAAGCGGGGAAACGGTCGTCGATGCTCAGTGGCAACCGCCCGAGATAAGCCGCTGAACCATGGGCGATCTGTATAGCGGCGATCACCGATCCACCACCGTTCCCAGAAACCGCCAATTGGATGTCCAATTTTTTCGCATAGTGAGTGGTTTCTTTCCTGTTGGTGTTTCACGTTGAGATTGTATTGACGACGCCCTGCCCGGCGGCCTCAGAAAGTCTCAGGCCTCTGTGGCTTGGCATTGGTCTTCCCGAGAAGGACTCACTCGCCTTACTAGTGTAGGTGAAAAATGAGGTTCCACAGACTATATTCACAGTATATCGATGACGTAGAAACAACACGCTGTAAAGATCTAGACAAGCTGGAGAAGTATAAATGACGGGTAGTATACTCAGCGCGGGAGCAGTGGAAATGTACAAAATCAATCATCAAAGGTATACCGGAGCCACTCTCCCACTGCTCGCAAGCTCTCCCATCGTACGGATTCGTCCTTGTCAGCCATCAACTCCATGACCCGGGTCTTCAGTCCGAGTTTCTCTAGCTGCGCCCGCCGCTCAGGTAGCTCCTTGACCAACTGTCCGACGTCGTTGCAAGCAATAGCCAGGACTTGCTTGTCGTTCTCCCAGGCCTTGGAGATTATTTCGGCCAACTTCTTGGGAAGCGCCCCGTTGGATTCATCCAGGATCCGTCGCGCATTTTCTTTCCAGAAGGTCGGGTTCCGGTGCGGTGGTGACCACCGTAGATGACCCGATTGCAGTTCCGCGGCGTACTGATCAAACGTTGTTTGTGTCTTGGTGTACTCATCAAGGGTCTCTGACAGGTCTTTCAAGTCCTCAAGGAGGTCCGGATCGGTCAAGTGTCGGCCCGAGAGATTTGATAAGAGGGCGGGGAGACGTACAAACACCGCAACCGGGAGGAGGCTGGTGCGGTTAGACGATAGGAGATTCTTGAGTGTCGCAAGCAGGAGCCGAGTGGTCTTTTCTTTCGGCGACAGCCGTAGGAGATGTGAATAGAGCTGGATAATCTCATGGTCCCTAGACTTGTTAATCGAAGTCAAATGATGTCATGTCCTAACACTCACGCTTGCAAGTCTTCCCCGATCAGCTCGCCCTCGAAGCTGAGTTGCCAGAGAACCAAAAGCACCCGATATAGGAGTTGTAGACCGACCCCACCCGCGATTCCTACATCAACACCCCTCGAGCTACCAGCTAAGGTGCTGGAGCTGCTATCCTTGGCTCCAGCGGCCGCACGCAGGATCTCAACCAAGGGATCAACTGTTTCCTTTCGCTGCGCCCAAAAAATTTGACGAGCCCTGGAGCTTCGGAGTAGCGCCGAGAGCCCTTGTACTCCAATATCCTGAAGCCCACTGTCTTGGTTCTGGGTCAGAGTGGACAGGTAGCTGTAAAGCTGTGGAAGCGCCTCTTCATCCTGCACGGTTGACTTCGAGGAGGAAACAATGCTGGTCGAAACTAGGTTGGTCAAGAAGGTGGAGGTAAGTAGCGGGATAGGATCCTCGGCATTTGTAGACTGGCGCAACAAAGGGAGCAATGACTTGTACGGGCTGGGATGGGCGATCAAGGCGGATGAGAGTGAAGGGGCATCTATGACCGGTCACGCTATTAGCTTGAAAAAACAATAGGAGATGCTAAGCTTCCTACCATTTATTAGGTCTGCTGCCAGCACCAGAATATACTGTACAATATCGCTTCTCCTCGCGGCGGCCTCCAGGACACTCTTGCCCGCAGAACCTCCAGCTAGCAAGCTCACATATCCCGGGATATCGCTGTCAATTGTCTGACGTCGCTGCTCTTTGCGAACCTTGTCCACCGCTTTGATCTTCTTCAGATGGTCATCTGTGATGTTCCCAGCTCGGACAGCTCCATCCCACGGAATAGGGCGAGCTCGAATGTTGTTCTGAAGGGAGTTGAGGTAGGTCGGGGGCTCCAAAGAAACGGCAGACATATTTTCGTGAAACGTGAGAGACCCCGCCGGAGACTATATCGGAAAAGCGAGGCGAAGGGGAAGCTGCGGTCGGGGGGAAGGTGTTGAAGCTCAGTCGGAACCAGGTTGACGTCCAACAGACCGAATCGGGGAAGACGGCCGCCAAGCCCCATTCAGAGCGACTCCCGCGCTCGTCCACGCAACCAGCCCGGCATCTCACTTTCTGTCAACGTGGAAGCTCTTCTTTCCTACTTTTTCTTCCTCTTTCTGTTCTTTTGTCGTTTTTGCGTATGTTCATGGATTTTCACTCCGAACCCGTCTCTCGTTTATTCGTCCTTCGGTTTGCGATTGACGCCGGCAATTCGGGGCAAGACCGTCTCTTGTTCTCATAGTGGCGCAGGCAGCCTAGTATCAACATCGTTGACTAGTTTGCGCAATCTTAATTTAGACGAAAAAGGACAGATCTATGCGACCTTGCCAAACTTGTCTATCACCACAATTTTCCTCTACGTCAATTTGATATCATGTCACAAAACAGATGGAAAGTCGGGTCCTTTTTCCAGCAGGCCGTCGCAGGCGTCGAGTCGCGATTGGACCAGATGCTTGCTGAGGAGGAAGATGCCAAGCGGCAGCAGACGAAACCAGCTCCGGCTCACTCGAGGTCGAACTCGCTATCTGGCAGTATGTGAAGCATTTGGTGGCATCTAATTGTCTGAGGGCTTATCGCTGACGAGCGACAGTTTCCCGCAGTTCGTCCAGCGCAAAAAAGAACGACCGACTCCAAGAACGTCTAGCCCGTGCGATGGCAAAGTCCAATAGCCCTAATAGCGGTCCTTCTTCATCTTCGCCCGCGGGGATTTCTCCCGTTACTAGCCCGGTTCCGAGCAACGATGCGCGCACAAGCATGGACATCGAGGCTAGTCTTGACTTTCTCCCGAAGGATACAGCCTCGCCTCCGGATACAACTACGAGTTTACCGGTGGAGGAAGTTAGGGCAAGCCATGACTCTTCTCGGTCCGGGCGCGATTTTGTAGAGGTCATGGTACCAACTTCTAACGGGAAGGATAGCCCTGGTCCTGCACTAGCTATAGAGGCTAGCGCAGCTGAAGATGGGCCGTTATCTATCCCAGAGAAACATACAGTTACTATCACCGATTCCCATGCCGAGGACACCAAGGCTCCGTCTAACGACGAGGCCATGAGCGAGCCTTCGCAGGGCGAGAGGAGTGCCAGCGAATCTCAATCACAGGAGGAGATGCATGAATATATTGAGCGTATCGACGCCTTGCAATCAAAGTTGAAATACCTCGCTCAAGAAGCCGCCGAATCTGCTCGAAAGGCGGCCGCGACAGCTGAGCCTGGAAGCGCAGAGAAACAACTCCGAGAGAGGGATGAGAAGATTGCACTTTTGCTTGAAGAAGGCCAGAAGCTTTCCAAGACTGAAATGGATCATAGAACGCTTATAAAGAAGCTTCGGCAGCAGATGGCAGAGAATTCTAAGGTGCAGACAGAAGCGAAGAAGAAAAACGACCGGCTAGAGAGGGATCTGGCCAATGCTGAGGCTCGGGCGAAACGCGCAGAGGCTGCAGAAAAACGAGCGACTGGGTCACTCTCTGTGCAGACCAAAACTGCTCGGGACTTGGAAGCCGTCACAGCCGAGCGAAACGCTTTGAGCCAAACAGTGCAGGAGATGAAAGGCCAGCTTGCTCGAGCAGTTTCTCGTGCGGATTCAGCGGAAGCAAAGGCCAATTCTGAAGCTCTGGAGCGAGAGAAGCAGCGCGCGGAACGACTGGAGGAGGATCTGTCGAGTGCCATGATCGAACGTGAGATCAGCGAAGAGAAGCTGAGAAGAGAAATAAACAGTCTCAAGGAAAATATTGAACAAGAGAAAGAAAGGGCCAGAATATTGGAAGCCGAGTTAAAGGGCGAACAATCTGTTCTGGAAAGCAAGATGGAATCTCTACGATCAAGAGCTGAGGAGGCGTCTTCCGGAGTTACAAGCGACACACAGGTCAAACTTTTGCGTCAAATCGAGACCCTGCAAACACAATACGCAGTTGCCAGCGAGAATTGGCAAGCTCTAGAAATTTCTTTGCTTTCGCGGTTAGCAAATGTAGAGAAGGAGCGGGATGAGGTTGTACGCCGCGAGGGAGAGGCGCGGCGAAAGATCCGCGAAGTGGTGAGACAACCCATCCTTTTTGATAAACAATCCGAGGACTGACAAAAACAGAACCTCAAATTGAAACGATTAGAAGAGGAACTCGAAACCGCACAAGACACACAACGAGACCTCACAAATCAAGTCGAGGAACGTGCTCAAGAATTACAAAAGGCCGACCAGAGGCTTAAAAAGGCCGCCGACGAGCTAACTGCCGCACAACGAGAAATGGCTGAGCAAAAGGTCATCATCGACACAACCTGGGCGCAGAAGCTGGAAGACGAGCGAACAAAATGGCGCGAGCAAGCCGCTCGTACCCCAAATCCGTTCCGGCGTACTGAGTCCCCTGTTTCCTTCCATCGTCCCAGCAACCTCGATGTCCTGTCGATTTCCGAGTATCGTTCAACAAGCCGTCGCTCGTCTGCAATTCCAGGGGCGTCGCCCGAGATCGGGACTCCTCAACGACAGAACTCTCTTCCCGTGTCAACCACGCAGAGCGTTCTGTCTCCTCCTCTTCCTAGTAACGGACCTATCTCGCCCGTCCCAGAGACGCCAGGTGTCTTATTCGAATCTGATGAGTTCTTCAGCGGCTCCGGTACACCGTCTGCCTTTGGTGGTGCCCAGACACACTCAAGGGGAATCAACGATATCATCTCGGAGTCTACCGTCGGTGCTGGGCCATCAGTCCAGCTAGTCGAGCGGATGAGTGCGACTGTGCGGAGACTAGAGAGTGAGCGAGCAGCCTCAAAGGACGAACTAGCCCGCATCACCACGCAGCGCGACGAGTCTCGGCAGCAAGTTGTCGAGCTCATGCGGGAGGTTGAGGAGAAAAGAAGCTCCGATGCACGCATACAGGAGCTTGAACAGAAGTTTGAGGACATTGATGGGCGGTACGAGACGACGCTTGAGCTGCTAGGCGAGAAGAGTGAGCAGGTCGAAGAGCTCCAGGCTGATATTGCGGATCTCAAGAAGATCTACCGCGAGTTGGTGGATAGTACAATGAAGTAGTTAGGCGTATTTTCTATGTGTGTGTGTGGATATCATGTATATAGATAGCATTTTAGGTGTTCAGATCCTTCATACTCATGATTCGTTCCCTAACATTCGGGGTCTCTGTCGCCCACATTTCCAACCTGAAAATGATCATAGTGAATACTGCCACCACCTACGTCTACAGATCAATTCCCTCCCTCTCCGCAGCCTGTAGGATATACTGTCGAACCTATCAGCCAGTCAGTATCATCCCCTTCCTCAAACCCATTCGTCAGAAGAACGAAAGAAAAGAATACAAACCCTCGCATCCGGCGCCAACTCAATCGCCAACTTCCCCTCCGCATCTCTCTTATCGGCCTCAGCGCCCGCCTTCAAAAGCGTGACAGCTGCATCCCCATGCCCCTCCGAAACAGCATGGTGCAGCGCCGTAAGCCCATCGGCGTCCGTCGCATTCACAGGACTACGCCCTTCCTTCAGGAGCAGCTGGATGATTGGCGTTGAACCGATGGCTGCAGCGCGGTGCAAGGCAAGTTGACCGCGTTTGTCCTTTACTCGTGCGCTGCATTTGTTCGCTAGCAGGGTTCGCACTGTGCTGAGGTTCGCTTTGGAGGTTGCGAAGTGGAGGGCGTTCTGGGGGTGTCAGATTGTGGTTACTTTGTGTAGCCATAATGGTAAGTTGAGTGAGTGAGTACCTGGCCAGTAACGCTTTTGCCATTGACGTCTGCGCCTTTTCGGAGAAGAATCTCAAGTACGGGATCTCCTTCGGCGTTTTTGAGACTAGATGCGATCATTAAGGGTGTCCAGCCTGAGCCATCCTAGATTGTTTTAGTGTTTCCTGTGCGACGTGGTGAGGAACTAGAAGAGACGAGAAGCGTACTTCAACATCAGGATCAAAGTTCTTGGTTGCAACGAGGAGTTCGACGACGCGGAGACGATTGTATGCTACGGCCCAGTGGATGGGGAGACGTTCGTCGTCGTCTTTTGTTGTTGCTAATTTTGGGTTTGCCTGGATAGTCAGACGCGTTTCCCTTGATAGAGTAGAGTATAGCAGTATACATGATTAATCATACATTCAGAAGCGACTCAACAATGGTGACTGTGAGGTGCGAGTAAGCAAATGTATATAATAGGTTTGAAGGTGGGGTGACAAACTTTTCCCCTCTCGAGCGGCCTCGTGGAGAGGGAACTTTGCATCTGCTGCAGTACTCATTTTCAAAGTCCGGGGCCTATACTGATAGGGGTATTGAATAGTGCATGCGCTTGATTATAGAAAAGAGTATAAGATTAGGCAGTGTAGGTGACGACAAGAGCTTGGATGGATCTTATACCCGTGGGTCCCGCTCTGGTTAGCTCTGCTCTGGAGTGGTTGATATTGAACGTAGCCTAGAGGAGATCGTGGGAACAAGGATTAAGAGAAGGCGAAATTATCCTTTTCGATACTTGTCGATTGTTGAAAGAATCGCGAAGTGGCACAACCAGATGAGAGCATGGCTCTGGACACCTGGATAATGCCCTGCAGCCTCAGGCACCAACTCCGCCGAAGCTAAAACTTCCGGACATTTCAATGTTCATCACTTCATCTTTCGTTTTGACGAAACCCCCTCGCCATTGACCTGCCTCTTACCGAACCAACCCGCCCAATCTCTAAATCTAGGCCCGTCTGTAATCTAAATTACTAAGGGTAAAAGACGCGATCACGACACGGCACAGCCGGACCGATCGGCGAGCGCGACCCTCATTCAAGCTCTTCCACCTTTCGAGGGCTCCCCCTCCCCCAACCACAATGGACGTCATCCCATCAACAACCCCAGAGGAGGCCGTGCGCAGGTCCGCGAAACGGACCGCTGAGCTTTTCGGCGCCGAATACCTCATGGTCACACCCTCCGTCGCGAACGGATCAATCGGCGTTTCCTACCGACGAAAAGCAGAATATGAAGACGTGAAGGAGCTCCCACCAGCTTTAGCCGCAAAGCAAGCGCAGGCTGCTGCTACGCGCTCGAAGCGACCCAAGATTAGTGCACAACCCCAGGGACAAGGTGCCGGAGATAGGAGTGGCGCGTCGACAGCTCTCGTACGGAGAGGTCCTGGGCCGAGCGCGGCTGGTGCTGCGGGAGAAGATAAACCGACGAGCTTGATTCAAAGGCCGTCGGCTACACGACAGCAACCTCCTGAGTGGCATGCACCATGGAAGTTGATGAGGGTGATTTCGGGACATCTGGGTTGGGTGCGGAGTTTGGCGGTGGAACCGAATAACGAGTGGTTTGCTAGTGGTGCCGGTGATCGGACGATCAAGATCTGGAATCTTGCGACTGGCGGTTTGAAGTTGACTCTTACGGGCCATATCTCGACTGTTCGTGGCCTGGCCGTGTCTCCGCGACACCCGTATTTATTCTCTTGTGGTGAGGATAAGATGGTCAAGTGCTGGGACTTGGAAACGAACAAGGTTATTCGACACTACCATGGACATTTGAGCGGTGTATACACGCTTGCTTTGCATCCACGACTTGACTTACTGGTCACGGGTGGCCGAGATGGCGTCGCCCGTGTCTGGGATATGCGCACCCGAAGCAACGTCCACGTCCTTTCCGGCCACAGCGGCACCGTTGCGGATGTTCAATGCCAAGAAGCAGATCCCCAGGTTATTACAGGCTCCCTCGACGCAACCGTCCGCATGTGGGACCTCGCAGCAGGTAAGACAATGGGCGTTCTCACACATCACAAAAAGGGTGTTCGGGGGCTCACCACGCACCCACGCGAATTCACCTTCGCAAGCGCCAGCACAGGAAGTATCAAGCAATGGAAATGCCCCGGTGGTGAGTTCATGCAGAACTTTGAGGGCCACAACGCGGTCATCAACACTCTTTCCGTCAACGAAGACAACGTGCTCTTCTCAGGAGGCGATAACGGCTCCATGTCATTCTGGGACTGGAAAACCGGATACCGCTTCCAGACCATTGATACCATGGCGCAGCCAGGTTCGCTTGATGCAGAGGCTGGAATTATGGCTTCCACATTTGACCGCACGGGCCTGCGTCTTATTACTGGCGAGGCTGATAAGACGATCAAGATCTGGAGGCAGGATGAGAATGCTACGCCTGAAACACACCCAGTAACTTGGGCACCGACGCTGGGGAGGCAGAGGTATTAGCTGGCACATATGGTTGCTCGCATATTTCTACTCTTGACCAATATGTTCTTAATAAAAAGAAATATACCCCTTGCCTTCTCGCGTCTTTGGGTCTTTGACGACTTACATGCAATGCACATTTCGGAGTTTTGCGGTTCGTGGATATGTAGATTTGTGGGTTTCCTGTCCTTGCTCTTAGAAGAGCGGCTTAAATTTCGGACCTAGGATTGTGGAATGCTCGAGACATTGAATGTAAAAATATACAGCTAGCATTTGAGAATTTCATCTCGCCTAGTCGTTTGACTATTTGAAAAGCTATCCTTGAAAACAGCCCCTAAAGGCCCTGGTGATGGAAGGAAGTAGCTCTTAGAGCTATATAATATAGAATTTCTAGAGGGACATGATGTGTAGAGACACCCTCTATAGTCTAGGGCTATCTACCATTGGCCGTGTACTGCTTCATAGCGGCTGTTACCAGAACTACTAGCACAGTATCTACTTCCTACCTAGCTAGCTAATGAGACAGGAGCCGCGGGTAGGTACCAGCAGGGCTAAATGTGGGATTGGTCGATGTGCCGGCCCTGTCATGAAAAGGCATTTGGCATTATGAGGCCGCAAAGTTGACGCAGAGCTGACATATTTGTATGCTATAGATATAGCCTACAGAGAAAGTAAAAGAGCCAATTAGTGTTATATACGTTGATCATCCATCTCTGAAGGATGTGTGCGCGGCGAAGCCACACGCTAGTTAGTTAGCACTGTTGTATGCTCGCAGTTCTTCTTATACGTGCGCCTGCCCTTTCTCTCCTGTCTTTGGCTAAGGGCCGAGAAAACGAGGATTAGGTAGGGTGCTAGTAGACTTCAAAAGCACCGAGGGTATCATTATACAATTATTGTACACAGGACTTGATGTAAATCCCAATAGCTATGCTGGTGCTAAGCAAAACGCCAAACCGATGCTTTCTACACTTATTATCCTTGATCTCCAACTCAATTATCCAATCCTAATCCTAATCCCAGTCCCTTGGCTTCGATATCATCTCGGAACGCTAGCCGCACATCCTCCGGCGCAACCCTCAACCTCACCTTCCCACTTCGGTCACCGCGACTCGGAATCGCTGCGCTGCCTAACGGCCCGCGGAAGCCGGAGCTGGTCTCTAGAGCGAGAACGCCGGAGTTCATAAGCTCCATGGCGGCGAATCCGAGGGATCTGACGCGTGCCCCCGTGCCGCCAGAGAGTAGGAAATCCTTTATTCCTCCGCCAGCGGCTCCGGTAACTGCTACGGCGGCGTCAGCAATGCGTTTGGCCTCATCCATAACGTCTCCAAAAGTTGATTCTGTGATGCCCGTGCGGCGGACACGGGCGAGCAGGGCGGCTAGGAAGAGCTTTGCAGAGAGCGGAAGGCAGCGGAGAGATTGTTGGAGAGGAGTGGAGGTTGCTTCGTGAATAGCTTGTTTGATTGTGGCGATTGTGACACGGGCGGTGGCTTGCTTTTTAGGTGTGCCTTTCTGCGGGGAAGTCTCGAGAATGTTATTGCGGGCGAACACTTGCTTGCTGGCGTTGGCTCGCTCTTTTCGGGCGGGTGTTTTGCTCGGCGTTGGAGGGAGGGATTCTGTGTCGTCGTCAATCGGTTCCCCAGCCGTACCCGCTTCGCTATTTTGCTCGGCAATCTCAACTGCTCGTCGGCAGATATCTAAGGCTCGTCGTGCGTCTCCACTCACAGCTGCAACTTTGCGACTAGCGAATTGGATGGCGTCAGGATCAACGATGTTTCCTGGTACATTTGCTAAGCGCGTGCTGATAATCTCCATTAGATCGGTATGCTTATAACCCGGGAAGGTGATACGGGTTAAGCCAAGACGACTGGAGATTTTGTTGCTCAAAGTTCGTTCTGGTAGGTCCATGGTGTTTGCGACGGCGAGAACGACGAGACGAGAGTGGCGGAGCGCCGGCCAGTTGAAGAAATTGTACATGACTGACTGGTTTTTTGTGACCAGTTGATCAAGCTCGTCCATGAGGACGACGCATGATACTCGCCGAGGAGATGGGTTCGAGAATTCCCGCTCCAGCAGGTCAAGAGCATGAGAGGGCGAGACTCGATCGCCTTTCAAGGCCTCCCATAGGAGGGAGTATGCTTGATGAGGATCAGTGACTTTCATGCCGTTGATCTCGACAAATATGAAATCATCCATCTCCTCATCAAGAACTGCGGCGTTCAGCTGCGCAACGACTTCTCGAACTGTGGCGGTCTTTCCGGTCCCCGGTGTTCCTGAAATATAGATACAAGTGCCGGTCCCTTCCATGATGGCGGCACTGAGATGGCTATATACAGTGTCGAATTCCTTCTTTCGGCATGGCAGCGATGTAGGAACCGTAGAGACGTGAAGAAGATTGCGTGCTTGGCGATAGGGCGAAGCAAAATGTGATGGTGAAAGAATGCGCGTGCCGAGAGGTGTGAATTCCAGAGGTTTCTTGACGATAATCCTAAATTTATGCTGTTAGCAATTGCAGCTATAATTTGCAGGCGTTAATTACCTTTTATTCGAAGGGGTAGTCATCGATTTCTGGCGTCGTGATTGTGGAGTAGTGCTCGCTACCTTCTGCTTCTTTCGAGGAGTAGTAGGTAGAGCGTCGGCATCGTCTTTGGCTTCTTTCGTTTCAACGTACTGAAATTTGTTAGATTTAGCCAATTTCTCAAAGCGCAATGTAACTCACGTCAGTATCGGCTTGTTTGCGCTTCTTCGCGGCCTTCAAACCATCCTTGACCAAGTCTATCAGATCGTGGAGCTGTTCCGGGCTATATACATCCTCCCACATGAACTCCTCCGTATATCTTCCCTGGAGTTGACTGACGCCCCGTCGACAAACAATGCACTTGTTGTATTCCGCCAATTCTTGCTTTGATTTGGGAGGAGCACCGTCCGGGTATCGAGCGAAGAACGCATCCTTTGACATGACTTGAGCTTTTCCATTGATAGAGGTCAAAGGATTTACATTAAAGTCTAATGTCAGGTACTGCTCATTTGGCAATGCATCGGCTCTTTGCTTGTTTCTCGTGGAGATGAATTCGTCCGGCGAAGCAAACCACATGATGTTTGCGGACTTGACGATTTCCTGGTCTTCTTCATCTTCCTCCTCAGAAAACTCCGTTATAATTCCTACCCAGTCTTTCCCGGGCTCCGGAGACTTGAGCAGGATCGCCTCGCCCAATTTGCACTCGAAAGAACCCATCCGAGCCCCGATAATCCTCTGTCGAGTCTGGCGTGAAGAGCGTCTCCTTGCGGACTTGGGTGTATTTTCAGGTTCCTCCGGTATAGTTTCGAGTCTGCCATTATCGGCAGTGTCTGATTCATATATCCACTCCCACGGATGGTCGTCGTGACCCAGTTCGTCGTCGGAATCGTCCCGAATTATCCCTCCCTTGGTCATCCACTGTTCGGCGCGCTTGAGGGCATCGCGTTTGCGGGTTTCGGAATTGATATCATCCGCACCATTAACGGATGCCATTGCGGCCGTTGAAAGATTCTTAGGTTGACAGCGGTAGAATTAAGCAAGCAATAACCCGTTCTCTTTGGCGTCCAGCTCGGGATGGTGGAAGACGCGAAAAACCGCGTTTGTCCACTTTGAGCCTAATTGGGTTTAGTAATAGAAATAATCACGTGATCTTATCAATGTTTGTCCATTTTGAGTTTAGCGGGAGAGTGAACCTCTTTGAAGTATATGACTGTAGAAAAATGGAATATTCACAAAACATCGCTGACCTCCAAGAGAACTAAAGAGGCAAAATACTTTTGCTGACAGTAAGGTTGACAGTGACTAGGAGGGTTAATGTGGACTGTTTTCAGCAAACATGTGCCTGCATGTTGCCGAGATTCGAATAATATCCCAAAGGTTTTCTCATCATACATCCATTACCTTGGTAACTTTAAAAGATGAAGCAAGAGATGGAAAATTCTGTAAGGCAGCTAGTATTCACATTGCGGGGGTGATTTTTATTCTGGTGTTGCTTGGAAACTGTCCAGAGTGAATCTGTTGCTCTCGGCAATTGCCCTTTCTCCTTCAAGACGTGTCTCACAATCCCCAACACATCCCCCGCCAATATTTCTATTTAAACAAACGCCCACCGTCTGATCTGTCCTATCTGTTTGTTTTTTCTGGCTGTTCGAAAATCTGTCTTCTATCTGTCATCCCTTCTCTTAACTATCTCAGTGATCATCCCGTTATCCATATCGCCCGACTCTTCGAAAATACAATCAATAAGTGGAATCTTAGTTGATTAATACGCTCTCGAAAAAGTTATGGAGTGAGTCATGAGGCCCATCGTTTCCACACTACTGACAGTCCGCAGCCACGAGACCTCCAACGCCCAAGGTGAGCAATGCTGATGCCTGAGACACTAACTTTAGACTCAACAACGCAGGACCTGCTCCCCTACCTATAATGATTGCTAACGCATAACAGAATGGCAGCTACCTGGTTACGGCCGAGCGACTCCGAAGAAGAATGCTGCCACAGTCATACCACGGCCCCAAACACCAACTCCGCAAGCCTCCAAGTCGAAGCCCAAGAACGAGCCAGAGCCTAAGAAGCAGTTACCACCCTCTGGTCCAAAAGCGGCCGCTATCCCAACCAAAACTGCTGGGCCACCCCGAGGGGCCACTCGAGCGAGTGGCCGAGGCGCAAGAGGCAGAGGAACAAACAAAGGGGCATTCCAGTCGAGCCGGCTATTTCGAGACTCCCCAGCCAAGGCAAAGTGGAGGAATGGAGCAAGGGCCGATGGTAAGAATCACTCTACACAAATTCTCAATAGCTAAAAGACTTGGCCATCTAGGTATGGTCCAACTACCTGCCATATTTGGGGCCTTGAAGCACGAGTAAGTCGCTTGCGGTCCTTCAACAGAGTTGCGGTTATGATAACCCTCTTAGATTTCTCGGTGCAGTAAGGACAACAACTTTTGTGAAGAAAAGTAATAGTGGTCAAGCTCGGAATGAAGTATTTGAGGAGATCAGTAAGAGGACCAATGCTTACGTTAATCCTCCCGGATATACGGACCAGGTTTGTGGCTTGTACGTCTTTCAAAAGCAGATCACTGAATATGCAATAGGTCATATATCTCTGGGGTGAGCCAGCCCAGATCTCTGCCGCTCAGGAGACCATCAAAGCAGCTCTTGCCAAATGCAATCAATTTAAGGTGGCTAGCAAGAAAACCGCCGACTGGACAAAGATACGCGCATATTCAGAGAACAAAGAGGCCAATGCAGAGTTTAAGGAAAGGCGCGAAACTGCAGTACAGGAGCTTCGGAAGCCGCCTGGATTAGGTAACTCTTTCTCTGAACAGGTTAGTTCTTCTACTCGGCTTTCCCTCGATACTTTGTCTTATTCCATCTTCTACTCAGTTACTCTTTCTATGGCCAAAGGACGGGCCCTCTATGAATGAATGTCTCGGTCCGCAACTAGAGTTTCTCGACATAATCCGGGCGAAGTTCGGGTGTTATCTGTTTGCTCCAAAGGATCTACCTGGATATATCTGCGCCGTTGGTCCGAGTCACGACGCCATGAAACAGATTGCACAGCGTCTTCGAATCCTTTGGGCTGAGTCAGTAGCCAAAAGCAATGTGAAGACAAAGGTATATCTTGTTGAACCCCCAGAGCCGAGTATTATGAAATCAGAGGTCGTGGTCAAGAAGGAGAACCACTTGCACAAGCCTACGCTTCAAGGTAACCCGCTAAGAAATGACGCTCTCATGAAATGGCAAGGCCGGCTGGGCTTGATACAATCCAAGAACAATGCTCGACTGCTAAATGCTGTTGAGAATTGTTTGAGAGGCGTTGCTTATGTTCGTGGGCACCTGAGGATGCGTGTTAACCTTGGTACTTTTGTACTGGAGAACTACCAAGTGCCTGAAGACAACAAGCCGTACTATGGCTTCGAAGAGTTCAGAGAGATGCTGTTGCATGAGCAAACCAAGGGTCGTCTGATACCAGCGTACGCCTTCCCCCCTTCGAGTTGGTACTATAAGCTAACCTATTGTGTGCTATATATATAGTCTAAAAGTTGGCCAGTCCGACCTTCTTGATAGGTGCTCTAGGGCCAGCCACCTAATTGAGCAGTGCGATAGCAGTTCAAATCCTCTAAAAAGCGCTGAGCTCGCGTACTCCGTGAACTTTGAATTTCTAGGTGCAGACAAATCCATGCTTCGACTGGAAGCAGAATTCGCCAAGAGCCCTGGAGCCCAGGATTATGAGATTACCCAACGCCGATGGCTTAGACCTCGCACTGGCGGCCAATCGGCGGAGCAACGGCCTCCTTTGCATGTTGCTGTTACAGATTTTGGACGGTGAGCCATGTCCTCTGAGTGGGTCTTTCACTGTTAGCCTAACCGGGCCCTGTACAGGTCGGACTGGCAACTCGAAATAAAATCACTTGAATTCTACGAGGCATCCTCGATTGATACGGCATTGAAATCATTCTCACACACTATTGGATTTCAACATACGGCAAATATGGGCGATATATCAGCAAAGCCCGAAAGAAAGGTAACATTTCCCGCGAATGCGCCGGTATCTAGGTTCGTGGAGAAAACCGCCCTTCGATATAGCTTGAAAGGTACGGACTACATTTTTGAGATCGCCCGTTATGATGAATATAGACGAGTCGACGTGCCAGTCTTTCGCGGCCAGGCTGGGGCTACAATAACGGGCGGCATTTCTAACACCCCCTTTACATCATGGGGCGCTTCGATTTTTGGCGAAAACTGGGACAACTTGCTCGGGAGTCACGCAAACCTACCAATTGGTCATGCGGCAAACTACAGCCCAAGCCTGGCCACGTTCTTCCCGCCCAAAGAGCCTGCCAGAAAGGTTGGAGATGAGGCCAAAGGGTTCTGGGAGTTTATCGATCTAATCAAGCATGCTGCCGAACTATTGGGTCCAGCACAGCCGTCGGCATGGAGAAACGATGGTCTAAATGCCGCGTCTCAAGATGGATCCTCTTCTGCGAGTGTTGGCTCGGTGAAGAACGAGGCGACTTGCGCAATCTCTTCTCCTACTAGTTCCACTGGTTCTGCGGGAATGTGGAATGCAGATCTGGGTACCTTGTTTTAAGCAAGTGAACATGGCTATCGATGCATTCGAGAAACCTTGCCGTCGGCTCTTATTCGTGGTAAATATGGCCTAGGTCACATTCAACCTTGTTCTTTTTGTGCCCGCCCTCTGGTCATACCCCAGCGTCGCTACTTTTGTTCAATCCAACGTATCATTGATATGCATTTTGTGTGCGTGCGTGCGTGTGTGTATACTCAACCGCCGCCCGCAGCAGCAGCGGATGAAGGCCCGGCACCTTCGCTCATCAACTTCTGTCTCAGGGCTGGTGAGTGTTAGTTTCTGTCTACGATCGGAATGGAATCGAGTTTCGACTAACCGTCTTCGAAGAGCCTTTGTTGTCCGCTCTTAGTCTGTACAAGCTTCTCCAACTCTGTAAGATTCGCCTCTAGCTCCTTCACCTTTTGCTCGTAGAACTCAATGGCCTTTGCCGCCGTCTGTTCAGGAGAGCCATGTTAGCCATCAACGTCACAAACGGCAAACCAACAGATAAAAGAGGTGAAAATGAAGGGGAAAACCAACCTTCTCAACGTAATACCCTGTCCCAACATCAACAAGCACCTTCTCCCGATCCACTAGTCGTCCCTTCACGTACAGCGAGGTCGTAAGCGGGACGAGAATCTCGTCCCTCCCCTGCGTTCCCTTCTTCTCGGATCCAACGACACCCTCATTGATTGAGCGCACGCAGTCGCGGAAGCGAGATTGCGCAGCGCGTAGTTTTGCGTGCGAGGAAGTGAGGTGCTCTAGTTCGGAGGAGAGCCGGGTTTGTAGCGCGCGGAGTTGCGGTGCGGAGAGGGAGTTTATGTTCACTAGGGCGGTCAGAATATTAGCTATGGCCTGGGTTTCTAAAAGGGTAAAGAGCAAGAAGAGGCGATCGACAGGATTATAGATAGGAGCTGGGTTTGTACCTGCGTCGGGTGGTGTATCGGAGTCTGATGCGGGGGTGTTTGGGGGGGGCATGGTGGCTCTTTTTTTCGTCCTCGTTGAGGGGCGGTGCGCTGCAGCGTCTAATAGTATGCGGGTGCTGAAATGGACTAAATGAGAAAGAGCCCCTTGTGAGGAGCCACAGAGGGAATTAAAGAGAGGTTTCCGGTGGATTGTGATTATGGCAAGGATGAGTTGTATCTTTTTGGTGAGTCGGGATAAAGCCTCGCTGGTGCTTGAGCTTGGGCCACTTGGTGGATTACTGGATTCAGGTTAGCGCCAATCGTATACTACCTTCGTACAACAATACTACAGGTATTGAACTACTATTGAACGGCCAGAGCTCTTGTGGTTTGACGTGCCTTATTGATATCTTTCATAAGTACTAATTATGAGAATATTGACCTTCTTGCCCGTAACATAGCGGTAAAGTCGGTTCTAAGGTTTCCCTTCAGCAGCGTTAGGAAACTACTTCTTGATAGGGCAGACTCCCGAGGTCGTGTCCTCGACTAGCGATGCAGCTGGATAATTTTGAGAGACATAAGGTATATAATGTGGTGGCGAGGGAAAAAAAGCGCTACAGGAGCTGGTACCGAGCCCAGATGGAGCCAACAATTAGAGAGGGCAAGGTCAGGTGGTAGCAAACCTTAGCAGGCAAAAACGTGTCAACTTCTTTTTGAAGAGCCCAATGCACTATCTTGATCAATCGTTCATTGATATTCTTATATATGGTACCTTGCCAAGTATTTGCGCGTTGCTGGTTATCTTCTCTCTCAAAGTTCTGGGTTCTCCGTTCTCATGGACCAACCGAATACGCTTGTGATAATGGGCCCCTGTCGTTGGGAGGATGCGGACAGCAAAATGCCATGTTTGTGCCCTTCTGGTGTTTGCGCCTCTCGACTCGGGGTTCCTCGAAGCTTGTGTCACTCTTGTGGCCATCCATCGTCCGAGCACGACGACTACCAAGGCCTAGTTGGGCCTATTCTTATTCCCATCAAGCCTTGCTCATTGGTAACAAAGCCATATGGTACGAGTATCCACTACTGTTCTGAGTTTAGCATCCTCACATGGATCTATCAGAATTCATACATAGCATCAACCAGCGAGTGGGATTGGTCGATGAGTTGATTCGACGAGCGCAACACTTCCGTCTCGTCGGAGTGATAGCCCCACCGGGCTCGGGGAAGACATATTTGATGCGGCTTATGGCAAACAGATTGCTTGAGAAGTTCGGCAGTACGACACCTGTCTATGCGATTACCAAACCTCTATCACAATGGGATAAATGGGATAAATGGGACAAGTATTTGGAACAACAAACGGGCTTTACAGGAGATACCTGGCTCAAGTATCAAGCCTACCTACTTTGGGATGAGGCCCAGGAGACATGCTGGGATCAGTCTTTTTGGTTGAACTTCTTCGCAAGAATACGACCTAGCACCTTACCATGCGTTGTACTGTTCTTGTCACACGGATTCACAGCTACTAGTTCATTTGTTACATCTGCTTTACCTTCAGCTGAGCAAGTGATCTGGCTGCAATGGGACCAACCGCGGTTGCCATGGAAGTCTGCCGGACTCCGTTTACAGAAGGGTGAAGTCGATGGCTTTATTGCAGCAGTTTATCTCTCAAAAGGCTTTCCCAAATCCGCTTTGCCCAGTGAGGATTTGAAAGAAGGGTTACTTCAGTGCAGCGAGGGGCACATAGGGATGCTGTTCGTCCTCCTGAATATCCTCTTCTACAAGAAGGTGAGCCTCGAATAACACTCTCTGCTTTATTTGCTGATAATGACTGTCTATTTCACAGAAAATCACCACTCATATTCTCAAATATAAGACCCCTCTATCCTGGGATTTAGCGAGTCAAGCCCTTTTCTCTGACCTTCCAATCTTGTTCGGGTCGATGGATGACAAAGAGTTCAGGGTAGACATGGGCCTACCGAAGCCCCCTCACCACAAAACTGCTGCCAGGTTAATAGAATTTGCTATAGCAGATAATGGCGTCAACTTTGCTGGGTTGGACAAGAAGTGTATGGAATTTTTGGACAATACTTGGCGTCTCACTTGGTTACTCCCACTGAGTACTGAGCAGGGTGTGCGCTTTGTATTTCCCACCCAGCTTCACCGATGGTAAGTTCCACCTTACCATTATGTTATATCTCCTACTAACAGCCGTTTCTCGTATAGGTACTTCTATTCTACTTTTCACCTTAGCTGGGATAGGAAGCTCCATGACTCGGTTTCCCAAGCTCTGGTAAGAATGAGCGATACATCGCACATCAGGTGGGCGGTTTGATTGACGGCCTACGATCTATCTAAGCCGAAAATTCCATTCAGAAGACATTCAGAGTAGCGATGTCCTAACCAGATTGGAGTTGTCCTTCTACAAGGGTTGGCCGAGACTTTACTTTCTGGTGGAGGACGAGTTGATTGTACGAGCTATTCCATTTTAAAAAGACCCATTACTATAATCAATAACCTGCGACTTTTCTAACAGCCCATCCAGACTGCGCACAAACTCTCGATGCGCAGGGTCCCTTTCAACATAGTAGTCTCGATCCTGGGCGCTCGCAAACTCCACCACAAAAGCATGCGTTATCCCACTCTGTACATCGTTAGATATAAGCGCCACATAAGCTTTGAGAAATCAAGAAACATGGAAGGCTAAATAAACGGATGAAAAAAAGCTCACCTGAAGCCCCTCTGGCGAATTATCCACACCCCCAGACGAGGCAAGGATATACGGCCGCTGCGTCGTCGGGTGAATGCAGCTGTTCTTCAGCGCAATCATGCGCTTGCAAATCTATAAATGGTCTATTATTAGCTCCGTACTTTTGCTAGAAGTTTAGTACCATTTTTCCGGGTTAAGTGGATTTGTAGTAGTAGTAGTAGTAGCAGTAGAAGTAGCGGCAGGGCATGAGGCGGATGGAAAAATGGGGTGTATGGGAAACATACGTCTTCAATACGCTCGGTAGATACATCCGCTTTGAACTGGAAGAGGACGATGTGCGTGATGGGCATTTTTGCCGAGCGGGGTGTGGTGTGGTGTTGTGTTGTGTTGAGGTTTTTTTCTGGGGCGGATGGAGGGGTCGGCAGAGGTTGATGTTCAAGATAGATAGGGTAGATATAAGGCTGAGTTGGCTCAGGAACAAGTATGATTATTGTATTGGAGATTTTATAATGTTAATGTTTGAATTGTGAGTAGACAAGGAACAGAGACAAGGAAATTCAGCAGGGAAGTTGATTATCTAACAGAGTAGAAGCGCTCTGAAGTGGGAAGGGAAGTGGGGGGACAGACTGGAGGCCCATGTCTCAGTGCTACGGCGACGGAGGGATCAACACCCATCCATCCAAGAAGAAATACAGCCTACGTCACCTGGCGCCTCCTTACTACTCTCACTATTTGCTATCTACAAAAATAATGAAGTGATATTAGTGCCAAAGCCCGTCCTTGCGCTCGTCATCCAGGACCCTGGGCGCATTCTCAAACACTGCAATCGCATCACGTCCCAGGTGCCCCTCATCCACAAGCCTGCGCACATAATCTCCCAACCAGTTCTGCCAATTAGGCGCCTGTAAGTGAAACAAGCGCATTAATTTTTATTTCTACTTTGCCGATCCAGGCAGGAAAAATGAAATCGAAGACCTACAGCGGGATCGAATGGGTTCTCGCTCCGTTCTGGCGGCGGGACCTGCGTTGCAAGGGTTTCTAGTGCATCGCGCGGTGTGGCATCTTGAGTAAAGGGGAAGTGCTCTTGGCCTGGCACTGGAGGAGGCGTAGGTACGTTTGGGTCTGGTGTATCTTTCTCGTTGATAAGGCTATCGCCCACGAAGCCCAGCGGGAGGATCTGGTAAGGACCGGGCAAGGCGTCGAGGTCGAACTTGCGGACGAACTGGTGTACAAAGCCGTGTCCTGGGTTTCCGTCCACGTGGATAAGTTTACCCCTCTTCTGGGACTCTGGGAGCGGAATGAAAATGCTGTAGAGGGCTTTCCGTGGGCCGTTTGAGAATACTGCGAGGTGGATTGGTCGGGGCATGGTTGAGGCTGTTCCAGGTGAGTTCTATGCCAGATGCATGAGAAGTCTCGGGCTGCGGATCCTTTCCAAACGAGGTATTTTCTCGTCTTTTCGTTCTCTGCTTGTGGAAGCGTCTGAGGCGCGCGGGAAACGCGGATGGGGCGTTGTGGCGCCTGAGGGTATAACACTGGCTGCTCTTGCAGCAATCTTCCAACCACCACCACCACTCTTCTCCTTCAAATCAAAGGTCCGCACAAGTAATACCAGACAAGATGCGGTGGGTTAAGGGAGAAATCTCGGCTGAGAACTATAGGTACCATCGACCCAGCCTCATGGAATGGACCTTGGACTCGAACATCGTTCATCGTCCAGAGCTTTGCCCTCTGGACAATGGAAGGCATACCTCTCCAGCCAAGGTGGACCTCGGAAAGCTCGACGAACTTCCCCTGGAGTTACTGCAAATGGTCTTGGAGCAGGTTGACATACAGTCTCTAACAAAGTTCCGCCGCGTTAACAGACGAGCTATGCAGGCTGTTGACTCGGTTCTTGCGTACAAACAGATTTTCACCCGCTTCCCGACAGCGCTCCGAGCCATCCTCAGCATTCGTACTGGTGCTTCCTATTCATGCCAGGATCTCTACCGCGAACTTCAGACTGCCAGATGCCGGACCTGTGGACGCTTCGGAGGCTTTCTTTATCTGCTCACCTGTCGTCGTGTGTGCGCTGTGTGCTTCGCCTATAAGAATGAATTCATACCAATCCAGAAGTGTGACGTGCTCAACGGCCGGGGTCTCTATGCCCAGGATCTGGCAGTCCTGCCCTCTATGAAAATGCTTCCGGGTCACTACACCACAGGAGTAATCCCCAGTAAGCGAAGCCTCATTCTGTACGACATCACCGCAGCTACTCAGATGGCCATCGCTCGATACGGGTCGTTGCAGGCAGTGACCAGCTCGGCCATGCCCGCGGATCTGGCTCGATATCAAAGTCGAGCTGGAGCACGGGCTTTTTTCGACCGTTATAGCAGGGAGCCTCGACGTTTTATGGCAGTTATACGGGCCCCTGTTTTCAAAAGGTTGGATCTCGAGTGGGGCGTTCATTGTAAGGAGTGTAAAGGACGGTTTGACGGAGAGGAATATTGGAAAAGCCAGTGGGCTGCTTTGATGTTTGACCCGGAAGAGTTTGTGAAGCATGTAGAGAGACATCAGGATGAAGATTACAATGAGTCCTGGCAAATTGGTCCCACAGAGTTGGGCGTTGTTAAAGCCAGCGTTTGCGGGTACCCTTATACTCCTTGATCGAGTCACGTGATCAGTGCAACAAGGCACCCCTGCACACCTGCAGGTTATAGCCACTTGATCTTCACTGCACTGTCGATCTCTTCTTTGAATGATGAGCTTGACTTTTTTTCTTTTTTTCGGGTTATCTTGGAGCTGTATGGCGGCGACCGCGCGCGCTACTCCCAGACGACATGATGGCATACATTTATTGAAGGTGAGCCCTATCGAAGCTGTTAATATGAGCAACTGAGACTGACTCTCCGTTTAAGCAGCAACTGACGAAGCATACGTACAACACAAAAAGCAAAAAAAAAGGACAAAACAGGAAAGCGTCTCTAAAAAGCTGAATATCCTCCACTCATACATCTACATCGATTATCGCCTATATCAACAATATCAACACCTGTTACAACCTATGGACACGGAAACCAGAAAACACATTGCCCTACTGGGTCAGAGATCAACGACGACAATTGAACACTTATCGGCATTCTCTTAGGGGGCGTAATGTTGAATATTCCACCGTGGTCCGAACATTACACTGTTGGGGACATGTGCTTTCCGACACTCGCATTTATCATGCCCTAGCTTTCCCTGGGAAAATAGAACGACGAGCGCCTTGAAAAAAGAAAATCCCAAAAACAAATCGACATACCACAGGTTTCCCCCTTTTTCCCTTCCGCCGGCGGTATTTCCTAGTGTCTTGAGTATCCGATACGAAAAAAGAAAAGAAAAAAAAAAATCATTTTCTCAATCTCGAAACAGAGAGTACGCACTCTAATACCCATCAAGCCAGTTTAACAAAAGTCTGTTGAGACCGAATTTGCCCAGCTCGCCAGAGTACCCAACAGACTTGGACGAATATCGGTTTCTCGTTGGATCCTCGACAGAAGAACCGGCTTTTTCTCAAGATGTTGCAAGTCGAGCTAGAGCTCTACCAGAACGGGTTACAACACCTGCCTTTCTTGAATATTGAAGCTGGCGATATCAGACGTATGAACTCTACCATCAAAATTTGAAGCTGTTTGAATGACGACGATGATACATGGAGAAGGTATGATGACGGGGAACTTTGCGGGGAGAGATAGAGTGGCTATCGCTTACCTTGCAGGCTAGGTCTGGGATTGAAGAAGGCCGAAGGGTTTCCGATTTCTGTACCTCTATGTCTGTCTAATCCCATCGAACCCCGTAGAGCCCTGTTGTCTAGATGTACCCCTAGTTTCTCTTTCCTTTGTCTTCATTTCAGTCCTCAAATCGTGTATTTCGTGAGCAGGTATCCAGAAATCCAGCCCGCATCAATTCATCATCTCGTACCATCATCAAGAGAAATAAGCGTAGAGCCACTCTATCACATCGTATCGCAATCCCTTAGGTGTCTCGACCCATAGCACCGAACTCTATCCGTCACCCGGTCCTCATAACCCTCCATTTATAACGTCGCACTGCTCAGCTTTCCTTCGAGAACAGGCTCAAATCCCTCTCTCTGCTCAAACAGACTCAGTATCGGGATAAATAGCTTCTTCCCCTCTGTCTCCCTCCCTTCCTTCTGCGCCTCGACAAATTTTGCCCGATCCCCCTCGAGCTCCTTCCAGCTGACCAACCTCCACTCAGCGCACTTCTTCGGCTCAAGAATCTTCCATGACGAACGTCAGTATTTATCACACCTTCCTCGTTCACGTACTTGACCCCAGAAGCAAAAAATGTAAATAGGCAAAAACAAACCTCGGGAACCTGGCCCTCCTTAACCCTCGCGCCGACAAAGACAGTAACATAGTGCTTCCCATCAACTGGCATGACATCATTGGTCGCCGTTAGGAATTGGACATCCAAGATGTCGAGCCCTGTCTCTTCTTTCACTTCGCGGATCGCACATTCTTCGAAGGACTCGTTGAATTCTAAGTGGCCGCCGGGGAGCGCCCATGTCCCTGTGTCATTGTTAGTATAATGATTTTAGTAGATATAAGTAGTTGGGTATCGTCGATCCCGATAAGTTATAGTATTCATAGTGGGGGATGCGGGGGCGGGGTTAAAGTAGGTAGGTACCCAGGTACTACGCATGGGCCTAGTACCTGGCAAGGGTAAACAGGGATCTCTCACCGGCACCGTGGCTACCCATTCGCTGACCCAAGACGAATTCATTCTTGCTGTTTAGGGCGAAAACTGCGACGCCGACGCGGACATTTTGGTTGGACATTTTGATTGTGGGATTTGAGGTTGAGTTGGGTTGAGGGTTTGTAGTAGTAGCGGGGAGAAGGAGTTGCTAGTCGCTTGAGTCGGAGATGATGTAGAAAGTAAGGGAGAAGAAGACCCGATGTTGATGTCTGAAAGAGAAATAGAAAAAAGCAGAATAGATCTCTATCTTATAACATGATAAAGAGCCGCCGTATGTACTGCAATCTTGAGGCAAAAAAACGATTGCTTTCGAGATAAACGCGGGTCGTGAGAGCACAGCTTCAACCTTGCTTGACAAGGCAGTTTTGGTGCTTTCAAGAGTGTTGGGTCATTGGTTGGCTCAATGGTTGTCGAGTCGGCAGTTTGCCTGGGGCTGAGCAGTGTTAGTCCCACGGAACAGGGCTGTTCATTGCTCGTCGTTGGTCCGTGCCTCTCAATGCGATGTGGGGCGCGCTTCAAGGCTGTTAGCGTAAGTTTGAAGCCGTCAGTTACCAGAAATGTGGCTGATGCATAGGTCTGCCTCGTAAGTGCCTGCCTGGCCTCATGTGGCTTTTGTGGCTGGTGTCATCCTTGTATCCTACACCGAATAGTGGGATATGCTACTATACTACGAGTGAGTAAATGTTGATAGAGATCAAGCAATGTATAATACAATGTTGAAGTGAATTAGCGGTAACGCGCTACAGCTGCCGCAGAATGTCCCGGACAAAGGAAGACAACTCTTCCAACGCCATATCCTGCCGCAGGTTCCCTAAGCGCCTGCATTGGACCTCTACGGTGCGCTGCTTCTTCCACCCCTTACCGACGACAACGATAACTGGATAGCCGATGAGGTCTGCGTCTCCCAGCTTCCAGCCCATTGGCTTATCGCGGTCATCCAGGATGGCGTCGATGGGAGAGCCTTTGTTGGAGATGACCTCATCGTAGACCCTTTCGGCGTCCTCTTCAGTGCCCTTGGTAGGAACCACGATTACCTCAAAGGGCGCAAGTGCACGAGGCCAGTTGAGGCCCTTTGAATCCGCGAGAGTATCAGCAACTGCAGTGATCATGCGTGAGACGCCAATCCCGTGGCAGCCCATCTGCATGGGTACCGTGGCTCCGCCATCGATCATGACAGACGCTGCAAGAACGTCACTGTAGCGGGTTCCAAGGTGAAAGGTGTGTCCCAGCTCAACCGCAGTGTGCGTCTTTAGCAAGCCCTTCGTGCACTTCGGACATTGGTCGCCGTCGTGGACCTTGACTAGGTTGAGGCCATGGTTCGTTCCCGGAAACGTGTCAAGGCGAAGATAGTCTAGATCTTCGACGGAGCAGTCAGCCTCCTGGAGGAGGTCGCTGAGTGGAGGCCTCTTGTAGGCGCGCACAAGCGAGTCGTACAGATCCAACACTTGCGGCCGTTCGGTGGAACCGTTCGAAAGCGCCTTGGACGCTTTCGCATGTGCGGCCCATTGCTCTAGAGGGTTTTCTACGCCAATGTCAAGCTCGATGCCGGCTGCGCTGGCAATGGCTTTGACCGCGTGAGAGTTTACCTCCCTTTGCACAGGTTCTGTGGTGCCATGTTGCATGGTAAAGTGTGGGTACCAACCGCGGAGCAGGGTCCGCTTGTCCTTTGAGATGGCCATCCACAGGCCGGTGGAGACTCTTGCGCCCGATGAAACAGGCGCTGCTTCGGTATCGAATCCGGGGGCCGAATCAGATTCACCAACTGCGGTGCTATGCGCCTTGCCATCCGCAAGTTCTTCGTTGTATACGCTGTCGCAGTTGGAGCAGCTAACGACAGTGTCTTCGCCCTTGGCGCTAGTAAAGTGGAACTCATGGCTTAAACTTCCACCCATGTTGCCCGAGTCCGCAACTGCCGTCAAATAAGGTAGCTTCAATTCGTCAAACAGCCTCGTGTAGGCTCCCCGCACTAGCTCGTATGTTTTTAGAGCCTCATCAACGCTGTGGTCGAATGTGTAAAGATCCTTCATGATGAACTCCCGGCCTCGTAGTAGGCCTTGCCGTGGCCTAGGCTCATCTCTGTATTTTCTGGCTGCGCCAAGTTAGCGAGATGCTTGGTTTTGTGCGTTGGTGCGTACAAATTTGGTACACCCTGAGTGGTAGATCACGGTATGATTTGGTGAGGCTACCCACGAGGGTAGTGATTTCTTCCTCGTGTGTTGGAGCGAGGAGATACCGAGACTCTTTCCTATCAAGGAATCGAAAGACCTGACATTGTTAGCTAATAATTAAGAATAAAGTCATGTGCTCTACCTCTGAGCCTTCTTTTAGGCGTCCGGACTGCTCCCAAAGCTCCTGCGACGAAATGGAAGATAACGACACTTTTGATGCGCCTAGTCATGTTACTTAGCACAACTCAGTCCAGTGGCCTTTTACCAACCTAGTGACTGCATATGCTTATCTATAAGGCGCTCAAGCTTCTCCTGCACTCGCAACCCCAAGGGCAGCATATGGAAGATCCCCGAGTACGCCTAAGTTGTCAGCTGCGGATCCCATATGTAACCGGAGTCCATACCTGTCGGTAGAAGCCTCCTCGTACCAGCAGGTCATTTACATCCTCTACAGCCATTAGCTCTACCTTATCTGTGGGTTTCATAAATGGTACCTTTCTCTTCTGTGGCATGTTTCTTGTTGATGCCTCCTGTTGGAATCCAGAAATTGGATATCCGGCTTCGACAATCAGTCTGTAAGCTGTCAGTCAGTAAGTTACAGAGATAACATTTAAGAGACATACATGAAGATCACATTTCGATATTCGATGTCGCCCTAAATTCCATATGTATGTTTGGCCTGGCCTCAGGAACCGGCCCGACGCCGGGCGAACCCCGGAGATCATGAATCCTCAGGATCCAATGGCACACGTAGTCGAAATAACAGCTAAAGTAACTGAATTCAGAAAGATTAACCCAATAAGTTATTTATGAAATTTTATTTCGCGCATGTAAATAGTGTCATTTCTTTCCCATGCGATGGCTCGAGAAATGCGATATTTCGGCAAAACAGAAATTCCGGCGGCCTCTTTTCGGGCGGCAGAATAAAAAAAAATTGAGAAACAAGCCGACATTCAGGAACCAGCAGCCCATTAGCCAAATTTTATAGCCATTCTATATCATGGCTAAAGGCAAGGGAAAGCAGTCCTCCGGGGCGAATTCGATTCCAGTTAAGGGTGCTGCCGTTGACGATGCCTTCAATGCTGGAGCAAACGCTTTTCCTGAGCTCGAGGAGAGTGCCTTTGCGGGTCTCCGCCAAAAGATCGAGCAAAGGTTGAAGGACGGTGCGAACAAGCAGAAAGCCAAGAATAACAAGTCGAAACCGGCGCCTGTCGAAGATGCGAAGAAGGTCAAACAAAGCCCTGCAAAACCCGATTCGAAATCGAGATCCGGCTCCGACAAGAACAATCAAGGCAAGAAGCGGGATCGCAACGGCGATGTGATTGCTAGGGATGAGAAGAAGCAGGGCAAGTCGCAGACATCGACGAGTACAGATGGAAATGATGCTCTTAGGCAGGAAATTCTGGCTCTCGGGGGCACTGAAGAGGACTTTGAGATGCTTGCCGGGGTCGACTCGGAAGAGGAAGAGGACGCAGATACGTCCAAGAAGTCAAAAGGAAAGTCAGACGAGGCGTCTCTGAGGAAAGAACTGTCCAGCATCTTGGCTGCTGCTGGCCAATTCGTTCCCGAGGATCTTGAAGACGAGGATGTGGAAGAGGAGGCGGAGGCGGAGGATGAAGAAGATGCGGACATAGAGGAAGACGATGAAGATGACGAGGAGGAGGAAGAAGAAGAAGAAGAAGAAGAGGGTGAGGATGAAGATGATGATGTGCATAACTCAGAGAGCGAATCGCCGGAGGAAACCCTGAAACAGGAGGCCAAGCAGCCGACGAAGAAGGAGCTTAAAGAGACGGAACCTGAAGTGGTCTTCCCGAAAGAATTCTCAAAGCTTGTAAGTGAACTTCGGATTCTACACTAAACCTGGTACTAACTGATACAGACCGTCCGACCGAGATCCGACTGGTTTATGACTGAGCTTCACCCTATCTCATCGAAACAAACTACCGGACTCCCCCGACACCTAGTCGATCGCGTTTACAACCATGCCGTCTCGCTTCTCGAGAAGGAAAATAAAATGTACTCGGATGCTCAACAAGCCTCGGCATCCTCATCATACAAGTTCTACAGCACCATCATGACAACCGGTACTCTCAGTGATAAGATTTCGGCTTTGACGCTGGCCGTACAAGAGTCGCCTTTGCATAATACAAAATCACTGGAGAACCTGGTGGGTCTCGGAAAGAAGCGCAGTCGTGCGCAGGCGGTCGAAGTTCTTCGTTCCCTGAAGGATATGTTTGCTCAGGGTACACTGCTCCCAGGTGACCGACGTCTTCGCTCTTTTGCGAACCAGCCATCTCTGGTTGCTGCGTTCCAGGGTGCGGCGGGGAGCAAGTGGACTGAAGGTTCTTCCCTTCCAGGTGGTCTCCAGAACAGCCATCTGATCGTGTGGGCGTACGAGCACTTCCTCAAGGAGCAGTATTTTGAGGTTCTCAAAATTCTTGAAGTATGGTGTAACGACGAGATTGAGTTCTCGCGCTCCAGGGCAGTCAGCTACGTTTTTGAACTTCTCAAGGAGAAGCCGGAGCAAGAAGCTAACCTGCTCCGATTACTTGTCAACAAGCTGGGCGACACTTCCAAGAAGATTGCCTCGCGGGCGTCCTACCTGCTCCTACAGCTTGAGCAGGCCCATCCACTGATGAAGCCGACGATCGTCAAGTCGGTAGAAGAAGTGCTCTTTAGACCCGGTCAAAGTCAACACGCCAAGTACTACTCCATAATCACCCTTAACCAAACGGTTCTGAGCTCGAAGGAGGAGGCAGTCGGTGTCCAGTTGCTCGACATCTACTTTGCTCTGTTTGTCGCGTTGCTGAAGCCCAAGAATCAAAAGTTCAAGGGCGATCAAAAGCACGGCAAGGGCAAGAAGCAAAAAGGTAAAGGTCAAAAAGACAAGGACAACTCAGAAGTGCAAACCGAGGAAATGCAGGACAAGCTCGTTTCTGCAGTTTTGACTGGCGTGAACCGAGCTTATCCGTTTACAAGCTCGAACACTGAGAGGTATGCTTTCCATCTCAAAAGTTTAGATAACACAGCGCTCACCATGGTTTAGGCTCTCGAAGCATATTGAAACCCTATTCCGCATCACCCACTCGTCAAACTTCAATACCAGCATTCAAGCTCTTATGTTGATCCAGCAATTAACGTCAACCCACCAAGTGTCTAGCGATCGCTTCTACAGAACTCTTTACGAATCTCTTCTCGATCCACGCGTGGCCACATCGTCTAAGCAGTCCTTGTATCTCAACCTGTTATTCAAAGCTCTCAAGAACGATGTGAATATTCGACGGGTCAAGGCATTCGTGAAGCGTATTGTGCAGGTTCTTGGATTACATCAGCCGTCCTTCATTTGCGGTGTCTTTTACCTGGTTCGCGAGCTCGAAAAGGCCTTCATGGGTCTGCAGTCTCTGTATGATCAGCCGGAGGACAACGAAAGTGATGACGAAGAAGTGTTCCGAGATGTTCCTGATGAGGATGATGAGAACCAGGAACAAGCTGCGGTTCTTGAAACCCCCAAAAAGCCGTTCAACGGGTACGACCCGCGCAAGCGAGATCCGGAGCACAGCAATGCCGACAAGGCCTGTCTCTGGGAAATTGTGAGTTTTCTTCCCGGTACCTATTTGAAGCATCCATGTTCTAATTAGTATAGCTGCCCTACCTCTCCCACTTCCACCCCTCCGTGTCCGTTAATGCGGCACATTTGCTTGAGAACCAAACGATGAGCGGAAAGCCCGACATGACGATACACACGTTGACGCACTTCCTTGACCGATTTGTCTACAGAACTCCCAAGGCTGCTGCCGCTACGCGTGGATCTTCGCTCATGCAGCCGCTTGCTGGTAGCGATGCCAAGGATCGGTTGGTGACCGCCGGTAAGCATGCTCAGGCATTGCCACTCAACTCCGAGGCGTTCTGGAAGAAGAAGGCGGAGGATGTTTCCGCAGAGGATGTCTTCTTCCACGAATACTTCAGCCGTCTTGGCAAGGACAAGGAGAAGGCTCAGAAGAAGAAGAAGAGCAAGGATCCTGTCGATCGTGATGAAGAAGGCGATGAAGATCTCAGCGATGCAGAGTCTGAAATCTGGAAGGCCCTAGTTGATTCACGACCAGAGCTTGATGGTGCGGAAAGTGACGATGATCTTGACCTAGATGACCTGGAGTCGGCTTATGATCAATCCGACGAAGAGGGTGGAGAAGACGAGGTCATATTCAACGACGAATCTGACGAAGAGATGGATGATGTCGAAGACGAATTTGAAGAAGAGGAGGTCGAGAAACCAGCGACCAAATCCAAGAAGCCAAAGAGCAAAGAAGACGAGTTCGACGACGAAGACGCCTTTGACATGGATGTCTCAGACGAGGAAGCCTTCGTCGACAGCGACGAGGAACTACCATCGGATGTGGAACTTGGTGGAGTCGAGCTCCCCAAGGAGGAGAACAAGAGCGATCGGAAGAAGAGACGTAAGCTCAAGCACCTCCCGACATTTGCATCGGTGGACGACTACGCGGCGTTGCTTGCTGGAGAGGATGAAGGAATGTAATAGACTCATGTATATCCGAGGCTATTTCTGCACATACAAAATATTTTCACGGTTGTTCCAAGTTACTCCTTGTAGAAACTTGCCCTGCATGCCTAGCTGCCTGACGTGGCGGTGGCATGGGTCGACGGGGAGTCCCTGGCGCGGGCAGGCCAGACCCCTTACTTCGTTACCTCGACCTGAAACCTAACTAGATTTCCACGAGGCATGGAAACGCACGGTTGAGATTAGCTTGTCAGCGTGGGGACTCTCCGGAACCGAGCGAGACTTTGGCGGCGCCTCAGCCAACGCTCGCCCACTTATTTAGTGAGGTTTCCTCCACTCCGTGTGGGTGAACCGATGAAGTATTTAGGGGGGCCCGTGATGTCATTTCCGCCGTGGGACCAAAATTCCACCTCAAGATATGGCGCAATCAGACAAGGGAAAGGCGCGATAAAGCATATGCGCTTGTATCTTTTGAGACAGGTTCTTGTCCTACAAACTACAAGAATGAGACAGGCATTTCAACAATATCTCAAGGTAATTGGGTACTCGGCATATTAAGTTATTTGGAGGTTTGGGGGTTGTTGCAACTTGATCTTGTTGCCCTGAACACAAGAGTCCGACTTGGCCGGATGCGGGGCTCCAGCGATAAATCGGAGAGTTCCGCCAGCGGCATACGCAACGCCATTGATTGGCGACGCTCAACGCCCCGGAGCTCTTGGGTTACAGCGGTCGATGAATGCAGATTTGGATCGCGAATGCGACCACCTGATGATGACCAGTTCGTATCCAACAGATGGGCGCTGGTCGGATCAGGTCTGGCCGAGCACGTCATGACCGGCGTCGCCATCAGGGCAGACCACATCCACTTTCCTCTCTGAGATTTACAATCCGTAGAATCGCAACCAGCTTTTGCATGTAGGTTTGACTCTGCGATTTCCCGTGGGCGCGGGCTTGTCAATAAAGTATGTAGAAAAACTGTGATGCGAAAACTTTCTTCTTATCTTTGAATACATACAGATCCTATCCAGAGTTTTAGGCAATTGAAAGGACGGTGCACTGAGTCAAGCACCTCAAGCCTTTTAAGTCCTCGGCGACGCCGCTTGGCTTTGCTTTTCTCAACCTAAATTACTTGGAAGCCAGTCCGTCGCCACTCCATCGTCCATCGGTTGTCCTTGGCCCCTGGTAGGCTGCTGTGACTCTCATCTCCCGCGTCCCAGGATCGCAGTCTGCTTAGCTCGCTCGATTTCTTCTTTTCTATCCACTCTCAATCGTCTTCTGTGCTAGTCAGATTTTTCCAGTCTTATTTTTTTTGTACTTTTTTTTTAAAAAAAAAAAAAAACTAGAAAATAAAGGTGAGTACAACGTATATCTTTCTCGCATCCTCCCGGCTCATGCTTTATCGCTGGTTGTATACTAACATACCACTCGCAATCTAGTTGAGCACCAAGGAAAGCAGTACATGCCTTTGAAAGCTCAGAACTACTTTTCTCTCCTCTACTCAGTTCGCTCCTTCCATCGCCGCTTCGTGCGCTCGATAAAATGGCGGGATTCTCTACAAGCAAGCCGCCTGCGCATGACATCGCGTCCAACTCTGACAACTCCGCCGAGCGGTTGAAGGACAAGGATCTCGAGGGCCAACGTCAAGGCCTTTCCGATTCAGATTCGGGAGAGATCGGCCGTCAAATCGAACTAGAGGCAGAAAACTCGATCAAATACCGGACATGTAGCTGGCAGAAGGTGTGTTGCGCGCAAAACCAGTGGTTGGAGCGGGAGGCTCCCGATGGAATTTTCTTGGAATGCGATGCTAACTTGGTTCTTTGCTAGACCGCTGCGCTGCTCTTCTCAGAGTATATTTGTCTCGCTATCATGTCATTTCCCTGGTCGTACTCGGTTCTTGGTCTTGTTCCGGGATTGATTCTGACTATCTTCATTGCGGGGGTTGTTCTATATACTTCGCTCATTATTTGGTGCGTCGGTCGCTGTTCCTGGAATAGCTCGATCTATTACTGACACCGATCAGGAGATTCTGTTTGCGCCACCCGCATATTCGCGATGTGTGTGACATTGGACAACACCTTTTCTTCGATTCTAGAATCGCTTGGTACCTGACTGCTGTTATGTTCTTGCTGAACAACACGTTTATTCAGGTATGTCGTCCGCGACTTAAGTTGTCAGTTGCATTTTCTAACGGCATTAGGGCTTGCACTGCTTGGTCGGTGCCGAGTATCTCAACACCATCTCTGGTCATGGAACCTGCACCATCGTGTTCTCTGTGGTCACGGCTATCGTCTCTCTAGTCTGTTCGATCCCGCGTACATTTAACACCCTATCCAAGGTTGCGACCATTTCAGCATTCGCGACGTTTGTTTCCGTTATGCTGGCCGTCATCTTTTCCGCGATCGAAGACCATCCCGCAGGCTACAGTCTCGCGGACGGCGATCCCATTGTCAGAGCTACCCCAGCACCTGGCACCACATTTGTTAGTGGTATGAGCGCTTTCTTGAATATCAGCTACACCTTCATCGGTCAGATCACTCTCCCTAGCTTTATTGCCGAGATGAAAGAGCCGAAAGACTTTTGGAAATCTGTCACCGCTGTCACCATTGCAGAAGTCATCGTCTTCAGCTTAGTCGGATCTATCGTGTACGCCTACACGGGAAATCAGTATATGACGGCTCCCGCGTTTGGTTCTATTGGCGACGAGACATACAAGAAAATCGCATTCTCGTTCATGGTTCCGACTATCATCTTCTTGGGAGTGTTGTATGCATCCGTTTCTGCTCGCTTCGTCTTCTTCCGCATCTTTGAGGGCACCCGCCACAAGGGTAACCATACCGTGGTCGGCTGGGCTAGTTGGATTGGTATTCTTGCCGTCCTGTGGATCCTAGCTTTCATCATCGCGGAGGTCATTCCTTTCTTTTCGGATCTCCTGTCGATCATGAGTTCGCTCTTTGACTCGTTCTTCGGTTTCATCTTCTGGGGTGTCGCCTACCTTCGTATGAGGCACGAAGACTACGGACCGCACTTTTATAAGAACCGCGGCATCCGCGGATGGGCTGGCGCAATCTTCAATGTTGGCTTAATTGGTATCGGCCTATATTTCCTAGGCCCAGGAACCTATGTTCGTTATCCCTTCCAAACTTCAAACAGAACTCGTGTGGCTAACAAACCTTAGGCTTCCATAGAAAGTGTGATCCTGAACTACGAGGCTGGAACTGTTGGAAGTGCCTTCTCGTGTGCCGACAACGGGCTTTGATTAATATCTGTTGAATCTTGCTTCCTTTTATCTAACGTCGACTTTTTTTCTAATAAACGGAGCGTGGCTGGAAGTGTGTCTTCATTTGCTTGTTTCAATCGCTTGTTCTATTTGGATGATGTTATGAGATTGATTCCCCTCATGTCTGGAAACGGTTGAACAATATAAGATTGCTAGCAAGAGCATTGAAGAGCTCCACAGACCCGACTTTGTCGGCGAAATCCAACTGCCTCGGAGAACAAACTCCGGAGCGGAACGGAGCCCTTCACAGCGACTGTTTGATATCCGCAATCACCGCAGAGCGAACAAGAGTAGACAATTAGGTACAGCATCGTAGACTTAACTAGAGGAATAAACCGTAGATTTATATCCTAGACGATTAAATAATAGCATAACTTCGACGTTCTAAACAGTCGGAGGCATCTCATCTCATCTTATCGTTCCGCGGGGATTTCCCTATCACACGTGACTTTGCCGACAGGTATGACGCTTTTTTGAGCTGCCCTGGATCTTGAACTCTCTTCTTCTTCCGCACTTTCTTCTCTTCAATTTTGCAATAATACCCGTCATGTCTGCTGTACGGCCATTGCGACGAGGTATTCACCTCTTTGGATCGAAATCCATTGCGCGAACAGTCCCCGTGGGCGTCAATGGCAGCTTGACTGCCGTCCCCCGCGTGCTTGTTTCTCCGCAGGGCCGCTGCGCTCTCCGCTCTCCAATTTCTGGACGCTCAATCGCTCTGGCAGTCAACAATGGCGTGAGATATGCCTCCACCGCGGCGCCGGCTGGCTCGCTGCGAAAGACTCAGCTTTATGACCTGCACATTGGGAAGGGCGCCAAAATGGTACCCTTTGCGGGGTTCTCTATGCCCCTTCAGTATTCCGATCTCAGCCATGTCGAGAGTCACAAGTGGACAAGAGAAAAGGCGAGCTTGTTTGATGTGAGCCATATGTATGTTCCCTGAGCCTTCAATTGCCCATTCAGATACTGATAACCTGTAATGCAGGGTCCAGCACAAGCTCAGCGGACCAGGAGCCATAGACCTCTTAATGAAGGTCACGCCCTCGTCCCTCGACAAGCTTCAAGACAACACATCTACACTTTCATGCCTCCTTGAGCCCTACACCGGTGGTATCGTCGACGACACCGTCATAACCCGCCTGTCCAAGGATAGCTTCTACTTCGTCACCAACGCTGGGCGCCGCGACGAAGACCTCGCCTTCCTCCTAGCCGAGATCGACACCTTCAAGTCCAACAACCCCGACAAGCCCCTCACCTGGGAGATCCTCGAGGACCGCGCTCTCATCGCCCTCCAGGGTCCTGAAGCTTCCGCCGCCCTGCAACCCCTCATCAAGGGCGCCGGCTCCGACCCCGCCGCCGACCTCTCAACCCTCTACTTTGGCAACTGCCGCTCCCTCCACCTCAACCTCCCTTCCTCAGAGCCCCTCCTCATCTCCCGAACGGGATACACCGGCGAAGACGGCTTCGAAATCTCCATCCCGGCCTCGCTCGCAACAACCGTGACAAACACCCTCCTCGAAAACCCCACCGTGCGCCTCGCCGGCCTCGCCGCACGTGACTCCCTCCGCCTCGAAGCCGGCATGTGCCTCTACGGCCACGACATTACCACCTCGCAGACCCCGCCCTCCGCAGCCCTGGGCTGGGTCGTCGGCAAAGACCGCCGCGACCCCTCTTCCCCCGCATCCGCCTTCAACGGCGCCGAAACAATCCTGCCCCAACTCGCTTCCCCCGCGAAGACCCTCTCGCAGCGTCGCGTGGGTTTCACGGTTGAAAAGGGCTCCCCCGCGCGCGAGGGTGCTGTCATTATTGATATCAACGACGAGTCCAAGACACAGATTGGAGTTGTGACTTCGGGTCTGCCGAGTCCGTCGCTGGATGGGACGAATATTGCCATGGGGTATATCAGACAGGGATTGCACAAGAAGGGGACCGAGGTGGGGATCTTGGTGAGGAACAAGGTACGCAAGGCGACTGTTACGGGTATGCCGTGGGTTGAGAGTAAGTTTCATCGGCCACCGAAGGCGTGAGCTTGTTTAGTTTGCAGTCCCTTGTCGAGCGGTGTTATGGTTTTTTTACGGAACGTGGTGTCGATGTATATATTATTATTATTATCTTTTGTTGCCTTGTTCGGCCTTCGGGCTGTGGTATGCTGTGTTCGGGTTCAACATTCAACGTTTTCTTACTTGGTTAGATCCATGATTTACCCTCAACGGAGACTCAAATGACAATGACATTATCGACTATAGAGGCTATTTCACAATAGGTTCTGACAAGAAGGTTATCAAATAGTACAACGTAGGCTGGTGTTGGAGAAGCCCGTCACGTGGCCCCGAAGACCCTAAAAACTGTCATGACGGGGTGATTACCCCAACTTGTTTAAAGACGAGAGTAGCTCTGTCCGTGGAAGAGAAGAACGTCGTCTCTCTAAGCTTGGGTCTCTAGCAGCCGCGTCACAGACAATGACGGAGGAAGATCATTGTCCCCACTGCCCCAGGTGCTCTCGTTTCTTCCTAACGTAAGGACAAGCTCTCCTCCTTCAGTAAAGAACTCGTGTCCAATCCAATTCCGCGTGTAGGGTCGACCATCCAACGTCGCAGACTGGATATATATATTATTATACGCTGCATCGAATCCCACCGTACGAATTCTCGCTATCTTCCCAGTAACTGGAGAAGTAATATCCACTGATTCAAAGAATGGGGCGATAATCAAGTACACGTTCTGTCCTGGGTTCGGAAAGAGGCCCATCATTGTCATCGCGACAAAGGAGCCCATCGCACCAGAGTCATCGTTCCCAGGGAGACCCCCTGGCGTGGGATTAAAGAAGCGTGGGATGTAAAAGTGGGCGCGGGCGGTGGATTTGCCAGGACGGCCGGCATAGTGGTACTGAAAGACCGTGAGAAATGACGGTTCATTGCCGATATAAGTGATTCCGTGATCATGGAGATAGTCAAGGCGCCGAGTGAACCAGTCTTTGCCACCGAGGAGGGTGATCAAGGTCCCCATGTCGTGTGGGACAAAGCTGGTTAGTTAGCAGATGAATAGCGCGAGGACGAAATTGCTTACAATTGGTATTCCCAGATACTAGACTCAAATGTTTCCGCTCCAGTGTTTTGCAACGAGCAGGCTCGGCTACTTGTGTCTACGTTGGAGCACGTTACCGGATCCTACAGAGGTGTTAGGCTTGAATATGACGATGGAAGGGACGGCTCACCTGGAAGCCCCATGTCCCATTCAGATGCTTCGGCTGGAAGAAACCAAGAAAGCCGGAGTCGGTGCCATTGATGAAAGAGACTTGGTCCTCTCGGAAAAGATTTTGCCAGTATCTCGATGTCCTCTCAAAATGCTCAGCATCTGCCGTCCGGTTCAGGCCGCGGGCCATCTGTGAAATGGTAAAGTCATTGTACGAATATTCCAGGGTTCGAGAGATACTCCTCGTCATAGTACCAAACCCTACATGGTCAAAGTCCTCGACGGGAATGTAATTGAGAGACTTCCAGCTAGCTAAGCCCCCGCGGCCTTCATTCGACCAGGCAAAAGGCTCTTCTTCGGCGTCTTTCCAGACCGCCGTGTAGCCATTATCCCAATTGATGCCTTCGTCGAGGCCCTTCACAAACGCATCAGCAAGAACAACATCAGCGTTTGAGCCACCTTGCGTGTAGCCTACATTGGTTAGTATTATTCGGTCAAAGAAGAGTGTATATCTGTGTTACCTTTACACAGTGACATGCGACAATCAGGAAGCCACCCCAGATGCCGCTGGGTGTCAATCAGAGAGCGAACCATTTGAGCCACAGCCGAAGGGTCTACAATCGTCAAGAACGGGAGCTGTGATCGAAATGAATCCCAGAGACTATCGCGCGTCAAAAAACAGCTCGTTCTAAGTGAAAGATGGCATACCAGTAGAAAGAGTCAAAGTACGGCTCCGTACTCCTCCACAATGGGTTCTCCCCAGTGTAATTCTGTGGGTTCACAAAGGTTCGATAGATCCCCGAGTAAAAGTTGGTCAGGACAGAAGAGTCTACGCCCGTTCTTGACACACGAATCGGGGAAAGCTTCTCCGTCCATAAGGCAACTGCAGCAGCCCGGGTCGCGCTGAAATCGAAGTTGGGTATTTCAGCTTCGGCATTCCGGCAAGCTTGAGCACTACTGATAAAGCTCAAGCCCATGCGAGCATTGATCGTCTGGTTTGAACGAGCATTGAACCGAACGAATCCCCCAGTCTACAGTTCGTTAGTTAGGAATACCGACGCATGTAGGAGGAACGCACTGGAAGAGGGTATCCATTGATGCCTCTAGACACCGTAATGTTCTTCACATCGGTACTTGCTCGGGAATTGACAAAAATCCCGTTATCACGAACCCCTGAGTCGCTCTCGAAATCCGCACAGAAATACGGCACATACGAGCCACTACCGAAACTCGGTAGAAATCGGGCGTGACCTGTCAGTCGACCGCTTGTTGCATCTACTGAGACAAATCCGTTGTCTTGTCGGGAATCAGACAAGTCAGTAAGATCCAGAAGAATAAGGGGACTGTCGTCTGGGCTGGATGGAAACTGAAAGCGAAAGAGAGATGTATGGTGAGATGTGGTCATGTCTACACGAATCCCAGAGCTCAGTGTCAGGGCAAAGTAGCCAGGGCTAGCCACAACGGAGTTTTGGTCAAACGTTGTCCTTCGCTCTCTTTTGGGGTAGCGACAGCCATTGACTTGGTCATCCATGCAGGATACGTAGGGAAACAGAGGGAAATTGCCAAGTGACGGCTGGCCTCCTGTCCCTGAGTCGTGCAGACTAGAAAATCCTGTGATTCTACTGCCATCCAGAGTAAAGCCGCCTTGATTACTCCGTGAATCGGTGTCAGCCACTGCTTTGGCCATACCATACGGGATGGTGGCTCCAGCAAAGACATTTCCTGGCCAGGTTAGATCAGTTAAAGCTTGGAGACTCTTTCAAAGTAGATACCTCCATTTGTAGTCCCGATAAGTGGATTGATATGTTGAATCACATCATACTCCTCGATAATAGAGCGAAGAGAGTCAGTGTCGCTCAAGGCCAATGTGGCCAGGAACAGCGTGATCAGCAAGAGAGACACCATCGAAAACAAGAGCTGTGAGCAAGAGGAATGAAGGTCACGGTGTGAACATCAACGATCGTGTCGCCAGGTGAATCAGGGAGGGCTTAATCGCCTGGCATGTAGCTTGGTATGCCCGAGCCCACGAAAGGAAGGGGTCAGGGAAAGGAGACCAGGGTCGCCACTTCCCCAGAATCTGGCAAGGGCGATCATCTCAGGGCAAACAAATGCCATTTTTGGTCAAGCACATGCCTAGTGATCGGCGGCCGGGGTAACTGATTGAAGGGTCCGTGATTTCTGACGAAGGCTGGTGGATTATCTGCAGCCTGCAGGGGCAAAGAGGGTTATACATGGTTCTAGATCTCGAGATAGCCGGACAGTCAAGAAGTCCTTGCGTCTGGGAGCTGCAAATTCCCGAGGGCTGCTTTGAAGACATTGCACGAGGACAGATGGGGGCCTAAAACATATTCGAAGTGCAATCGAAGTCTTTTGATAAGCGCGAAATGGCTGGGCAAACATTTCATGAATATTAATATTAATGGGGTCACCAGAGTCACGCTCTGCTCCCAACCTTACCAAACACTTAGTGAACTTTGCCTTTTCTTTTTTGACAGAACAACCCGGGATGGATGCTTAAGGCGTCAAATGTTTCAGGCCCACGTCATTTAATTTATGTTTCACAACCAAGCAAAACATTGACAATAATATCAGGTCTGATGTACATAGCCTGTTTGAAGTAGTAATTTTAGTGTTGTGCATCTTAGTCACCCTGCGACTTTCATGCATGAAAGTTGTACAAAATCAGCCCATGGGATTAATTTGCATGACATCAGCCTTGAAATTTGTAACTATATCTTCTCAGCTGAGTCGAGAATCACCCTTAAAATTCTTCAGTCTCTTGTTAAGTTGTTATCCACACTTGTCATAACTCATAAATCTGAGAATGAACCGAGGCACTTTTGAGGTCTCCGCTAGACCTCAGCCAATCAGAATAGTGCCGGGCACGAGTCCCTCCGCCTCCCGACTGAAGCACGAGATGGCAATTCTTTGGGGCAAGTCGGCGAGGCCGTACCTCAGAAATCAGGACCGAGGATAATCGCGCGCCCCAATGACATTATTCTTCACGCTCGTTGATTAACCCTAGCTTATCAGTTCTAGTCGCTCCTTTCCCACTCTCCTTAAGTTCTTCGGGCCCAGATCTCTCCGAGTCGTCATGCTAGGAACTCCGATCTCAACGTTGATTCGGGCTGTCCCCACCACACCCAGGCTCCATGTTTCTTGTCTTTCTACAAAAGGGTTGAAGTCCGCCCGGTCACGCCAATTTCCTCAGTTTTCGCTTTCAGGCTTTTCCGCTCAACGTGCATATTCTACCGGCGGTGGGTTGCGTTGTCCCGTCATCCGCTATTTTTCTCGGAGAGTCGTATTGCTAACAGCCGCGCCTTGGCTCCAGGTTCTGAATCTATAAATCCCAAACCCCGTTCATACTTTCGCCGCATTCTCGGTTTCACAGCCATCGCAGCATTCTCATTTACCGCTGGATTCAGTTACCAGTTTCTATCCTCCGCAAACGCCATCATGACCGTCCCAATCTCCGACGAGGAAACGTTGACCGCATTTACTCCTTCAGATGAAGTTGCGCAGAAAGTCGAAGACCACATTAATAACCACCCATTGGCTCAGTCACTCCGGGAAGACCCTGCCTATAGCGGATCTAGGCCATATCTGAAGATTCCGGAGAAGATCCGCACACGCAACCTCACTGCCGGTACTCTCTCGAACTCCGAGGGAATTGTGGTTCCTCCTCTCGTGTTCTGCAACAAGGAAACGAGCAGCCTCGTCTCTATTATATACCTTGGTCCGAATGTCTCCGGTCACCCGGGCATCGTGCACGGTGGACTTCTCGCTACCCTGTTGGATGAGGGCATGGGCCGCGCTGCTTTCCTCGTCTTGCCGAACAAGGTTGGCGTGACTGCCAATTTGAACGTTGACTACCGACGGCCCGCCATGGCCAACTCCTACTTCGTCATGCGTGCGCAGGTTGTGAAGTCCGAGGGCCGCAAGGCGTGGGTCGAGGCTCACATTGAAACTCTTCCTGAAGAAGGCAAGGAACCGGAGGTGTTGGTTGAAGCGAAATCCCTGTTTATAGAACCCAAGATGGCAGCGGTATGTTTTTAACCCATATATTGCCGATATGGCGATGGCTCAGGTGACTAACGGAACCTACGCAGACAATGCCAAACCTGCACAAATTCGCCAGCTAGATATATCCCGTGTGACTACGGTGATTCGGGGAGTTTTAAAGAGGATTGTAGTTTTCTATGTTATCTTGGCGTGCACATGGGTGGAATATCTGCTATTATTTTGATCTTGTACATATTTTCGGAGTATAGACCACCACTGTTCCCTTTCTTTAATCAACCGTAAACTTAATTACCAGCCGCAGTGGAATTTCAGAGTATATTGGGCAATGTACATATTGATGTGACTGCTCCAGTTCATAGTTGCTGTTGTATGTGACTAGCGCCTCCCGACCGCCTCCGCCAACGGCAGCCGCAGCTTCGGGACAGCAGGCGGACAGCTCCAAAGCCCACTACTACATCATTCCTGTTCAACCCCAACCTCCAGCTCCCAACCACAACTGCTCCATGCCCGCCTGTCGAGCGTGGCGATAGCTCTCATCACCTCTCTTTCATCTCATCGGGAACAGCTCCGCCTCCGGCCACGATGTCCAAATCCACTAAATACCTCCTCATCTCTCTCCCCACGTCGATTACCCCATCGCACCACCGCGACGATGCTCTCGAAGCCATAACATCCACAATATCCCCGGATAATGGCTCTGTCGCTCCTTTTCCGATTCCCGAATTTAAAATCGGCACTCTCGATGCTCTTGTGCAGCAGGCGGACGAGCTGGCGAAGCTGGAGGCTGCTTGCCAGGGTGTCGTTGGCAAGGTCGGCGATGCGTTGAGGAATATTCTAGAGGGAGATGAGGCGCAGATTGAAAATATGAAGACCGTCAATGATAGTATGCTTCTCTCTCCTTCTGCTGTTGCAGCTTGGAAGGTGAGAGGAGAGGCTGACTGAAAATAGAGCCTGTGGACCAGTACCTACGCACGTTTTCATGGAATAAGGTTAAGTACCGGGCGGATAAGTCGTTGGCGGAATTAATTGATATGTTGCAAAAGGTAGGGCTACATGAGGGTTTGATCAATTGATAGAGCTAACTTCCCGCAGGAGGCAGCTAGCATCGACAACGACGTCCGGTCGAAATACTCCCAGTACAACCAGGTCAAGAATACGCTAGCCACCCTCCAACGGAAACAAACGTAACCACCCTGAGCTTTATGCATACAAACAGCCGGACTAACAAAACGCAGAGGGAACCTCTCCACCAAGTCCCTCGCCGCCGTCGTCGACCCCCGCATCCTAGTCCAGAACTCAGAATACATCGAGACACACCTCGTCGCGGTTCCCGCGCAACAAGTAAAAGATTTTCTGAAGGCCTACGAAACTGTGGCCCCGATGGTTGTTCCCCGCTCTGCCACACTAGTAGCATCAGACGACGAGTTCACACTGTACGCTGTAACCACATTCCGCAAGCACAGTACGGAGTTCGTCCACAAGTGTCGCGAGCAGAAATGGATCCCGCGTGACTTTAAGTATGTCGAGGGCGGAAAAGAGGAGGAGCGTCGGGAGGTTGAGCGGGTCGGCGGGGATGAGCGCAAGCTCTGGGGTGAGACGCTACGGTTGGGACGCACGGCGTGGAGCGAGGCGGTCATGGTGTGGGTGCATGTGCTCGTCCTCCGGGTGTTTGTCGAGACCGTCCTCCGGTACGGGCTCCCGCTCGACTTTGTCTGCACACTAGTCAGGGTACGTAACGACATCAAATTCTTTTGCGACACCAGCTAACTAGAGCAGACGCCGGGCACAAAACAAGCCGACAAGGCGAAACGGAATCTCGACGAGAAGTACTCGTACCTTGCCGGAAACGCCTTCGGGCGAGACAAGAAGGGCCGCGTTAAGAAGGAGGACCCGAACGAGCTGCATGCCGTCGAGGGCGCTGGAACAGAATACACGGCCTATGTGTCTTATGATTTCGAATTCAATTAATCGACCGATTTTGTCTATATTTTGGTACCTGGTCGGTTACTGCCTGCATGAATGGTAGCGTACATATACCGTATACTAGCAATTGATTTTTCAACACAAACCACAAGCACTCAAATGTAATCTTCAATGCTCAATAATAATGTATGTACAGACAATGGTATCCGATCTATCTGCACGCATAAATGTCTATCCATCGACGTAACCTAATCCCCCTACAAAAATAACCCGACCCGAAACCAACAGAAGAAGCTTACTCCTTCTTAGGAGGCAAGTAGCCCTTCGAATCTAGATACTCAATAATCTGCTTCACAGCCTCCGCAACAGGCAAATCCACATTCTTCACATGAACCTCGGGGTTCTCCGGGGCCTCATACGGGCTACTAATACCGGTAAACTCCTTGATCACACCCTCACGAGCCTTCTTGTACAGTCCCTTGGGGTCCCTCTGCTCCGCAACCTCAATGGGCACATCAATGTAAACCTCGACAAACGGCAACCCGGTGTCCTCTCCAGGCGTGGGGACCTCATGCAGCGCGCGCGCAGTGTCACGGTCCTTGCGGAACGGCGAGATGAAGGACGTAATGGCGATGGTTGCGCTGTCAGCGAAGAGCTTTGCGACCTCGGCGATGCGGCGGATGTTCTCGTTGCGGTCGGCGTCGCTGAATCCCAGGTCCTTGTTCAGGCCGAAGCGCACGTTGTCGCCGTCCAGGCGGTAGGCGGATACCCCCCGGTCGCGGAGCAGTTGGTGCTCGAGTTCGACGGCGATGGTGGATTTCCCGGAGGCGGAGAGGCCCGTGAGCCAGATTGTGAGGCCGCGCTGGTTGCGGAGGTCGCTGCGCTCCTTGCGGGTCAGGGCCGCGGCGTGGAAGGTAATGTTTCTGCTATGTGTTAGTGGTGGTCCTTGATCGGAGTTTGTGGTTGGCTTTGCGGTGGGGTGTGTGAGGGGGTGGTGGAATGAGGAGGTGATTGTACTTTGAGGTGGTACGTACGTGGCCATTTTGGAGGTTCGGAGTCTGTCCTTTGAGGATTTGAGGAATTGGTATGGTTAATGAAGATTGAAAAGTGAAGAGAAGGAGAAGAGGGGGCAACGCGTGTTGCAGAGAAAAAAGGACGGGTGAGTGGGACGAGATCGGAGGATTGGCGTGGCGCCAGGCGGGGCTTTTTTCCACTGAGCGCGGGGGAGGTGTATGGCCAAGGATATCCAATATTAATCTAATAAGGCTCATCCCACGCATCAATGGCGCTGATTGCATAATATATTCCGTGGCGCAAGTCTTGGAACTTTTGGACAAATTCATCATGTCATTCCATGCTAATATGGCATCAGTGCTGGCACTGTACATCTAGAACTATACCTGTCTCTATATCTAGCTTCTACAACCATTATCCAAAGGAAAAATCTCTCTCATTTCGCCGCAAGACTAATCGCTTTCTGGGCTGCGTCCTCGAAGCTGTCGAATGCATGCAGAGGAAGACCACTTTCGGCGATCTATAAAGGTCAGTACACCATTCGTTGATAATGTACCTTAGGACTCCATACCATCTTCTGTCCAAGTTCCTCGTTCGTCCCTCTCAGACGCACAACTACAGGGACCTGCAGGTTCAAGTCTTTGAACGCAAGGATAATCCCCTCAGCGATCATATCGCACCTTGTCAGGCCTCCGAAGATGTTGACAAATATCGCCTTGATGCGGGTGTCCGAGGTGATAATCCTGAACGAGGTCTTGACCGTCTCGGAGGTTGCCTTGCCCCCTGTATCAAGAAAATTGGCACAGTGTCCGCCGTGGAGCGCAAGAGCATCCACAGTGTTCATCGCCAGACCGGCGCCATTCACTAGTTTGTTAGTCCTTGATTCCGCGACAAGAGTCTGGTGCCTCACCTAGGGTTCCGATGCTACCTTCGCCATCCAGCCTACAATTCGTTAACAGCATCCCAAGCGAAAAGACTACCAGAGCTTACTTGACATAAACAATCCCGTCTTTCTCTGCTTCTACCTCCTCGGGAACCTTTTCAGCTACATCCCTCAGTTGGTGCACTCCCTCTTGGCGACCCGAGCTGCGATAGGCCGCGTCATCAAATCCGAAACGAGCGCCGCGTACTTCCAACGGCCCAGCGTCATATTGGGCTCGAACTTCAAGCGTAAAGGCCTCTTTCTCTTTATAGATCTGCCACAATACTTGAACCAACTCTGCTAATTCCTTGCGTGCGCTTTCCGGGAGCTCGAGTTTTCCGACTGTGGTTGTGATAACAGTACTTTCCGCGTCGAAGCTGCCTGTAGTATACGCAAAGGGAATGCGGGTAGTACTGCTAGGTTCGAATCCAGCAGATGTCGAGACAATGAGTGTAGGAGATAACCTAGTCCTGTCGATTGTGAGAGAAAGATAGAATTCAGAACCTGACTCGGTCCCCTCGTTAACATGAACGCCCTTTTCCTTGAGCATATCCAAAGCTTGAATCTGCTTGATATACAGAGTTCGAGCTTGGATTTTCTGGTGAGAGACTGGTCGAACACATCTAATAGTGTGTAGCCCTCTCCTCTGGTTTCCAAGACTACCGCTAGACTTCTGATCTAAGCATATGTTGGTTTCCTGGATGGGGGTAACTTACGCCTGTCCTTTCTATACCAGATTGCCTCACAAGAGTCTTCATCCCCTCACCAAACTTCTCCGGGTGGTGAACCATGACCGCGCCCGCGCGCTCAAGGGCTTTATATTTCTCCTCGGGGAGAGGGTCGCCTGGAGCCGTCCAAGCACCTGCATGGCCCATAATCCGTCCATGAGGAGCCGTTAGGCCGCCGATAAGAGCCATGATCGGTCTTTCTTCGTTAGCATGGCCCGTACATAAAATAATAAATACATACTTTGGGTTCGCAGTCCTGCGTCGGTACTCAGTAATCCAGTCCGCCGCCTCCATTTCCGCCGTGCCACCGAGCTCACCGACCAAGATAATACCCTCTGTATCAGGGTCATCTTCGAAGATATTGAGCGCGTCGACAAAGTTTGTACCAGCAAGAGGATCCCCGCCCATACTGATGCAGAGACTCTGGCCTAGGCCCGCGCGTGTTGTAGACGCAACAGTCTCATAGCTCAGCGTTCCCGATTTCGCGACAATGCCTATACTACCTGGTGCAAAGCACGGTAGGGGTTGGAATCCAATTCGACATTTTCCAATGGCGGAGATTATTCCAGGGCAGTTTGCGCCAACAAGTCTTGTTTTAGACTGTGTCTTTAAGATTGAATGGACCTATAACTTATCAGTAATGTACCTGTAGAAGAAACCGGGATTCTGTACCCGGAGTATATCATGAAGCGGAACATGCTCTGCCACCGCTACAGCAAGTGGAATCTCTGCCTCGATAGCTTCTTCGATTGCCTTTGCCGTTTGGTTACCGGGTACATAGATTGCCGATGCATCCGGCTTCGCTCGCTCTTGGGCCTGGAGCTATAAGCATACGGCTTCGGTATGTAACTGGCAAGACGAACCACTTTGACGGATGGAAACACAGGCAGTCCAAGATGCTCGCCTTCCACTCCTGGCTTCACACCACCGACGATTTTTGTTCCCCAAGCTAGAGACTCCTTCACGTTTGCCGTTGCCTGAAGAATTAGCGTCGATTGAGCAATGATCATACTCTGAATCTATACCTGTCTTCCTGGGACACTGTTAGCGATATCGGGTGTATAGACAAGTACCATTGCTAGTTTTGCATACCTGTGAACCCCTGGAACAAAACCCGCGTATGTGCACCAATCTTGAGATTTGGAAGTGTATCAGCATAGTCGCGGTGCCGTGATGAGCTAGAAAACAGCTTTATTTGTTTCGCTGAACCCCGCAAGAGGGGCGTTCTCTGCGCCCGCGCAGTCATCGAACATAAGCCAGCCATGGTGAGCGTAAACTCTCTGAAGCCTTCTTCTAAGGCACAGTCATAAGCTGCTGCTTCCCTGCACTGTCTAAGCGAGAATTTCAGAACAATTGAGCTCCAGCTAGAGGGTAAGACATCAAACCTCGGAACACCGGGGGCTTTAATGTGACCTCTGCGCCGGTCTCGGACTCATTTTCGAGAAGCCTTTTAATTGGTCTTCTCGGAACAAGCACGCCGATTACTACTAGGTACTACTAGTAGTATAACTCGGAATCAGGGCAGCCACATGTCGGTCATCGGCCGAGCATCAAACCAAGTAGCCATACAGCCGTTTTCGGCAAACATAGAAAATCCGGGGCTCAAACTTGTACAGTTGGCCATGGCTTGACGAAAATCACACCTTGAGCATAGTCAGGATTGTGTCAGCGACAGCCCTACAATGCAACTACCAGTAGTGAATATGTGATTCCTAGGTGAAACAGCTGACGACTTCTCCCACGTAACTGGCAGCCTGCATTGCTCGTGCTTGGACAACATGTAGTCACTGTGATCGAATTTCCTCTGGATAAATGCGCGGGCGAGACGATCAATTGCATCCCCGGAACCAAAACCTGAGTTCCAACCAAGTCAGATCTCATTCCGGACAATACAGCCTTCCAATCAGCTCCCCCGCGAACCCATTCCAGATCACGAGATCCAGCCAAACAAAGCGGGGTTAGGTGTAACAAACTCCACGCTCTGACGCCATACATTATTTCACATCCCAACTATTAATAACTAGCCTGACTCTGGCCATATATTGGGTCTAGAAGGTCTACGAAGGGGTCGGTGTTCGTTCTGAGATGGCCACTCCAAAGCTTAAGTCCAGTGCAAGTGGTTCGTCTTGTCTCATTTCCTTTCCTCTCGTTTGAGTCCAGCCGCCTGCTACTACCTTTTAGCTAGCTCGCCTCTCGTCCTGACGTCGCTACCTAAGCTCTTGTACTCCATACCTGCATACTACCTCATTCTCTACTTGCCTCCGTATATTGAACCAATTAGACATACATTATCTTTGCTAACGCCACCACCTCAATGTCCTCAGCAGCAGCAGCCGCCGCCGCAACAGCAACCTCCCAACTCCAATCCTCTCTCCGCGAACTACACATAGGCGAAAAGGGCTCTACAACCCCAGACATTGCGCGCCCGAAGCTCACAACCTCTGCCATAAGCACACCAGCTCCCAAGAAGAAGAGAGCCCCCGTCGTCGCCGACTCCTGGGAGGATGAAGCCGACTCGGCATCCGAGCCAGAGGGCGAAAGCGAAAGCTCAAGCGAGGTAGGACAAACCCCCGCAGACAATCTGTCTATGTCGCCCGCCGCGGCAGAGGGACCTCTTGATCCTCCGCCGACACCTATTTCTCCGCAGGCGTCGCAGCCCTGGGTGAATACCCCAGGGTATACGAGTCTTGGGTCGGTCGGTCCTGGCCCTGCAGGTGCACGAGATTCAAACCGCCGGCCGGAGAAGCAGACTGCTGTTGCGGGGAGGTTGATTGCTGGGGCGTTGGGGATTCGGGCGCCGAAGAGGACGGAGGAGCAGAGAGCTTATGACCGGTCAGTGAAGGAGCAGGAGATCAGGCGGCGGAATAAGGAACGCGAGGAGGCGGCTAAGCTTAAGGAGGAGGAGGAGAAGGCTAAAGCTGCTATCTGGGATGCTTGAGTGCCCCCGTTTGTTTGAGTATTTGTGTCTCCCAAGTCCTACAATCTGCTTCTTTTCGGAGTTTCTTCTTGTGGATTTTGTTTTACTTTTGTTTCATGGAGAGGGTAATCGGCGGAGTTGTTTGAGAGTCATTAAAGTGAATGGTTAGTGTCTGGGACTGGAGTTTTAGTTCCAGGAGTGCGTCATGTACAATGGGCACAGGAGGCTGGACTGTAGACTACTGCAATCATCTCATTATTCAGGAGCTGGTCGGGAATAAATCCTACCAACATTCGGCTTTTCCATTCATCGAGGCGCAACTGCAGTAAGGCGGGACTCTAGGAAACCGACTATGCACATGTTTTCTTCTCCCTCATAGTCGCGAAGTCGTATACGCGCCTATCCACTTTGAAGGTCGTCACAACCTGAATAAGGCCCAACCGGTACGAAGCTCGACAGAGCTCTAGACACCATGCGCACCATTTATCTCCAGTAAAAACAAAGGTTGGAGTCGGGAAAAAAAGGGGGGATCTGGGGAAGAGTGAAAGAACAGTATGGATGTAGAATTGCAAATATGGTCATCAGAAATGATCTAATCAACCTCCAATTTGCTCCTGGTGAACTTCAAGCGTGTCTCCATCTGCCATATCGAGCTGTATGGAAGGGAAATAGTCAGCAATATGTTCATAGGAGACATATAGACAAGCTGGAAATGTCACGGAGTGCAGGAGCTAGACATACGGTGTCGGGGGTATCTTCTGGCCGTACGCGGGTACCATCAAACAGAAAACGGACTGTTGACTGCTGCTTGCCTTGACGGTCGCAGAAGGCATCCATCAGCTTCTTCAGCTGGGTTGTGCGCTTAATCTTGAAGAAGACTTCGTTATTGTTATCCGTGACCTTGATGTTAAGGTGCTCGGCAGGAGCAGGCGCGTCACCCCCCAGTCCTGAGTCGGCCATGTTTGAAACGGTAATTGTGACGGTTTATGAGGCTTTGGAGAGGAGGTATTTGGCTGCTTGGAATGATGTGTCTGTCAGTTGCGTTGTCGGTTGAGCATGTCGCAATAAATGCGGGGTAAAGAAAGGAACTAGGTAACGATATTGAAGATCTGACTTACGGCGTAGACGAGAGTGACGAGATGGACACGTCTAATGCAACAAGCAAAGGCTGGTGAGGAAAAGTGACAGGAGGAAAAAGAAGGTTGACAGTGTTAAGGTCAGTGGTAAGAGGCGACGAGGTGATCAAGCCCCCACCAGTCAGGACGCGCGGAAAATCTATTTTGCGGCGCGCCTCATTACACATTCAAGAGTGAGCGCACAGAGTCTTGAACCTTCAATCTATGTTAGCCAATACATGTTGTTGTTGGTTAAAAGCAAGCTCCTTTATAAGTCTATTTCATGCGATACAACTACCTTTGTCTCGCTTGGATTTCTCTTTCCCGTACAGAGTAACTGGCCTAAAGGGTTGTTGAGTGTTGCATTACATCATGGTATGAAGCGAAATATATAGCTATACTCAGCACGGCGATAACCTCTTCCAGGGTGGATTGAAAGAGGACATAGCATACGACCCTCCATGCCACCCACGAGCGGTAAGTGCTCAGTCCGTGGACCGAGAATTCAGTTACTGATAAGTATAGTGTGCCATTCAGGGTGAGTCGCCTGCATGACCCATGGCTCCGATGAACCAAGCGTTGACCCTCGCAGCATGCTTGACCAGGAATTCTTATCAAGAGGAAAAGTGTCAAGCTCAGATCAACGCACTCTATGAGTGTTGCAATCTGTTCTACGAGGAACACGGCAAGGATGCAAAGACCCCAAGTTGTCCGAAGCCGAATCTGCTGAAGCTTCGAATGAAACAGCGCGGGCAAGAAATCTAGTCGTCTTTGTCGGTGTTTGGTACTGGTGTATATACAATGGCCTGTATATAATGAATGCTTGATATAGACCGGGAGTCGACCAGCGCTGGAGACAAGGCGTTGTAACAATTCCCTTGCAATCACAGCTCCCATGCAAATATAAGAGCCAGACTAGTTGTAAGAATTGCTGAATTGCTCTAAGACAATCTTGAGCACGCGAGAGGCCGTTTGACCTGAACGAAGATTGAAAGCGCTCGTTCCGAGACTCTAATGATTGCCTAAATGACATTAGAGAAGAAAAGAAAGAAAAGAAGAAAAAGAAGTCGCAAAAATTCGAGATTTTAAAGCGCGGATGATGGTCAGCTAGTCCTGATTGGGACTAGCGGGTGAAGACCAAAACACCGCGCTGGACCAACAAGAATTCATGCGGTGACAACTCAAAGAGGCAGAAACACTGCGCGCAGATAGAATCCGCTTCTTCTTAGTTCATTGCCCAGGAAGCTGGTCCTTTGACTGCCATCTCGCAGATGGCTCCATTAATTAGACCTGCCGGGTCCGCCGGTCCTGGTTCTGGCTTCACGTCATTAAATGTGAGTCTCTGTTTTTGAGCTTGCTTCCGAGCTCGAGCACCATCTAACTTGCCTTCTGTTACTACAGCAAACCCGGCAACCACCCAGCGAGCCCGCGGTAATTGAGATTGATGACGATGACGACGAACCTATGGATGATGAGGAGGAAGAAGACGAGGTTTTAGAAGTCGAGGATGACGAAGAAATGGATGACGGCGATGAGAACGGAGAGCTAGAAGAAGATGAGTCCGTAGAGGATATGAATGGCAACGAATCGCCCCTTCATCTCGCCAACACTACGAATGGACAGAGTATGTTACCGAAGTGGCCCTTGATAATAAACTGACGTGTTCTAGATGGGTTTGATGCCGCCGCTTCGGAATTCTTCACTTCAGCAGGCGCACAAGAAGCACTGCATCCCCTTCGCCACACCGCTGATAGAGTTACACGCCAAATCGAAGCCTTTGCGGAAAAACTAGACCGTTTCAAACAAAAGGGCACGCGCGCCGATGAATTCGGAAGTTATCAGGCCGTGTACCAATTGGTGAAGGGATACGAGACTATCGCGCAAGACGCCATTCAAGACATCTCTAAGCAAAACACACTAAAGAAAGCAAAGTTGGGCTGGAGCTTCAGCAAAGTCAACGGTACCGCGCCGGGCGATCCTAAGACGGAAGAGGAACTGCAACGACTGCAACTCGAGGCAAACACCTGGCAGCTTCTGCTAAACCTAATCAGTGTCGATGACCCAGCTAGCAGAGCTAGCTATCGGAAAGCGCAAGAGACCGTATTCCAAAATCTGCATCGGTATTCGTCAGATCGCGAAGTCTGGGAACAGTTCTTGAAAGTGGACCAGTACGCGCTGGAGTGTGTTCTCACTATGAAGTGGCTAGAACATACGGCAAAGAATTCTACCCAAGATATTGACTCGTTGATATCGGAACTGGAAATACAGGCCGAAAGAGGGCAGGGTTCATGGGCTCATGGTTGGCTTTACACCAAAGAGACCATCAAAGGGCAAAAGCGACTTCGTGCTTGGCCGCAACCTCTTGAACCTAATGACCCGAATATCACTGCGTCACTCTTGACATCCGATCAATCCGAGCCTATGATTACCCAACTAGACCCTGACGCAGTCACTCGTCAAAAACAGGCTCTCCAGAAAAAGGATCAGTTCTACGAGCGTGCGACTTGGATGACATGCTGGAAGATGCTGAGACAGGGTGAGAATTGGACAAAAATCAGAGCATGGGCGGCAGATCGCCTGGAGAACTGGCGAGCAGTAAGCCTTTGTGGTTCCAGTATTGACGCTAACTCGGGCGGGGAAAACACACCTATCCATGATGGAACAACGCGCATGATGAATTGGCGATCTCAAGATTCCTGGAGAGCTGCTTGCTCAAGTCTGGCCCGGGATCCCAAAACTGAGGATTTTGAGCGGGCGGTCTATGCGCTGTTGAGTGGCGAGTCAGAAGCGGCCTTCAAGGTGTGTCAGAGTTGGGACGACTATTTGTACGTTTACTTCAACAACATCGTCTTATCGCGTTACAAAGGATTCTGCAAGCAGTTTCAGCGGAAACTCAACCATTCGCCCACGACCCCTGCAGTCTTCACACCCGAACCTGTTGGGTACGCTGATTTCAACAAGTTCGTGCTGTACACCAGGGGTAACGATCGGATTGGCGGTGAGGCTCGAAACCCATATCGAACGATACAAGCTGCAATTCTAGGCAAGAGTTATGATGGCTTCTTCAACTCCTTGGCCAAGGCCGTTTCACAAGCAGCAATCAATAGAGGCGAACCAAGCTTCGTACCGAACCTCTCGCCGACATGCGTGGATGACTCTCTGCTCATTACGGCCGAGGACAGCGATGCCTTGAGGATTGCCACTCACCTCTATATCGTCGCGAGCACTGTCGGGTACGTTCGTAACGACACTGATTTCATCAACACTGCATCCGTAAATGTGGTTGGGTATATCGCGAATCTCGAGGACATTGGTGTGCTTGACATGGTTCCACTTTATGCCTCCCTTCTCCCGAACGATCTCGCTCACGCTGTGCTTGGCCAAGTTTTGATCGAGATAATCGACCCTAGGGAGAGGCGACTTCAGGCGCAGTTGATGCAGAAACATGGCATTGATATCGAAGCAGTTATCCGCGAACAATGGGCGATGGTTACCTCTAGTGTATCTGCTGTTGACCATTCAAGAACAATCAGGCGCTTCCCTAAGGTGGTCAGCCGTAAGGACGGCCATCGCGAGTTGGTGCCTGTCAAGAAGGATTTCATTGGAACGGACCTGTCGTTGGACGACGAACGAGTTATTCGTAGCCTCGAATGGCTTCGATACGTGGACGGCCAATGGGGTAGAATCTGCTACCTCGGCGCTTCTCTATATCGGAGATTCTTCCGTAAGTTCCTAGTACTATGCATCTCCCAGGACTAAGTCTGCTAATATTATCATAGTTACTGGTAAACTCCCCGCAGCGCGCGAGCTCAGCAGGCGTATGGATCTCTCTGAGATCTCCCGCGAATCGTTTGGATTTGATATCGCAGAGTTTCCCATTGATGTTGGAGAAGGAACCGATGTCGGTACTCCGGAACCGTCCAGTCCGACGAAAACAAGAGTGTATGGGCATAGGCGAAACAAGTCCAGCAATAGTCTGCCATCAACAACTGAGACTCGACTGCTTTACACGCAGTCCCAAACGATGCGTGACCTAGAGGAGCTCATCCTGGCGTTTGACGCATTGGAAAGGTTTGCTACCGTTTGCGAGAAGATTGACAAGACCAAGAGTCGACGAGATTCTGGAACAATCAAGGGCCTCAGAGACGAATTGCAAGATGCATTGGACGGAGTCAGCGTGCACATTGATGCTGTCCTCTACGATTGGCTAGTCTCTGCCCAAGACGGTGAGTTCTTGACACCGCCACACAGTCTTGGAATGATGTATCTGACAAGACCATAGAAGCCGAGCTCGCCGACCTAGAAGAGATACGAAGCACCTATATCCCCGAACTCTTTCTCGATTACCACAGCGCCCTCTACTACTCCGCCCACGTTGTCAGCAGCGACATCCTAGTCCAGTGCATGAACCTGGCAATGCAGGTTGCCGAAAACGAGTTCCTGACTCGCAGCTTCGTTGCGTCACGACGAATGGCCGAGCTCATGGACGCGTTGGCCCTCTCTAGCAAGGCGATGGTCAATGCGCGCGCAAAGCCTAACGTGAGGCTTTTGGGCGGCGAGTCGCTCGGAATCTGGAACGTCCAGGTGCCCGCTGACGAGGAAGAGGAGATGCTGCGTGAGGCGCAGTGATGACTTGCTTACGCACGTACCCACACGCGAACCCCCACCTGCAGTAGACTACTTCTGCTTCTGCTACTACTCCTACTACTGGGCACACACCTGTAGTAGTCCGTAAGTATATACTTAGGTGTACTTACTATATGTACTGTACCTCGCACTTCACACCAAGACAGAAAGACAAGACTAACTGCATGACTGATTGTACATTACAAACGATAACCATCATCAAGTTGTATTACTTTTTCCTTTTCCCTCCCATGTTGATTCATATCTCCATGCCCCTGCTTTCTCTCGTGTCTTTTCTTTTTGGTATGGAGGAATGTATTGCCCTGGAGGGGCCAAGAAAATTAATTTCATTGCGATTGCATCTGGGCAGGTTTTTAGGTGTTGATATAGGTGTTCTCGAACTATAATAGGATACAAATCAACAAAGTGGATATTCTTACATCAATTTGCAATGAGTTGAGGGTCCTTTTAATAATAATTAGGTTACTCGATGCAGATTATTGTATAGCACTCGAGCAACGTATAATCTGACCCAGTCTCGTAACAGGGTCTGATATAGATCTTCAGGGAATGCAGCTTGTGTCATTATTAATCGTTGAATGCATGCGGAAGACAAATTGGTTGCTCCACTGTCACTACGACGACCGATGGATCTTGAACTGCGATACCTATGTAACTAGCCTGTCGGATGGGCGTTCTCAGAGAGAGGCTGGCTGGCTGCGCTGCTGACGACCCCCATCGACTCGCGTTACGCGTACGCATAAGCCACGAGAGAGCAATTATTATTATTCCTCCTGTCCTACCCACACATTTTACTCTAATGCTTATTCACGATTCTGGTACCCTGGAGTAAGCTTGGGCAAAAGGGAAGAAAAGACCCTCGGAAGTTGGCCGTTTCACACTCTCATCATAAAATTGCCGCAAATTTCGGAGTGATGCCCAAAGGGAGTGTAGTACGGATCTTGATACAAGCCCTCAAGATGGTCCGCTGAAGTACTTTCAGAGCATCCAATGACGGTTGATTGTTCAGATGATGCTAGTCTTGAGCCTTGGAGAGGCGGGAAAAAACACGTCATGCTCGTCGTGGTCGTTGATATGGACGAGGGTTTTTGTGGTTGACAATTCCTGAATCCTCATCCATGGTGCGGGTGAAGCGGGGGGATCTTCAGTGAGACAAGCAGAGCACCCATCAAAACTCCTGTACCGAGCCTAGAAGCATGATCTCGTCCACGACTCAACAATTGCAAAACAAGGATCACCAGACCGAGCCCCTGCAAACTGGAGGTGAAGTAAAAGGGCTGCTCTGATGCCGCATCAGGCAGTCGCGCACTTCTTGTCAAGTCTTGTCTGGAAGAAATAATTCTTGCAGAATAAATAACCAATGATAAACAACAATAATCAAAAATAGTGAAGCTTGAAAATTGTTCTCCAAGGCATCAGAAGCTTCGAATTATTGCAGAGATCAGGAAGTGGGGTTTGCACAGCCTCCCGCCAAGACACCGATCTCCTAACACTATTTGTTTGCCGACGTCTCGACTGGCAACCTTTTTTCTTGATTTGCTGGAGAAGTTTGGTTGAAAGGATGGTGAGATGTGAGAAAGGCACGCCAGCGGCTCATGGCCCCGTCTGCTTCTTGGGAGATGCAGCAAGAGCTGCCAGCTGGCAGTCTTCGTACTTGTCCTCCATCGATAGCGACCTTGGAATTGGACACTTTATCCGGATGATGGTTCAAATTTGCCCAAAAAACAATTCGCCTCCGCGATCCTCTCAGGACCGAAGGGGAGGACAAAGGGGAAAACGGAAGGAAATATGAGACTGAAAGTGGTGTTATGGGGAACGGCCAAAGCGGAATGAGGCAGTGCAAATACTAATGCAGGAGCGAGTAAAGTTGCAGGACAAGCTCCATCTTAACAATTCACTGTGGCAATCACAAGTCAAGCTGTCAGGGATCCATAAAAGGAGTCAAATCTCATGTTCCCTTGATCCTTTTCGACTAACCTTCAAGAGCGAAGCAGGAGTCTTAAAAGCACATCGCAAGAGAGCTGATTGATTGAAGCAGAGTGAGTTCTGCACCTGGGCACGCGTAAAACAGTAACAAATACGAGGGCTCTGGAATCTGGACAGATCGAGTGGAGCCAGAGTGGAGTGACGGAAGCAGTGCGTACTGCATCATTAGCTAGTAGATTTTGGCTCACTCAGGGTCCTGGCTTCAAGCAAAGTTCCCGCTGTCGGGCTTCCTCCTTCATCCCTCTCCAAGTCTCTCAAGTCTCTGGCCGATGTTTTCGCATTGATCCCTCAATCCCTTGGGCTCACCGTTCGATACGAAAGGCCCTAAGTTTTAGCCCTTTAACCTTATTCTTTCTCCCTTTGCTTCTCACGTTGACCTGTCCCTTCGTTTGTTTGGCCGCATCCGGAACCCTTGGGCAGAACACGCAGCCACCTCACTCCCAGCTCACCAACACCCACACTCCTAAATGGAATCTCCCCAGTCACGCTGAGCTCTTGTGTCACCTTATCAGGGATTGAAACCTGTCTCCCCTTGTTAGCGCGACAATCGATGTTGATGACTCCGTCGAATCGTGTTTAGTTGCTCCTTCGGGGCCAAATTCTTATTGATATCAAACATCTCTTTGTTCTCCTGCTCTCTCGGCTCTTTGAGAGGCTCGGTCGACTCCTTGGCCGACCATGTCCGAGGCGAGAACTTCGAGTGAAAATGATTCCAGACAATCAGCCTCAACGCCGCTGCGCCGAGAACGGGCTCCCACCATAACGATAGACACTTCTGCTGTCACCTCAACAACAGATCAAAACCCACCTCCCCAAATCTCGGGTCTATCACACTCCTCGCCCTCGGCTAATCATGCTGACCCGACGGGCGATACTAGCGCTCTGCTAAATGGCAGCAGTGTTTCTCCCACTGACACCCGATCAGCTCCGTCAGTACGCTCGTATGCTTCGTCAGAAGGCAGAGAGCACGATAGCAGGCCGACCTCCCCGTCGCCGCATAACGTCTTGTCTCCCAACTCGAAAATGGCAGATTCGATGCTTCACTCCAATTACCTTTCTGTACCGGGCGCCAGATCTCGTGGAAATTCTCTAGAATCCGAGGACTCGACTCACTCTAATGGTGGAGATTCACATCAAAATGGAAATCATGGGTCGCCATCTGACTCGGCGAAGACTACGATCGAAAATTTCGAGGAAGCTCTCCAACCGGATCCCGGACATGAGGCGGAATTCCAGGTGGAAAACAACAGCTTCGCTTTTTCACCCGGGCAGCTGAATAAATTGTTGAATCCCAAGAGCCTTGGCGCTTTCTACGCTCTTGGCGGTGTTGCCGGGCTTGAAAAGGGCTTAAGAACCGATATCCGCAGCGGCCTGAGTCTGGATGAGACCGAGCTGGACGGGGCTGTAAGCTTCGACGAAGCAACGACCCCGAGCAGCTCTGTGCCAAAGCCTGCGGCTGACACGCCACCTCAAACCCCGCCAGCTCGAGCAAACACCACGCCACATAAACTGGACGAGAATGCATACACCGACCGGAAACGTGTATTCGGACTCAACAAACTCCCGGAGAAGAAAACAAAGAGCATTCTTGAGCTAGCATGGCTTGCTTACAACGACAAGGTCCTCATTCTGTTAACAGTGGCTGCTGTTATCTCGCTTGCGTTAGGAATCTATCAATCCATCACAGCAGAAGAAGGCGAGCCGCGTGTTCAGTGGGTTGAGGGGGTGGCTATCATTGTAGCTATCCTCATTGTTGTGGTAGTCGGTGCAGCCAACGATTGGCAGAAAGAACGCCAGTTCGTCAAGTTGAACAAGAAGAAAGATGATAGAATGGTCAAGGTGATTCGTTCCGGAAAGATGACCGAAATCTCAGTCCACGACATCCTTGTCGGCGATCTCATGCATCTGGAACCTGGTGATCTCGTCCCAGTCGACGGGATCTACATAGCTGGTCACAATATCAAATGCGATGAATCCTCCGCTACTGGTGAATCCGACGTATTGCGCAAATCTCCTGCTCAAGAGGTTTATGGTGCTATTGAACGACATGAAAACCTCGCAAAACAGGACCCTTTCATCGTCTCTGGTGCCAAAGTATCGGAAGGGGTGGGAACGTTCCTAGTTACTGCGGTTGGAGTTCATTCAACATACGGCAAAACTATGATGTCTCTCCAGGATGAAGGCCAGACAACACCTTTGCAGACAAAGTTAAATGTTCTTGCAGAATACATTGCGAAACTTGGTCTAGCCGCTGGTCTTCTATTGTTCGTTGTGCTCTTCATCAAGTTCCTGGCCCAGCTGAAAAGCCTCGGCAACGCGGATGACAAAGGCCAGGCTTTCCTGCAAATCTTTATCGTAGCCGTCACAGTCATCGTTGTTGCGGTTCCAGAAGGTCTCCCTCTTGCTGTGACCCTCGCCCTTGCTTTTGCTACAACTCGCATGCTGAAAGACAACAATTTGGTTCGCCTCCTAAGGGCGTGCGAGACAATGGGGAATGCGACAACTATTTGTTCAGATAAGACCGGCACACTAACAGAGAACAAAATGACTGCTGTTGTTGCTACATTGGGTACTAGCACTAAATTCGGAGGAAAATCCCAGGCATCGTCTCCCTCTCCTGGGAACGAAGGCCGGGCAGTCGATTCTGAGAATGCATTGTCTCCATCTGAGTTCACTAACAGCCTCTCCCGGCCGGCTAAGCAGCTACTTGTTGACTCGATCGTGCTCAATTCCACCGCCTTCGAGGGAGAGCAGGAAGGGGCTATGACTTTTATTGGATCAAAAACCGAAACAGCTCTTCTAGGATTTGCGCGAACCTACCTTGGACTAGGGTCACTTAATGAGGCACGGGATAATGCGAGTTTGGTTCAAATGGTGCCATTTGATTCAGGCCGCAAATGCATGGCGGTTGTGATAAAAATGGGCGACGGAAAGAAGTATCGAATGCTTGTTAAAGGTGCGTCGGAAGTTTTGTTGGCTAAATCAACAAGAATTGTTCGGGATCCTACGCAAAATCTGGATGAAGGACCACTGAATGAGAAGGATCGTTCGACCCTTGACAACACTATCAACCATTATGCGAACCAATCCTTGCGAACTATTGGCCTGGTCTACCGTGATTTCACCGAGTGGCCCCCTCGTGGGGCTCCCACTCAAGAGGAAGACCGCTCACTCGCATCTTTCGACCACATTTTCAAGGACATGATCTTCTTCGGTGTTTTTGGCATTCAGGATCCTCTAAGAGCCGGAGTTACAGAGTCAGTTCATCAATGTCAGCGTGCTGGAGTCTTCGTGCGCATGGTTACAGGAGACAACATTGTTACCGCAAAGGCAATTGCTCAAGAGTGTGGGATCTTTACTGCTGGTGGTGTGGCTATTGAAGGACCCAAGTTTCGAAAGTTGAGCAACCGCCAGATGACCCAGATCATTCCACGATTGCAAGTGCTTGCCCGCTCTAGCCCGGATGACAAGAAGATTCTTGTCTCTCAGCTCAAGAAGCTGGGCGAAACTGTTGCTGTAACTGGCGATGGCACAAACGATGCTCAGGCTTTGAAGACGGCAGATGTTGGATTTTCGATGGGAATCACCGGTACCGAGGTAGCCAAGGAGGCATCAGATATCATTCTGATGGACGACAATTTCGCTTCTATTGTCAAGGCTATGGCTTGGGGAAGGACTGTAAACGATGCTGTGAAGAAGTTTTTGCAGGTAAGTAACGTGTTGGTCCTATAATAGGCTAGCAACTAACCGGTGTAGTTTCAAATCACGGTCAATATCACTGCGGTTCTCCTCACGTTTATCTCTGCTGTAGCCAGTGGTGATGAGGAATCCGTGTTGACGGCAGTGCAGCTTCTGTGGGTCAACCTGATCATGGACACTTTTGCTGCTCTCGCTTTAGGTACGTCGCCTTACGCAGTGTTGAGTCTAAAAATTTCTAACTGTATATTAGCAACGGATCCCCCGTCTCCTTATGTCCTCAACCGCCGTCCCGAGCCAAAATCCGCACCCCTTATTACCCTAACCATGTGGAAGATGATCATCGGACAAAGCATCTACCAGCTAGTGGTCACCCTTATTCTGAACTTCGCTGGAAAGTCAATCCTGAAGTCTATAATTGATTTCTCCGATGAGGATGCGGATACTGCTCTCAAGACAGTTGTGTTCAACACATTCGTCTGGATGCAGATCTTCAATCAGTGGTCGTACGTATCAATCTACACATTTAGAGGAAAATATGGTGCTAATCCAATTGTAGCTGTCGCCGTCTGGACAATGGCCTCAACATTTTTGATGGTCTTCTCCGCAACAAATGGTTCATCGGCATCCAGTTCATTATCGTTGGCGGGCAGATCCTGATCATCTTTGTTGGCGGACACGCCTTCTCTGTCACAGCCCTCACTGGAGCTCAATGGGCAGTCTGTCTCATTCTTGGTGTGATTTCTCTCCCAGTCGCCGTTATTATCCGACTTATCCCGGATGAATTCCTCCGGAAAATCATTCCCACATTCAGCCGCAAGAAGGGCCCAGAGCTCATTATATCTGATGAAGACCGACGATATGAATGGAACCCTGCCCTCGAGGAGATTCGGGACCAGCTTAAATTCTTCAAGTCGCTCCGTGGAGGTCGGATGAGGAACTTGGCGCACAAGCTACAACATCCTGAAGAGTTCCTGCCTCGGTCACGCAGTGGCTCGAGATCTCGAGAGAACTCAGCCCCGGGTACGCCGGTTGCAGAGAGCAGTGACGGTACTCCGCCGTTCCCTGCAACTCCTGACTCCCGGTCACACAAGCGCGCCCGTTCCCGTTCAAACTCGGCATTTGGCCCCGCGGCTGCAATGGCAGGCATAGTGGCGGGTAGTATCGCTGGATGGTCTCCTATTGAGAGAACGAACGGGGAGGGAGAGTCTTTCAAATTCGACTTCAACGGCGGAAACGCCAGCAGACAACCGGGGATCGAAATCCATCCCGACACTGCTCCTGATGACAACATCATCGGTAATTACCTTTCTACGTCGACCACTCCTCCCAGCCAGAATCCAGACTTGCTTCCTTTCTTTGAGCACGCACCCCCTGCCCGCGAACCTTCGAGTCGCAGCAGACGATCCACATCCCGTCGGTCTCAGTCTCGATCTAGCCACAGTCACAGCAACAGCCAGACCCAAAGCCAATCATGAAAATGTGCCAATCGACCTGCCTCACATATACGCACCTCGCCCTCCGAAGGAGTAAACTCGTATACGCTGAACTCCTCGTGAACCAACGCTCTTTCTTCGTTCTATGTTTTTCTCGTTCAAAAGTATCGTACTGGACGCCAGCCATTTTCTGATATACACTTGTTAATATCCGTCTTCATTCTCGGAGCTTCTATTTTCTTAATACCAGGGTGTGCTTGGCGTCTGTGGGTGAATCACAATGTAATACACGCGTTCGTTTATTGCTGTTGTCTGTCCGGTCTACTGCTTCTGCTATTGAGTTGTAATAGAGAGCATAAAGGTTGGCGTTTGAGTATGAGCCTGGCGCTTTCGGACGGCTTGCATTTCTTCTTGTTTTGCTTTTTCCTCTCGCTTTTCTTGAGTCGATCTTTGTACATAATTATCCTCGTTCCTTTCGAAATATCTGGACCTTAGGTCGTTCGTTCTAGGGTGCCTACAGGTATGGGACAAATAGAGAGTTAACTACCAAGTGCCCTTTGAACTGCTTACTAGTATGTTTCGAGTCAATGAAGCAACAATCCTAGAGAACAGGATAATCCCTTGAGCTAATTATTGCGAAAGTAGCTAACAGTGAAGAAACAATGCCATTTCATTCGCCCGATTGATGAAACTAACCCCGTGGTTCATATATACTACATCCATCGCTATGATTAGATGACATCCACCCTGGAATCCTATCTCTCATCTCTCTTCGCCGTCAACAGCTCTTCTTATCTGCAAGAATGTCCCAAGCTCCCTGCTCTGGTGCCCTGCTCAGTACCAATGTGGCTCGAATCCTGGACAACGCAGGCGTGTCAAACATCCTTTTTGGATGGTTTAATGCTTTAATCCCTAAAAATGATGATCTTTTCTTGCTGGGTCTGTTAGTCTCTTCTATAAACATGAGCCCCCCAAACACTATCTATATTATCGCTTGGCAATCACTATACCGAATTTCTGAACTGAGATGTTTTGACCACGCCAAAGTGGCCTTGACAGGAGACACCGCTCTTCGCAGCTTTACTAGAACAGGGGATCTTCATGCACGGCACCTTGTCTTTACCATGGTTCTAACTTTAGATCTTGTCTACTATATTGTTTTCTTAAAAACGATGATTTGTGTTCTTATCCAGTTCAAGGAACTTAATGACGACCTCGCCGCGCAGAACAACGAGATTGGGATGGAAAAAGAGTTACCTCATCTTGTCCAAGGACAAGAACTAATTCACTAACTTGAAATGTGGCTTTGTGGGAGTCACCTAAGTGTAAAATGTCCACGAGTAGTCACCTCACCAGCAACCTTTGATTATTGGTCTCCTTATTCTGTAATTTTCTAGTGACACTGAAACTTCGGTTCATCAAAGATTTCAACATGTTCAGTTAACATTTTGTAGAAGCCGAGAATTAAAACTTCCAGCGAGGACAAGGGCCCCTTGAATGGCGACCTGAATATACTCCGAAGTGGAGCCGGAAAGAGAAATGGCTTCGATACCCTTAATGCAACTGGCTCCGGTTATTGATAGGTTAGGCTTTTTTAGCATACTGGCGCTTATGCACGCTTACACACGCTTACTGTTAGACAGGCGCTTAGAGATGGGTAAATAATAAATTAACCAAGCGGCCGCCAGCGCCATGCAGGTGAAACAGTAAGGTAGGGTGCTTACTAGCCCAGAAGCTGTTAGGCTAGGGCTTAGTGCTACTGTAGCCGTACGACTATTTGTTTACTTAACGAACGTAGACTAGGTGACCAAATCTTCGTGCTTTGATTATGGATAATCAGTACGTAGTTTGAAAAAACAGGTCAATCGAAAAGATGCAACTGTAACCTACGCGACCTCTCTCTGGTGTAGGCAGGTTAGGCTAATTCAGGTCAGGTGGAGGGATATCAAGCGATCATCAACAGCGGGTGTGCATTCTCGGCGGAAAACAGGGATTGTCCTCATTTGTCCGAAAGTAGCCGATATGAAAAGCTTGGGTAGTTGTGCTTCTCGAGTCCTGTTTTCTTCTCTTCCTCTCGCGGGTTCGGTTGCTAACTTGCTAGTAGGACCATGGGGTGGACGGGTAAGTTCCCATACGTTGTGGTGAGTTCCTCCTGCATTCCTGGCTCCATTCCAGTGGTGTGGAAGGCGTGCATCATAACACGTCAATTTGTGATCAGATAGAATGCTGCAGTGGATACCCACATCCATTTCTAGTTTGATATCTGAGCGCGAAGGGGTAGGAACGCTGGTAGGTCAAGTGTTGTTCTTTAACTGGTGGCCCGGTATGATGTTGATGGTGATCCGTCGTCTGTAGAGGGAGCTTCTGTACTGATATGAGAGGAATGACGACATCCAGTGAGCATATTGTTAGGCTTCTGTTATGATCTTGCAAGTAGGAGCGACATATGCAAGATGCCGGATTCCGGTTACACTGTTTCATGATTAACACGTCTTCTAAAGCCGAGCGAGCGGTGATCATGTAGATAGCCTTGGAACTGTATCACCCGCTTCTGTCCTCCCTTCCCGGTTTGGAATGCTGCTGGTGACGCAACGCTAGGCTGATATCAAACAGCCAATTGCTTATTTTCCAGCGAACTCCCGGGACTCGCAAATCCCACCACCCCTGGAGTTTCCCCTGCACCTACCGGAAAGATGGATATGAGAGATAACCGGCGAATTTCCGTCGGTGAGGAGGATGAGAGAGCGAGATATATGGGCTCGCCACCGGGATGGAAACTGTTCTCCCGGCGTTCCCCCCCTTTCTCGAAAATATTTGGCCGCGCGAACACAACCAGCATGCGTTCCGACGTTGAAAAAAAGCCTGAGTCGCATTCCCTGCAAAGTGTCACAGACGATGAGGCCGGCACGCCTCCCGCCGAGAACCTCGTTGCCAAATCGAGATACCAGCGATGGGCAGAGAACATTAAGGGCCTCGAGACCCGGGGAATCGAGCCCGTGCCTTTTGAGGAGCGCCAGAAAGTCAGCTCTTCGGCTTCATTTAACATATTCCTGACGTGGTTCAGTATGGGGATGGCGCTCAATAACATGGTGGTTGGGACGCTTGGAACGGTTGTCATGCGATTGAGTTTCCTGGATGCCGCACTCTGTGCGCTGTTTGGAAACTTTTTGGGCTGTATAGCGACTGGCTATATGTGTACCTGGGGCCCAAGAAGTGGGCACCGCACACTTGTATGGTTGACCCATTGTGCGAACTTGATTTGACCCCATGCACGAGCACCTGTCTCAAGATCGCGTTACAAAGGGACTTACCTTTCATTTTCATTAGATCGTTTCCCGATACTTAGTGGGATTCAACCCTAGTAAGGTTTGCTGCGCCCTGAATGTGTTGACGAACTTGGGCTATGGGATGATGAGCTCGATGGTGGGGGGTCAGCTCCTTTCCAAACTCACCGGTGGTGCTGTTTCCGTGGTGGTTGGAATCATCATCGTCGCTCTCTTGAGTCTGGTGGTAGCAACTTTTGGAATGCACATCTTCCAGTACTATGAAAGGTATTCTATGCATCGACCCACAACCATGACAGCTGTTTCTAACCATGTGCGAGCAGATTCGCATGGTTTCCCCAATTGATAGTTTTTACTATCCTCCTAGGGTCGGCAGGCCCGGAATTCGATTTTGGGACGGTTTCCATTGGCTCGACGGAAGAGGTTAATGCCCAACGATTGGCATTTTTCTCACTCTGTCTTTCCGCTGCCCTATCCTGGGTTCCGGGAGCTGCTGATTACCATGTATATTATTCGCCAAATACTGGAACCTGGAGGATATGGTCGATGACGACTCTGGGAGTAGGCCTGGCCATGACTATCACGTTCATTCTTGGCGCTGGTCTTGGAACTGGTGTTGCCCACAATTCTAGTTGGGCGGCTATATATGATGGAACTCCCGGTAGTCTGTTGATGGCCGGTTATGACCGACTTGGAGGGTTTGGCAGGTTTTGTGCGTTCATCAATGTGCTGACGATTGTTTCCAACAACGCCCCCGGCTCATATTCGATGGCAATGAACTTTCAGATGCTCGGAGACTTTTGGTGCAAGGTGCCTCGCCCTGTCTTTACGAGCATCAGCACTCTCATATACACAGCATGCGCCATTGGTGGCCGAGACTCTTTGTATGAGGTCTTCAAGAACCTCGTGCCGCTGATTGGTTATTGGATCATCATCTGGTTCACAATGTTGGTGGAATCGGATATACTCTTCAATAGAGGTAAACAGTACGACTGGACAGCGTGGAATTGCCCCGAGAGGCTACCGGTGGGATTCGCTGCCACTGGAGCTTTTTTTATCGGGTGGGCGGGGGCTATTGTCGGAATGGTATGTACCTGTCGTATCCAGTTTCCAGTAAGGCTTTGCTGACGATATCTTGAATAGGACCAAGTATATTATACCGGGCCAATTGCGGAAGCCATTGCTGGGGGTTGTGATTTGGGTATCTGGCTAGGGTTCGGGTTCACAGCCCTGGCCTTTCCACCATTAAGGAAGCTCGAATTGGCTCTGGTTAAACGCTGAGTTTGCAGACGGCATGCCTGTCAATGCGTCTGGGCCAACACGGAGGAACCCCTCGATGAATAGAGGGGTTCCAGGCGCAGAGAAACCCCCCGGCGGCTCGATATTTAGCGCGTGTTTTGAGCAATCCTCGAACTGTCCTCTCATGGCCCTAAGACGCACGCAGCAAGACGCACTACTAGTCGCGGAATTACGGCGCCGAGTAGCCAGGACCGACGGTGCAGGAGCGCATCTTATGATTTCGGCTGTGAAGTCAGCCCATATATGCAAGGCTTGCCTAAGATTTTGGCTTGTGTTAGATAGCTGTGTCTCCAGAGCGAATGGGGAACGACGAAAGGGAGAGGGGTTGCCGTTGGAACTACCCTCACTGGTGGATTCAAAAGGATTTAGGTTAATCTAAGGACACCATGATCACTGCGAATCAAGCTTAACTTTTTGCAAATACAAAGGTTGCAGGATGAGGAGAAGCCGCGGCGAGCCGAGGTTAGTGGTGGGGAGACGGAGGAGGGAAGCGCCGCATTGTGTCGAGGTCTCAGTGGCCTGACTCGAAAGTGCTTACTCTCCCTTCAAAGTTTGGATCCTTCAAGGGGCGATCTGGAGATGTGGGGAATTCCACCAAGCCCACCTTGAATGTAAACGGACACAACCAGGGCCTCAACCCAAATTCCCCAATTCTATTTCCTGAAGCTTCTGTGATAGAGATTTTACTTGCTACAGCCCGCAATTATGGCGACATCGCCAGCGGAACTGTCGAAGGCATTGTCCAAAGCACTCGCCACCTTTTTGAAGGATACTTCACCTCAGCAACTCCTCAAATATGTGCTTCCGTTCGTCGCCGCGTACCCTCTTCTCGTTTCTCTCCTTCGCTTCCGTCGGGTGAAGCAAATCCACAAGAAATACAATTACCCAACACGAGAGTCGTTTGCGCGAATGACCGATGAAGATGCGTTCCAAATACAAAAGAACCTAGTGCAGTTCGAGTTTCCCTTCTTTTTCACCAAGGCCTTGCAGTTTGCACTTTTCAGAGTAAGCTCTATCTATTCTCATGATTGTTAAATGGTCACTGCTAAAGTGACCGATCTAGACATATGGAATCCCTACCGTCTCAAAAGTTTTGACGAAAACAACCCAATTCTCAGCCCCAGAAACATCCCTAAAGCGGTACTCAGATACGGTTGTTTTGGTGCAGGAGTTCGTTGGACAATCCCCAACAGCAGCACGCAGTCATGCTGCTATTGCGCGCACTCGGTTCATTCACAGCGGTTACCGGGGGTCAGGCACGATTCTCGAAAATGACATGTTATATACCCTTGGGCTGTTCGCCGTCCAGCCAGTCAGGTTCATTAACAAATATGAATGGCGCGAACTCACCGGTATGGAGAAGTGTGCTATTGGTACCTTCTGGAAGAGCTTGGGTGATAGTTTAAGTATCAGCTATGATGAGCTGCCTTCTGGAAAGGCTGGGTTTCGCGATGGGCTCCACTGGCTGGAGGAGATTATGGCCTGGAGTGATGCCTACGAAGAGAAGTGCATGCTTCCTCACGTTAAGAACCGCGAAGTAGCCGATGGAACCACAGAAGTGTTACTCTACTCTATCCCAAAGGCGCTACACCCTATCGGCTTGGATTTTGTCTCTTTCATGATGGACGACCGCCTGCGCAAGGCAATGTTGTAAGTATAGCCACGAACCGCTAAATCATTTCGGTCTGGCCACATTACGCTAACAACTGGTAAGATATGACGCGCCGCCGGCTTCATATGCCAAACTATTTTCGTTCTTATTGTCCTCTCGCCGATTCGTCATGCGTTACCTGACGTTACCTCGCCCCCATTTCATGCGTTACTCAACCTTTACCGAGCGCCAAACTGTGGACGAGCAGATCTTTGCCACGGAGTGGGATGCGGCGCCTTATTATGTCAAGCCCACTATTTGGAATCGCTGGGGTCCGGCGGCTTGGTACACCTGGGCACTCGGTCGCCCGCTTCCCGGGGACCAGGGCTACAAGTATTATCCGAACGGCTACAATATTGCCAACGTTGGGCCTAAACATTTTGAGGGTAAGGGGAAGAAATCTCAGCAAGAAGTAGTGGAAGGATTAAAGATTACTCGGACTGGAGGATGCCCATTTGCTTAGAGCGATGCCTGACTTTCGTTAAAAAGCCTATATATCCATGATTTCCGCGTTGTCAATTCTGCTTTCCTGGACGATTCAGTGATAGTAACCATACATATGAACTGATTGAATATAATACCTCAATGCAGCAATTCCGTCAAGCATTTTCCTCTCTTCACTCCAGTAAACTCGAGCTAAATCTACATCGCCAAAAAAGGCATCAAGCTTGCCGTATGTGGCTTACATAAGTGTGCCGTCAGACCTCTCCCCGCAAACATTGCTGGTAGCCGCCTGCTTCTGCAACTTCGATATTTCCTCCTTTGACTCTTTGAAATCTTTCATATCCGGCGCCCATCTTCTATTCAGAATGGCTCTTCATGAGCCCAACAACGACGGGACCAATTCCCCGCCCCCGTTCAGCAACTTTCCGCAAGACCCGTCCGAATTCGACAGCGACCCACGAATCTCCTTCTCAAAGCTAGACAACAAGTTCATCCTAGAGGCCGAAGATGGCCAGGAATATAGCTACGACACCATACTGAAACGATGGATCCCGACGGTGTGTGCGCGCCTCCTCGTCAGCTGATGTTGCCCGGCTGCTGTTTTCTCTCCCTCAACTCCGTCCCTCTTGCCTTAGTTTTCCTTTTGCTTTATATGCCGATTTCTATCGTGGAGAGAGACAAAAGAGTCGATAGACCTGTTTTCCCTTGCAAATGAGCTCGAAAGGCTAAGTCTGCATGGATTCTGGGTGGTTCGTGAAACTGATTACTGGTCGGCGCCGCTTTTGCGCCTGTGGTTGTCCTCCAGGTCGATGAAGACTTGCTACAGCAACAGCAAGAAGCCTATAGAGTCCATGGTGTGGATGAAGATGAACAGGCGAATGTGCAACAATTTAGGAAGAAGCGGAAGCAGGGAGGCGGAGAAGAGGTTGGTTTACCTCCCTGATGAGGGAGTGAAAGCTAACGCGAGAAACTTGTTAGGGCGAGTCCCAAAAGCAGAAGAAGCAGCGCGTCAATACCGCAGTTTTTGTTACCTCTATCCCCCTCGATGCGCAATTCGACGAGATCCGAGATATCTTTTCACGATGTGGAGTTATTGCGGAAGAAATTGATAGCGGGAGGCCCCGGATCAAGATGTATATGGATGACGATGGGAAGTTCAAGGGCGAAGCTCTCGTTGTCTACTTCCGGCCAGAGTCGGTTAATCTCGCAATTCAAATGCTTGATGATTCCGACTTTAGGTTGGGTGAGACAGGGCCACAAGGGCCTATGCGTGTGCAGGCCGCAGACTTCTCGTTTAAGAGCCAACAAGAGGCGCCGACGAAGACTAGTATGAGGGATAAGAAAAAGATTATCAAGAGGACTCAGAAGCTGAATAAGTATGTTGCAGTTCCCGGTCCATTTGACGTCGCTGACCATTACAGTAAACTCACTGATTGGGATGATGACGAGCCAGCCGCGTTGGTAGATACGAACTCGCGATTCGAGAAAGTTGTAATACTCAAGCACATGTTCACACTTCAGGAGTTGGATGTACGTTCATACCCCTGTTCGTTGCTGTTCCGCCAGCTGACAGTGTACAAGGATGATCCAGCAGCTATTCTTGATATCAAAGAGGATATCCGTGACGAGTGCTCCAAGCTAGGTGAGGTCACAAACGTCGTTCTTTATGATAAAGAGCCAGAGGGTGTAGTCAGTGTTCGGTTCGGAGATCCCGAAGCAGCCCGGAATTGCGTCAAGGTAGGTGCCTGTCTGAACCAGGTTTTTGTGACTCAACGACATTAATATGCTCTACAGCTTATGAATGGGCGCTTCTTTGGCGGAACGGCAGTGGTGGCGTACATCTCAGATGGAAGCGAGCGGTTCCGCAAGACCAACGAGAAACGTGCAGCCCTTGAAGACATGGCTGAGAAGGGACTGGACGCTGAAGATGAGGATGAACAGCAACGGCTTGACGAGTTTGGCACATGGTTGGAAAGCTCGCATGTGGTAGAGAATACTGCGAAGTGATTGCCCTCGTTTCTCAGTCTTATTGTATACTAGCTGTTTTCGGTGCACTTTCGGTACATTGCAATGATACCTTGAATATCAGGCCTCGAACACGATCCCTCTGTGCCTACTTCCAGACCTCGCAATGGAAACCGCTTTCGGCCAGGACAGAAATGACCATGGCACTGTCACTGAGCTCCCGCCTTACCATCAGGAACCCAACTCAACAATCTCCTGATCTTTATCCCAATAAACAGGCAGCCATGCAAAGGAACCCGTCACTACAAAGTGTTGGGGAACAAATCCCCACTCCCATTATCAAATAAGACCTCCCGATCTTGAAAACAGGTGGCGTAGATCAATCAAACCACTGCAGGGACCTGGCGCCAGAATCACATGTAAAACCCACCACAACAGCAGCACATTTAAGCAATTACTCACAACCTAAGTACTAGATATCTTTTTTTTTCACGGATACCTAGCGCGGCGATCTAGGAACGGAACCGCGATCAGACCATTCATCCCTGCCTAAGCGCTGACCCTGGAGGCTTCTACATGGGCGGGCGTGAGGCCAAATCAACCCTATCGTAATAATGTTGGGTTTTGTTGAGGTGAAGTCCAGGTGGGTTTGCATGTGATAGTGTCGATCATCACTTTGCATAGCTCGAGTTGTTCACTACCTACAACATGCTTACTAGGAGGTGCTTAGGTACTAGGCTATCGGGTTCTAGAAGGGCTAACCTTGTCTAGCAATGTATGCGATATCACATGTGGTAATTACATGGTATACATCGTGTCATTGTTGGTTGAGACTAGCTAGTCAATCAGTGGATGGATGAAGTAGGTATCAGCGTTTCTCAACCCTATGCTCCGGTAAGGATGAATCATTCTACAGATTGATCAATCGACCTTGCTCGTGATTGAGGGACTAAATTGGAGTATATAAGTACCTACGTGAATGGGATTGAAGTAGAAAGTCTTCATATACATCTACATCAGGATCCTGCAACACACGAATAACAGCCCGCAAAGGTCCAACACCAAATAAACGTTTTTGAGAACCTCCAGTTCAAATTATCGCAATGACCGAGTGCAATAGCCCCAAGCAGATTGTGCCCATACCTACTGCTGCAATGGCAGACCTAAAGATTCAAAGTCCTCTTGCTCGTTCAGACTCTCGCCCTTCTATGAAGAATCCGAATGGGACATGGCTACTTGTATGTTACCCTACTGACAACTCTTCGTTCTACTATGTTTGGCCCATCGCACGATTCGCATGGAGGGGAGAGCGAGCGAAACGATGCTAACGTAGCGCAGGAAAAGCACCTCTCGTCAAACATCCCGCAGGTTCTAAAGCTGGTAAATTCCCTGGTCTTTCCTGCATAAACTACTCTCATGGACCATCATAGCTAAACCAAGGTTAGCAAAAAATCCCCTTCCTCATCCGCCACGCGATAACCTCCTCCCCCATCCACCTCACCCTGAATCAATATACCGATACAGATGCCCAAGGCCAGAAACAGACACGCCTAGACCTCGTGCAGCGCACTGCGGGCAGCCTCACTCTCGGTGTGATCGAAGATAAGCGGGTGCTTGATTGGGTGGAGAGGGAGCATGAGGATTTTGTGTTTGGAAAGCTGTTGACGAGGAGTCGATTTGTGAGTAAAAGGTCGGTGGATGGAGAAAAAGTGGATATTGTGAGGCCGGATATAGAGGTCAATGTGCATGTTGAGGGAGGAAAAGAGCAGCAGGAAATGGTGGGGAGGTTTTTGAGGGGAGAGATAGGTGTCGATGGTGAGCGTACGGAGGGGTTTTTGGTCGAAGACCAGGACTGTGAAGAGGGAGAAAGCGAAGGGAAAGGGTTGTGGGTGCATACGTTGGAGATTAACGAAAAGTCGGGTTGGACTGCTGAGACGGTACGTGCTCCTTTTTCTTGACCTCTGGTGATCCCTTGGTGACGGGGAACTATACTGACGATGACCTTTTGGCAGGTCTGGGGATTTGAGATGGTAAAAGGCGAGAGGTATCTGACCTCTCGGGTCGTCGCTGTAGATGGGAAGGGCAAGTTCCAGCTGGGACAGATGGTTTTTAAATTCCTGAGTAGGGAGGCTTGAAGATTTCCTCGCTCCTACTGTGATTGTATATGATATGTTGGCTGCGCTAAAGCTCAATATCGATGATTTGATCCGCTCTTTAAGCTTTCGCACGTGCCAACCCAGGGTCCTGGCTCCAGGTACGTATCTATACTAGTAAGTGTCATGTATGCCCATTTGACTCGCCGATGTGACAAATAAGGCTGCTGGGTTTGAAAGTAAGAAAATGATAGAAGCATTGCTGCCACACATGGGTTCCTGAGCAGAGCAATGTGAGCCCTGGAAATAAGGATGTATAGCCTAACAGGTAACGTAGGTAGGATATACTGATGTCCTTCCCCGTTGATTGAGCTTTGTACAGAACCTTTGTCATTGATGCATTACGGGCAAACGGTTGATGATGGCTTTGCTCCAGCTCTTGAAGAACTGCCTAGTGCTTCTTGAAGATCTTGCCTAGCCATATTGGATCAAGTCGCCCTTTCTCGAATTTCGACCAGCTTATTGGGATAAAGCCATTAGTATGGAGTGAACATATTCCCAAAATCAAAATCCTTGAAAGAAGCACCGTATAAGAGGCTTATAGTATTCCGTACCCCAGAGCCCATGGGTCAGCCGCTTGCAGGACAATTATGTTGAGTTAGCAGAGAGCCGCTTGCTATCTTTGTAGTTAGTCTAGAATTCGTGTCGGTCTAAGGAAACAGCACCAATTTTGGGTCATGTCAGCGGGAAAGAAGTTTGGCGGAACCCTGCAACGTTGTTGTACCTTTATCTAAAGATTTTAGTAGAAGAAGATACAAAATAATTGCTAGATAACTTTGTAATCGACGAATTTAGCCACCTAGCAAATATCGACAAAGTGATGGTCCAGAGTCTGGTTCGCGTGATGTGGGTGGGTTTGTGGTTCGTTCCTGGAGATCCCGTGACCGGACCTGGCGCTAAGCTGCTCCGAGCGGCCCCTTTTGTTGTTGTTGATCTTTTCTTGTTCGCTCTGCTAGTGTTCGCTGGCCTCGCCTTCACCGCTCAACCAGCAAACCCCAACCCAACTTTCCTCCTCTCCTGATCTCGCTCTTCGCCTCTCCTTCTCCCCTCCAAGTTTCCCGGCTGTTCTCCAGTCTTTCTCATCCACTTCAATTCCGATTGCAGCTTCTGCATATATCCTCTTTTAATCCTTTACCCTTCCACCTCCCTTCACAATGCGTGAGATCGTATGTTGTCCCCTCCCACTAGGACGCGTCTAGAGGGGTCTCCTTCCCCGTTAGGGGGCAGCTGGGACCCCACTAGTTCTACATACCACGAGCTCAACCTTGCTAACCGTGTCTTTTCGTTGTAACAGGTTCACCTCCAGACCGGCCAATGCGTAAGTCATGGCATATTTGGGATATACCTGCGACCAGACTGACCTTGGTGGTGGATGACAGGGTAACCAAATCGGTGCTGCTTTCTGGTACGTCGAAAAATTCGCGCAGCCATTGTTTGCTTCTATGTTGTATCTTTGCTGACACGTTTACAGGCAAACCATCTCTGGTGAGCACGGCCTTGATGGCTCCGGTGTGTGAGTGCAACCAGTTTCGACCCCGACGGCAAATACAATGGAACGGAAACCTGATGGGATACAGTTACAATGGCTCCTCCGACCTCCAGCTCGAGCGTATGAACGTCTACTTCAACGAGGTCAGTGTTTCGATATAATACAAACAGGTTGGTGGTGTGTCTGACTTGAATCCAGGCCAGCGGCAACAAGTACGTTCCCCGTGCTGTCCTCGTCGATCTCGAGCCCGGTACTATGGACGCTGTCCGTGCCGGTCCCTTCGGCCAGCTCTTCCGTCCCGACAACTTCGTCTTCGGCCAGTCTGGTGCTGGTAACAACTGGGCCAAAGGTCACTACACTGAGGGTGCTGAACTTGTCGACAACGTTGTCGATGTCGTCCGTCGCGAGGCTGAGGCTTGCGACTGCCTCCAGGGTTTCCAGATCACTCACTCGCTCGGTGGTGGTACCGGTGCCGGTATGGGTACCCTCCTTATCTCCAAGATCCGTGAGGAGTTCCCCGACCGCATGATGGCCACCTTCTCCGTTGTCCCCTCCCCCAAGGTCTCCGACACCGTTGTTGAGCCTTACAACGCCACCCTCTCCGTCCACCAGCTCGTTGAGCACTCCGACGAGACCTTCTGTATCGATAACGAGGTGCGTACGAAAAGTGAGGGGGGTTTTATGGATACTGACGGATTTAGGCTCTTTACGACATTTGCATGCGCACCCTCAAGCTCAACAACCCCTCCTACGGTGACCTGAACCACCTCGTCTCCGCCGTCATGTCCGGTGTCACCACCTGTCTCCGTTTCCCTGGTCAGCTCAACTCTGACCTGCGCAAGCTGGCTGTCAACATGGTTCCCTTCCCTCGTCTGCACTTCTTCATGGTCGGCTTCGCTCCTCTGACCAGCCGTGGCGCCCACTCCTTCCGCGCCGTCTCCGTTCCTGAATTGACCCAGCAGATGTTCGACCCCAAGAACATGATGGCTGCTTCTGACTTCCGCAACGGTCGTTACCTCACCTGCTCCGCTATCTTGTATGTATCGCTTGCGTTTAACACCCGTCTCATCACTAACGTCTTTTAGCCGTGGTCGTGTCTCCATGAAGGAAGTTGAGGACCAGATGCGCAACATCCAGAGCAAGAACCAGTCCTACTTCGTTGAGTGGATTCCCAACAACATCCAGACCGCCCTCTGCTCCATCCCTCCCCGTGGCCTCAAGATGTCCTCCACTTTCATTGGAAACTCCACCTCCATCCAAGAACTCTTCAAGCGCGTCGGTGACCAGTTCACTGCTATGTTCCGTCGCAAGGCTTTCTTGCATTGGTACACTGGTGAGGGTATGGACGAGATGGAGTTCACTGAAGCTGAGAGCAACATGAACGATCTCGTCTCCGAGTACCAGCAGTACCAGGACGCCTCGATCTCCGAGGGCGAGGAGGAGTAGTAAGTGTCTCCAACCATCTATTTGCCGTACACTACCTAACTGTTCTGCAGCGGCGTTGAGGAGGAGCTCATTGAGGGCGAGGAATGAACTCTTGTCCCCTAATGACGAATTGAGACCTGCTCACAATAATACCCTCGATAACCCTACACGGACTTGTGATTGGCCCCGTATGGGTGTTTGTCAGTCAAATGTTTTGGTTTGAGCGCTCTTGATTTCTCTGTTTCTAATTCTTGTGGCCGGAAGGCTCAAAATGATTGGCACGTACGTAGTTTAAAAGCAATTCAGCTGTACAAGTGCTAGCCTGTTTTGCGGCTTTCCAAACCATGTAGACACGCCGCCCGTCACTTGCCAACAACCATTCCTGCGGGCATAAATTTAGCCTAGGGCATTTGGAAACCTACTTTCTTTGCCTAAGACATGGGACTGTCTGACAAGCCCTGCAGATCCAGGCTCAGCTGGGAACCCCAGCATATAATATGCTTAGTCTCACACGCAACGCCTGCGGCCATATTATTCATTTCGAAATATCCAGTCCTAGGGATAGTTAAAGACAAATAATCTCAGCTTAGCTCAGCTGAGTCAAACCAACATACGGTCTTGGGCCTGCGTACAACAGCTCGAAACAGCCCAGGTTACACATTACAGACAGTCATGGTGAAAAACCTAGTAAGGAATCTATCTATAAATAACTATATAGGGATAGGTATCAGCAATAGCGCGAAGACAGGACGACTAAAACATGGGTATCCCAGACATTCAAGACGATGATAATCAGAGGTGCGGAAAGATTGAGATGTGGGTAGAGGTTGATGCTTCCAATTCAGTTGGTCCAAGGGTGCCCTAGTTTCAAGGACAGACAGGAGGGAGGCGGGTAGGTATCGAATATTATAGTAAGATTAAGTAGGTATAAAAGAGAGCTCGGAGAATATAAAACAGGGAGAGAGTGGCGGGAAAGCAGTCAATGTCCTATATATACAGCCCCAGACATAGAATGCAACCCTGTAACACACATGAGGATAAAAAGAATCAAGATCATATCATCACTATAAATAAAAAAGAGAGAGGTGCAACCATATAGATGGATCAAGGTAGCCGGAAATCCGGTTGTCCTATCCGTCGTATTTCACACCTCGGAGGTGGTTTCGTTATTTATGCCTTAACTTCCGCAGGAGCGTCAACCGTGCCAGGAGGAGTGGCGCTGCGTTTAGAGGCACCGTCGATTTGCTCTGTGCTAGCGTTGATGACGTCTCGGGTGAGTTCGACGTAGTCATACTGTAAGACGTGAATTAGTATAATGCGTTGAGGATTGTAGGTAGAAACGTACAGCGAACTCGCCAATCTCAGCGTCATCGATACCAAGGATTTCATCCTCCTCTGAGGCGCGCAGGCTAAGGCCGGGGATCATGTTGATAATGAAAAGGATAAGGCAGCTTCCAAAGAAGGAATAGGCCATTCCGGAGACAGAGTCGGCGAGCTGGTAGCCGAGCTGAATGTAGTTCTGGTTGATCCAGCCACCGTCGATCTCTGTGGAACCGTCAAGGTGAGCAATGTAGTCACTAAATCCTGATTAGCAATTGCTATTCGATGTCTTCCACAAACAAAACTTACGCAGCGAAGAGACCAGTCAGGAGGTTGCCGACAAGGCCACCAATGCCGTGAACAGCGAAGATATCAAGGGCATCATCGACTTTGATGACGTACTTGAGCTTAGTAGCGTAGTTGCAAGCAGCAGCACCGACGACACCGAAAATGAAAGCAGCCCATGGGGTAACGAAACCAGAACCGGGGGTGATGGCAACCAGACCAGAAATCACACCAGAGCAGAAGCCAACAGTCGACCACTTCCTCTCCAGGCGGTAGTCGAGTAAGCACCAGGTAACACCACCAACCGAGGCAGCCAAGTTGGTAACAACAGCAGCCATCACGGCACGCATGTTAGCGCTCAGAGCGGAGCCAGCGTTGAAACCAAACCAACCAACCCAGAGGAAAACGGTACCGATAACGACGTGGGTAACGTTGTGTGGGCGGTAGTTGAGTTCATGGGTTCCGTGGCCACGACGCTTGCCGAGCATCAGAGAGTACGCCAGAGCAGTTGTACCAGAGACAATGTGAACTGGAGTACCTCCAGCGAAGTCCAAGCCACCTAGGTTGAAAACCCAACCAGAGGCATTCCAGGTCCAGCAAGCAACCGGGTCGTAAATGATAGTACTCCAGATAAAGACAAAGATCATGCAGGGAAGCATACGACCACGTTCCGCAACCGCACCAACGGCGAGTGCAACCCTATACATTGGTTAGTCTTGGTTGCTTTACACTATCCCACGAAAACTCACGTAATCGAAGCGAACATGCCCTGGAAGACAGCAAAGAGAAGATCGGGGACCTTGCTGGATCCCACTGAAGGGGCAGCCAGGACACCCTTGAATCCAAAGTTATCCAAGTTGCCAATGTACTTTCCAGCAGAGTGCGAGAAGGCCAATGAATAACCCCAGAAAAACCATTGGAATGAGCCCACACCAATGGACATAATTGAAAGCCATATCAGGGAGAGGGCAGACTTTCGACGAGCGAGACCGGAGTAGAAGAATCTAGTGAAAGTAATTGTCAGTCACAATGTTAGTTTATAAAGTTGAGCAGTAAGCCTTACCCTACACCAGGAATCATAAGAAGCACAAGAGCAGTCGATGTTATAACCCAAGCGATATCACCGGACTATATCCAAAATAAGTTAGGGGGAAACACTCCAGACCTGCTCTGCAGCACACAAACTAACGCTGTAGAAGATGTTGAGATCCTCAGTGAGAGAATCTCCACCGTTCGCGCCAGTCCCATTGTAGGGAACAGGATATTCGGCCATTGTGAATAAGCGGCGAAAGTGAAGGTATCGTCACCGGGCACCGTCGAAAAAGGAATGAAAAGAAGGTATCACACTGGATATCCAACTGGTATTCGGCCGGCCCCGTAGTTTCTGGAAGAGGGGAGGAAGGACCGAGTCGGGAAAGCGGGATTAATATAGGTCAAAGGCGCAGGCAGAGCCCCAGGTTAAGCCCCAGATGTCGGTTAAGGCGGTCTTGAAAAAAGTAAAGTAGCAGAAAAAGAAAGGCAGAAAGACATGCATGAAGGGGGAGACTGGAGATGATAAATAACAATAGTCCGCATAATAGTCTGTCAGAGGGCCTGATACCAGTCAGATTGTCAGCAACGCCATGGCCATGCAACTCCATCTCCCTGCAGATAGAGACAGGCTCAACTGATCCACCACCAGAAGCTACGCGTAGCTCCACCCATGGTCGCATCGTGCGGGATGGGCTTTTTTCGGGCGAGGCGTAGACGAGCCAAGCCTACCGGGGGAGTATCATTAAACGAGCTGTCGTCCTGATTGCGTCCATTATTCGGTTGGTGTCATCTGATTAGGAACCTATCTTCTGATAGAGGCTCCTATCACGGAGTGACTGCTCCTGACTGCTCAACCCCCAGCGTCTTGGAGGCGATTCATGGCGAGTGTATACAGTGGATGATTGGTTAGGAGGGAGCTACTCCTACTACTACATACTAGTAGACCAAAGCATCGGGAAAGCAGAATGGTCGATAAGGTGAACAATGGAAAGGAAAACACGCTAAGGGAAGCAGATGATGCACGAGATAACTTGAGATTACGGTTTCCATTGACAGATCGGCGTAAATAATGAAAACACGCCCATGAATCAACGAGGATAAGGCGGTTAAACACAGAAGAAGAAAGCTGAGCTTCTTGAGGAACGATGGGAAGTGGGGGAGGAACTCTTTTGAGGCCAGATCGGGGATGGTTGACGGCGGCCACTAAGCCTTTTTGGCATACACAGGGCCCTGATTGGCCGGAGGCCTGGCTTCGGGACTGGCTGGAGATAACCACAGAAATGATAGTCACGCCCCTCGGCGTCGGCCGTGGCGCTGCCTGCATCAACATTGTCTGGATTCATTTACCTGAAGCTCGGTCTCTCCTGAAAATCATCAGGAGTATTGAATGAAATACAGGATGATCAAGGGCCATCTAGCATTTTATTGGTCGTAATCCTCCGAAACGACCTTCATACTACTTGACACGGTGGTTCATCTTTTAAAATTCCGTGTTACAGTCAGCTCGCCGCCGATATGCCCGCTACCGGCACGCCGACTCCAACAACTTGAAGGTTCTCCAACTCCCGAGTCCAACTTTGACAACTCCACGAGTTGTTGGTGGGTAACAAATCGTGCTAGAGAACGTTCTGGACGCCAAGTTCCTGCATGGCCACCATCCCATGGGACTAGGCCAAGTAATATGATCAAGCGTTGCGCCGTGGTGAACGCTCGGCTGCCCGGCTTCCGCTAAAAACTCCATGCACGTTATCTACAATTTATTAGTTATTACCAGCCAACCAGCGGTTGTTGATCCACCCTTATCATGCCCGTTTCTCTCACAAATCGTTACGGTCCACTAATTGATAGATGAGGATCTTGGCATGGAGAGCCAAGATCACATCTTTTTTGATGTTGGAAATTTGGAATCGGTTTCTTGAAGGGTTCTCAGATTATTCAGTAGGTCTCGGGGCTCTGATGACATGATGATCTTTCTTGGACAGTAAGGAAGCGTCTTCTGTGTGGCGATGCTCATCAAAGCTATCTACCAGGAATCGAGAACAATCTGGCGTCCCGGTCGACTCCGAGACCAATATTGTTAGGCTGTTAGAAAGTCTCGCTAAGGGCGCCGCCGTGTTTCTTCCGAGAGGCGTCAAGCCCCAAATGTCCACCACGGAGGAGGTCGGGTAGGGCTGCCATGCCAATTTCCCTCGTGCGGTCCCCACCGATCAAGCTTGCGTGAACTCCAGTTCCCGGGGTCAGATCAAATTGATCTGAATAATGGATATTTAACTGATAGAATGATACTTCTCTGATAGCCGCTGCAGTCGTCATGATCTTTGCCCCGGGAGATGCACCGTCCGTTCTCGGCGTCCCGCTCAAGCGCTGGAGTCCATCCTTCGGAAACCTTGGATAGCGAAGGATTCTTGGAGCTTGGAGGCACGATAAACACCACTACTTCTATTGGCCAGGGGATCTGGCCCTCCTCACGACCCCAGGATCAGATATCGTGCTGTTGGTAATGATCTCTGTTCGATTTACTCATAGAGGTCAAAGATAGATGAAGCTGACCTCGCAAAACCATGGAAAGATCACTGGCGGAATCGATCGCAGGCTCCAGCAAACCGCAATCTAGTCGAGAATTCACAAAATCTCCCCAGAAATACACTTGAAGACCCCGAAACTTGGATTCAGAAATCCTTATTCCACCTCGCCAGAAAGAATATCCTTAACTTCTAATCATGCGCATCCTCCATGTCCTTCAGCCATGGGCTCATTACTCTGTCATCAGTGGTTGACTCAGAGTGGGAAACTACCCCATGATACCTCGTCATTGAAAACAGACCCCGGCTTAAAAGCAACAAGGTCACAAGTGCAGCGAGGACCACGGTATTCACAGTTTGATTCAACACGCTCAAGCCAATCACTTCTCCTCTTCTCCAGCTCTTGTTAATCTGACAACTATGCATCTGGCGCCACAAATCTCAGTGGCTGCAGACGCAGTGAGCTCTGGCACGAACGCATGCGGTGAACGACTCTGCCAAAATCAACAGGTCTGAGGTTGAGACGTGAGACCAGCGCCGGTGGTGGACGTCTGATACCTCGATAAAGCCATTATGCTGGCAGTCTATATGTTGGCGCTGGGGTCGCCAGCACTAGTTATAGAGCATGCTCTACGCAAGCTGCGGCAGAGCTATAGTTCAAACTACTATAACCTAGCAACCCCGGACAAAAGGTCCGACAGCGGAGTATTCACGTAGTATTTGGGAATGTATGCCATGGCCTAAAATATCATGGGAACCTCTAGTAGCACTTTCCTCTCTACAAGGATAGAACTGGTGGGGGATTCAATTTCTCGACTTCCAATATTCATACCCCATTGTTTGGTTGCTCTACCTGCTACTCCACAGTGTCTTTCACGATACTGCCGTTAGTGGCACCTATACACGTAGTCTTTCGACAACAAAATAGATCGCTTTCAGAAATAACCTCTTCCTGACAATGCCATTTTTGCCGTCGACCAGTCCCAGATGAATATGTATGTAATATACGTATAGGGTCTGGGTAATGCACACAAAAAAGCCACAGATCGGCGGGGCGGCTTACGGAGTAGATCTTACGGTTTTAAGGACAAGGCGGCTGCTGTGAGTGATCGACCTCTCTCCACGAATATCCTCCGGAGTATATATTAGGATTTCACCGATCCTAATGCGTAATTAACTAGTATATTATCCATGATCTTCGCGCCTGCGTAGAATCGCTGACCCACTGATCTGCCTGATAGTGTTCATTTGGACCAGCTAACTTCTCGGATGTGTGGCAAACTATGATTTGAACGCGTAGGTTGACGAATTTTTGCAAAATCTCCGAAAAGCAGGAAGGGCTCCCTGAAGATCGATCGTGTACAGAGTACGGAGTACTGGCCAGTATATGATGAAAAGGGGTGCAATGGTGGGCTTTTGCCGGATGGGTGAGAGGCTTTCCACCTCGAGTTGATAATTAGTTAATTACAGGCACAAGCTCAATTGAAGACTATTTATTTGGAATACAAACCTCCTCAATAATGTGTCAGATCTTAAGATTTTGATAGTTTAGTTCTGCGGAGCTTGATTGGCAGCTGGTGCGGAGATGCACCGCCACATGCCTATCGCACTTCTCCGCCTGAGGCTCGCCGCCAACTCCGTTTTCCCCAAGACACCATCTGCGTCCATAGCTCAATCCCCACCACAATGGACCCCCAACCGGTCCATGATTACCAGCTCCTGGAGCACACTGACATGGGAAATCCTGACTCCGACAGCTCCGGCTCTGACGAACTCATTCAGCCACCGTACATCGTCCGACCGGGGCCCATCATCCCCGAGAATTTCGACACTCAGATGGCGCCGGCCGCCAACGTCGCCTCTTCACCTCCTCCAACGCATTCTGCCTTTAGCTCATGGGCAAGTGTCACCCCTACACGTCCTCGTGGTTCCAGTGTCAGCACCCCAGCCCTAGACAAAGTGTCTTCCCCAAGCGTCGATATCCAGCCAGGCGTTGAGCGGGATCTCCGGTTGCAACGCCCATCTGGCCCCGCCAGAACCCCGTCAAACACATATGCACCCCAGCGGCGGCCAGCTCCGTTTATCAGCTTCCAAGATGACCGCCAGCGGTCTTCTTCCGCAAAACGTACGCCACGACGAGACCCCAATGCCCAATACCGAGCACAGGAGAAAGCGTACGTACAACGCATCCGCGAGGATCCGCAGGGATGGTACAGCCGCTTTGAGGACAATCGGTTGAGTGCTAGTGACTCTGAGATTGAGGACCCTTCCCCGTCCTCTGAAATGCCATTTGAAGATGATGCCTACGACCCGGATATTCAACTCTTTCTTTCAGATGACAACCAACCCACAATCGAAGAGCTCAAGAACCCGAAGAACCAGGAAAGGCTGGAATGGCACTCTATGCTGGCTTCCGTCCTGAAGGGTGATGTCGTCAAACAAGAGAAACAGCGCTTGCTTGGCTCCACGGAAACAGACAGATCGGCAGCTCAGAACCATGCAATATGGCTTGGTGTACGTGCGAAGACATGTGGCCGGAGTGTAGCTCTTCAGCGAAAACTCATTGAGGAAGCAAGAGCCAGCCTTGGACCAGTTGTCGAGGAGATCATCAAGTTCGAGATCAAAGGGGAAACGGAAATTGGAAAATCGCCAATCAAACAGGTTGAGGATGTTGTTGAGCAGATTGAGAAATGCGAGGCTCTGTACTCGACACACAAGGAGCTTGAGGCCGCACATCCTCGCGTCGCCTCAGATGAGTACCGCTCTAGCCGCGATGCCATTTTTGCCTGGCATAACACCACCGTCCTTATCAACACCGAACTTGCTATCCTGCAAAAATGGGTTGGAAATGATGCGCTCGATTTCGCCAAACCCGGAGTTAAACTCACTAGAAGTGACCTCTCCGATGAAGCGTCCTTCCTTGACCGTATCATGAAGGAGGACGGTCTCAAAACTCTTCAAGGAGAGCACAACATGCTCAACGGGATCGGTGCTGTGATCCAGAAAGCGAAAAATACCTTGATCGAAAATGCGAGCGCGTTTGCTAGCCGACACCTGCCGCCATATATTGAAGAACTCCTCATCCTGATCAACTTTTCCTCCCGTTTGATCCAGGAAATCATCCGCGTTCGTCTTTCCTACGCAAAGAATATGAAGGACCCGGCCCAACAGTCTCCCATCTTAGTTGACCAGATGATATCGCAATTCCAGATCATGATGAGGGCCGCTGTCGATATCAAGCAGCGATATCTGGATATCGCTCGACCGGAACCCGGTTGGGATCTACCTCCGTGCATTGACGAGAGCTTTGATTCCGTTGTGCTTGACGCTATGAGGTACTACTTCAGGCTTTTAAACTGGAAGTTGCAGGCGAACAAAAACACGTTCAAGGAAGCAGAAATTCTGGAACAAGAATGGGGATTTTGCAATGAAGTCGGCCGCCAGCTCGAGAGCGGTGATATTGAAGTGGCAGAGCAGTTTAGGTATGGCTACCCACTTTTATGAACACTTTATGGGTATGGGCTAATGTGTTATAGCGTATTGACTGCCAGAGCTATCCACCGCTTGCTCATCCACTTCGAACGTGAGCTGCACATTCGTGAAGACGAGGACCCGGTCGAGTTAGATAAACGGTTCAAGGGCGTTTTGGATTCTACTCGAATTCGTCAACGAAAGCTCTACCGATTTTCTAGGTTTCTGCGCCAATTGTTTGAGAATGCTTCGGAATACAATCTTCCAGCTGATATCTCATATAATTTCTTCGAGGCCTTGTTTGTGTCCGATCACTTTCTCATCAAATCCAATGCATCTGTTGGCCAAAAGGGTGTTTATCTTTTCGCCCATCGTGCGCTATGGAACTGCCCAGATGAGATAGCGGCGATATTAGGCACGTCATTCCGTGAGGAAGAACCAGGGAAGGACCCATCACAGGTGCCATACGTTTTGGCTGTTCGGCCGGAAAAGCCGTTATCCTGGGCTGGCAAAGAGATGCAGGTTGAACTTGTCGAGCAGCCAACTGACTTGCGACTGGGCAAGCTTCGTCTTATTGTTGAGGGATCGCAACAACGCCTATCGAATGCAAGAATCGAACTGGCCCAAGCCACTGGAATTCAACTCGATATGGCCATTGAGCAGCGTGCGAACCTTGGTCGAGTAAATGCCGAACTCAACAGGATCAAAAAGATCTCGTTCAAGTTGTCCATGACAATCATGGACAGCGTTGCGATTATCCGAAACCAGTTAAAGGAGAAAGGTGTGGACAATACCGAGCTCATCCAAGCCTGCTACGCCTTCGCTACAGAGTTCGGTAAACGTTCATCCAATGTTGACCCCAATCGGCGCGCTATGAACAGTGCGAGACTCGCAGAATTGTCGCTTGAATGGGTTGCATTCGTTTGTGACGACTGTGATGCCGCAGACCGAAAGACCTTCAAATGGGCAGTGGCTGCCCTGGAATTTGCCATGGCTATCACATCAAGCAGGCATCTTCTATCAATGGATGACGAGCAGTTTGCGCGTTTGCGCCGAAAGGTAGCAGGGTGCATGTCGCTTCTTATCTCTCACTTCGACATCATGGGTGCACGCTCTTCGCGTGCAGCACAGGCAGAGAAGCAGCGCCTGGAAGAGCGCTCAGGTTCTTGGAAGATCGGTGCTGGACGAATCTTGACTGATGATGAAGCAGCAAGGCTTGTTCGCGAGCAACGTACCGCTCAACTGGCTGATATTGAGGAGATTAGGGTCGAGGCTGATGCTAAACGCCAAGCCCTAGGAAGGGTCTTGGAAGGTTCAAACGAGGCCGACAGGTCTCTTGCAGTTCTGTCCTCGTCAGCTACGAACGTCACCCTACGCTGGCAGCAAGGTCAATACATCGGAGGCGGCACGTTCGGTTCTGTCTACGCTGCTATCAATTTGGACAGCAACTACCTCATGGCAGTAAAGGAAATCCGGTTGCAGGATCCTCAACTTATCCCCCAGATTGCTCAGCAGATTCGCGACGAGATGGGCGTCCTGGAAGTCTTGGATCACCCCAACATCGTCTCGTACCATGGTATTGAGGTTCACCGTGACAAGGTTTACATCTTCATGGAGTACTGTTCTGGCGGATCCCTCGCCAGCTTGCTAGAGCACGGCCGTGTTGAGGACGAAACAGTTATTATGGTCTACGCTCTCCAACTCCTGGAAGGGCTAGCCTATCTTCACCAATCCAGCATCATTCATCGAGACATCAAGCCCGAGAACATCCTCCTCGATCACAACGGTATCATTAAATATGTCGATTTCGGTGCAGCCAAGATCATCGCCCGCCAAGGCAAAACCCTCCTCCCCACAGACGCCTTCGGCAACGGCAACCATAAGGAACCCATACTTCCCAAGGACTCCCAAATCGCACCGAACCGGGGCAAGAACCAGAAGACCATGACTGGGACGCCAATGTACATGTCCCCCGAAGTAATCCGCGGCGACACACCGAAGCTCGTCCACCGCCAAGGCGCCGTCGACATTTGGTCACTCGGCTGTGTCATTTTGGAGATGGCCACTGGTCGTCGTCCCTGGTCTAGCCTGGATAACGAGTGGGCGATCATGTACAATATCGCACAGGGAAACCAGCCGCAGCTCCCATCTCGCGATCAGCTTAGTGATCTAGGTATCGACTTCCTACGTCGATGCTTTGAGTGTGATCCGCTTAAGCGGCCGACCGCTGCCGAATTGCTCCAGCACGAATGGATCGTCTCGATCCGGCAGCAGGTTGTTCTTGAACCGCCCACGCCTACCAGCGACCACAGCGGCAGTATCAGCAGTTCGTCGGGGAGCCGCCATGGTTCGGCTTACATGTAAACCCCTACCTTCTCTGTGTCTCCATCGCCATACCTCCTTTCACCATCTACCTCTCTTTTCACCATCACTAACCCGTCCCGTTTCCTCCTGCTAACAATCTGCCCATATCGTCTGGGAACCTGGGATTTCACTTATCCTCAAACAACCCATTTCTTCCCCGTACCTGCACGAACCTTACCTACATCATCATCGTCTTTCTCATCTCGATTCTCAAAACTCTGCATACCACTGCATTTGATACCCCTCTATTCCTCCTTCACTTCCCTTTCCCTTTGTTTCAATATATTCAAGAACCCGTCCACGAAGGCCAGCGATTTTAGTTTACGTACTCTTATCTACTTTTTTTGGTCCTGCTAGCCCCCATACATTAGTTGCACTTTTTTGACTGCTCACTGTATTTACCTGCATAAGAAACATAACCATGACGTTTGTTATATTGCAAAAATAATGACAATATGAGAGGAATAATATGTGTAGAAAGAAAGAGAATTTATGCTTATATGGTTCTATGGTCTAAGTACCATGCAAAACTACAGTAACGGCGTCGATCTATAGTCGGTTCTCTTTCTGTTTTGTATTTGTCTTAAGAGTGTGTTTAGTCGTATGCGGACGATAATGCCCGTAGTATAGGCTGGTTTATGGTTTAATGGAAGGTAGTATCAAGGATTTGGTTCTGCAGAGCAACGTTGCGGTAACCGAAGCGGAAACGCAGGAAATGGAGATTTTATAGCGTCGAGTCGTAAACGAAGAGAGAAAAGTAAGGTCGCAGAACAAAGAAAGTAAAGTAGGAGATAATGTGTTACCCGAATAGCCTGCAATCCGGGTAAAAGATTGGTAAGAAGCACCAAGGCTGATTTGGTAAGTCAAGAAAAAAGATGATAACTAAGTGGCGTGTATGCATGCATAGACACTGGAAGCAACATAAAGCAACAGGAGGATGAAAGAGAATCGTACTAAGCAATAAGATGTCGCTGCTGAAACCGAGGAACCCAATAACCTGGCAAAAAAAAAGGGGGAATAGGAATATCGAGAGCCGAGCAAGTAACCGAGGATGACCGTTGTGGAGGGATAGAAAAGAGAATGAGTAGCAAAAAGTTAGAAGGACGACCGTGAAAACCAATATAACGCCAGTTTGGAATCATCGGAGGACAATGGTTCAACCGGCCAAGTAGAGGGGGCAAGAGGCACAAGGTCGGGCTTGAACTGAGGATAGTGCTGCGAGTGAGGGTTTGGCGAAGTCGGGGGAAAGGACGATTATAAATGACAGTGGGAAGAAGTAAGAAGGGAGCGGCATAAAGAGTAGGCAATCCCGATCACTGTACATGATCTCGGCGGATAGTCAAAGATCAACGGAATTCCATGGCGGGTGTACAACCATGATTCTCAACATGTCTAAGATCTAACTGCTGATACCTTCATAACAGAGTTAGTAGATTCGAGCAACAGAGGTAGTGCTGTAACTTACTTCTCGCTCTTAGCATGAAAGTAGATGCCAGACACAGTACCCTCCACCTGGTTGAAGCATATGTAGTAGAAACCTTCGAAGCTAGCGCCGGAGATCGTCCGTACGCGGTGGTCTGGAACAAGAAAATGCTCTTTCCATCGCATGAAGATGTGGTCGCGCTCAGCAAAATCCCAGTATGTAAAATCAGGACGCTTTGCTTGTTTGGCTAGTGGTCGCCAGGCAGGAAACCTTGCCCAATGATGCATATCAGTCTTCTCTGACGCACCCCACGATTCATTCCTGGTTTTGAATGTGTGCTTCGTTCCAATGATTTCGCCCTCAAAGAAGGTCGTCAAGGTAGGGTGGTCCTCGGTGAGGCCTGCGCGCGAAGGCAAATTAAGCATAGCCCCATATATGGTAGATGATAGTCTTGACTAACCTTGAATGCGGAGGTAACCACAAAGGTAGGATTCAGCCATGTCAACATGCTTGATTTCCACGTCGACATTATATACCTGGCGATCCGATTGTTGAGTGCCAGTAAATTTACTTCCTGGTCGCAGGAACGACGAAGTATAATTGGGAAGAAGCTAAATGACGTTAATTGGGTTTCCATGTGAAATAAGCTATGCCACATACACGTATATTCGAGAACTCATAGTTCAGGAGCGAGCCAGTTGTAGGCGAGGTCACCGTTGAGGTAGAAGAGCGCGACAGAGGTCGAGCTGGGCTCATTCTCCCGACCGCAGGTTCCTCATCAGATCTAGACATACTACTCGGCGAGGCACTCGATTCTATCTCAGATGCCAACGCTTCCGAGTTCGCACGAACGGTCGCATCGTCTGACGGCATCAGTTCGGCCTGTGGCGATGCCACATCCGGTGAAAGAGCATGGTCAAGAGTAGCGTCACTCTCCGTCAGAGAGGACTCCTCCGGTGACTCTCTCCAAGTTGGCAACCGTTCTGGCTCGGGCGGACAGGTCGCACGGGTGATATCTTGGGCGATCGATGTGGCATTCAAGCGAGGTGTGCTTTCACTCGGGGTCGGCATTGAGACGAGTTAGTTAGGGAATGACATCGGATCCAACTGGATTGCAAGGTGGGTGGCGGACGAGGCTAGACGAGTGAACGGCCGGCAAAGGGTACAGGAATGACAACTTGAATGAACTGAAAGGGAAGGGAAGGGTGAGAGAGGGGCCTTGGATCTAAAGGAGGAGCAGATTGGCCGCAGTAAACGCAGTCGTGCGAATTGAAGTCACGTCAAAGTGCTGCTTGGTTTAAGAGCGGGCGCAGGCCTCTCCCTGCCCAAAGAGGATAGGCTGCTCTTTGTCGCTTTGGTCATGCGAGCTGCGGGGGAGGCAAACCAGGCAAACCGGGCATCAAGAAAATCGTCTCGTATGACCTCGTGCAACATGCAACTACCGAGTCGATATTTATAGTTTATTCCTAAGGTTAGATTGTGTATTTTTGTTCATAGCTCTTGGCCATCATTATGGGTATTATACTACATTGTCCCGACTTGAATTGCGTCACCAATGCTGCACATACTCCGACACCCGATATTGCACCCTTCATAACCAGAAATAAGTAGAGAAAGCACTAAAGTATTTTAGATCTGTTTAGATCGGCTTGATCTATATGATAAACCAGTGTTAGAATCAAAGCTCGGCAACTATATGTACAATGGCAACCACGCTTACCTTGAAGTGGAGTGATATCAGGGAGAAGATGAGCGCCTTCAAATCCTGTACAAGGTAGTAGAACACCCGGAGACCTTCTGGGTCTGCTGATTCCGTCACGTCCACCAGAGATCCGATTTTCGCGGTCTGCACCTGTCAGAAAAATATCATCGTACTTGCTAGAGTGGCACACACCTCGAAAGAGATATGCTCGTTTCCCAGCCGAATTTCCAGCTCTTGCCGGCCGTCCTTGTTCTTTTGGGGCCATTTCGAGTCATCTTCCCTGTCCGTTTGTCAGATACCCATTCCTTTATAGTGACATACTGACGTACTTCAGGATCTCACTATTCTTAATGATGCGCTTAATTTCCTGGATCATCGCCGAGCTCACGCACACTATCCATATATCTATCAGCAACATCCAAAACATCGCCTGCTCATTGAACACTCACTCTCTTTACGGATGAGGGAGTCGTTGCGGTAGTTGGAATTGTTGGCATACCGGACCGCAGCGCTGCGGCCATCGCCGATGGTACGGAAGTCGAATTCTATCTCAATTAGCGTGGGTAACGAAATGGGAGAGCCGTAGGCCAGAGCTTACCTAGAAACTCATGGCCAAACCGCCCAGAGTGACCTGAGCTGCGGGACCGTCAGCAGCGGAGGACATCTGGGCTAAACACAGATCGCCTTACTAGTAGCGGAGATAGAATGATTCGTTCTGGCCTGACATTTTTTGACAGTTGGGTCGTCAATGTCGTGGTGGGGAGAACTTGCGGCGAGAAATAACATCCGGGGCCTTCATCGCTGGCGGTGGGTTGGACAGTTGGACCAGGCGGCGCTTAGTCATCCACACACTCCGGACAGCTTGCCCGCCCGCGCAAATGGCCAGGTTGATCAACTTAATTGGTGAAGCCTCCAGATTGCCAACATTTGCGCCGATGAATCCTTAGTAGGCGTGGGGAGTTGAATTGCTTGAGTCTATTGTCTTCTACATATTGCGTCTTCCTGGGGAGTGGTTTCCTGGTACGTTCTGGCCCCTCGTCTTCGCAACCCTTCCTCCCTAATCCGCCAAAACAACAGCTGGTGCTTCATACTGACTGCCCGCTGTCCCAAGCTCTCCTCCTTTTCGACCCTCCTGCTACGGCCGTTCGTTAAAAGCTCGATTCGCAATGGCATCGTTTTTGGAAAATTCGTACAGCTTGGTCCACCAGGACAACGCTGCTGATCAGCCCTCCCTTCAGGAGCTGAAATTGCAGCTGGAGAAGGGTAACGACGAGACCAAGTTGGACACAATGAGACGGATCATCACAATTATGCTGAATGGAGATCCCATGTCCCAGCTACTGATGCACATTATTCGTTTCGTTATGCCGTCAAAGAGCAAGCCGCTCAAGAAACTCCTATACTTCTACTATGAAATCTGTCCGAAGCACGACTCAAATGGCAAGCTCAAGCAGGAGATGATTCTCGTATGGTAAGAAGCCGTCCACTTCATATACCTCGCTGCTTCCCGTTTTAATTGGTGCTCTTCCACAGCAATGGCATCCGTAACGATCTCCAACATGCCAACGAATACGTCCGAGGCAACACCCTGCGCTTCCTTTGCAAGCTCCGAGAGCCGGAACTGATTGAACCTCTCCTTTCGTCCGCACGCTCATGTCTGGATCACCGCCACGCATATGTGAGGAAGAGTGCAGTCTGGGCCATCTCGTCTATTTTCCAACATTCAGAGACCCTCATCCCAGATGCGCCCGAACTTATTCAGACATTCCTTGAATCGGAATCAGATGGCACCTGCAAGCGCAATGCTTTCGCTGCTCTGATGTCTATTAGCCATCAAAAGGCTTTAGAGTACCTGGCTTCTACGTTTGACAGCATTCCGAACACAGATGAGTTGCTTCAACTTGCAGAGCTTGAGTTCATCAGGAAGGATGCGGTGCAGAACTCCCAGAATAAGGTGGGTTGCTGGATATTGCGGCTCGCAATCTCGGTCTGCTAACAAGACTAGGCGAGATATCTGCGTTTAATCTTCGATCTATTAGATGCGTCCACGAGTACTGTGGTGTACGAAGCTGCTACATCCCTTACGGCCCTTACAAGCAATCCCGTGGCTGTTAAGGCCGCCGCGAGCAAGCTGATCGAGCTGAGCATTAAAGAGGCCGACAACAACGTTAAACTCATCGTTCTTGACCGAGTTGACCAATTACGAATCCGCAATGAGGGTGTTCTGGACGACCTGACAATGGAGATCCTCCGAGTACTATCCAGCCCTGATATAGATGTTCGGCGAAAGGCCCTGGGTATTGCTTTGCAAATGGTCTCCAGCAAGAATGTGGAGGAAATTGTGATGCTCCTTAAGAAGGAGCTTGCTAAGACTGTGGATGAACAATATGAGAAGGTAGGCTGACAAAGTGTTGCTTGGTTTACTCAACTAACACTCATTCCAGAATAGCGAATACCGCCAACTCCTGATTCAGTCAATTCACACATGCGCCATCAAGTTCTCTGAGATCGCTGCTAGCGTTGTTGATCTGCTGATGGACTTTATCGCTGATTTCAACAACAACTCGGCAGTTGATGTGATTTCTTTTGTCAAGGAAGTTGTGGAGAAATTCCCAAAGCTGCGCGCCTCAATCGTCGACCGCTTGGTCTCTACCCTGAGTGAGGTCCGGGCAGGAAAGGTCTACCGCGGTGTTCTGTGGGTTGTTGGTGAATACTCTTTGGAAGAGAAGGATATCCGGGAGGCTTGGAAAAAGATCAGAGCAAGCCTTGGAGAGATTCCCATTCTCGCCTCAGAACAGCGACTTCTTGATGAAGTACCAGAAGAAACCTTGCCCAAGGAACAGATAAATGGCCACGCCAAGTCATCGGCCCCGAAGGTGCTCGCGGACGGTACCTATGCAACTGAGAGCGCCCTCACTAGCCAGTCCGCGGCCGCCGCTCGTTTGCAAGCAGTCAAAGCTGCCCAAAAACCTCCTCTGCGTCAGTTAATTCTGGACGGCGATTACTACCTAGCAACTGTTCTGTCGTCTACATTAACGAAGCTGGTGATGCGTCATTCCGAGGTCTCCGAAGAAGCTGCCCGGACCAACGCCCTACGTGCCGAAGCCATGTTGATCATGATCTCAATTATCCGTGTCGGTCAATCGCCGTTCGTCGCAGCCCCAATTGACGAGGACTCTGTGGATCGTATCATGACCTGTGTCCGCTCCCTTGCGCAGTTCTCCGAGAGGAAGGAGTTGGAAACGACCTTCCTTGAAGACACACGAAAAGCTTTCCGTGCTATGGTCCAAGTCGAGGACAAGAAGCGAGCAGCCAAGGAGGCCGTGGAGAAGGCGAAGAGTGCTGTCCAAATTGATGATGTCATCCCAATTCGGCAATTCACCAAGAAGTCTGCTCTTGAAGGTGCAGAGGAAATTGAGTTGGATCTCGCGAAGGCAACAGGAGGCGATTCCACAGTGGAGACGGTGTCCTCGAAGCTCAGCCGCGTCGTACAGCTTACCGGTTTCTCCGATGCTGTATACGCGGAGGCTTATGTCACAGTACACCAGTTTGATATTGTCTTGGACGTTCTCTTGGTCAACCAAACGCTCGAGACTCTCCAAAATCTGTCGGTCGAGTTTGCAACATTGGGAGACCTAAAGGTCGTAGAGCGGCCATCAACCCACAATCTCGGCCCTCGTGACTTCTTGAACGTGCAGGCTACAGTCAAGGTGTCATCAACGGATACTGGCGTTATTTTCGGCAACATTGTGTACGACGGCGCTAGCTCGACAGAAACTCACGTTGTCATCCTCAATGATATCCACGCCGACATCATGGACTACATCCAACCCGCTCACTGCACCGAGACTCAGTTCCGGACGATGTGGACCGAATTTGAGTGGGAGAATAAGGTTAACATCAACTCCAAGGCCAAGAGTCTGCGTGAGTTCCTCAAGCAACTCATGGAGAGCACTAACATGGCCTGCCTCACTCCCGAGGGGTCGCTCACTGGCGACTGCCAGTTCCTCAGCGCTAATCTATATGCCCGAAGTGTATTTGGTATGTTTAATACCCAGTCCTACCACAAGAAAATATTTACTGATATACTTCAGGTGAGGATGCTCTAGCAAACTTAAGTATCGAAAAGGAAGGAGAGGATGGCCCGATCACTGGTTTCGTCCGGATAAGAAGCCGTTCTCAAGGTTTGGCCCTGAGCCTAGGCTCTCTAAAAGGTCTCAAGGCTTCCACTGCATGAATAGAATATTAAACTTCCTCTCTCCTATATCTGAATAGTGTCGTTACCCCATTACTTATTCCACGATCATACTATTGACATACTTGCCTGTTCCTTCTTGCTGCAAGCCTCTTCACGGATGAATCTGTTTGATCATATGCTTTTTTACTATGTTGCCGGATGAGAAAAGATTCTTTTCCAAATGAAATAATATCCTTCCGAGTCAGCTTCAAACTCGTCTGTGAAATGGATTGCCCTCTCACAGACAGTTCAGTTGTATATATATAGTGCGTTGACAGCCGATATTTGGAAATAATGCCTACTTACAATGTGTTCGGCGTAGAAGTTGACCCGTTTGAGAAAGCATATATAAACCTACGTCGAGATCGAGAGTCGATGGACGCAGGTGGATGGCGCGGAGGTTAGGTCTAGCATGAGCAAATGAGAAATAAGCCGGAAACATGGATAGAATCCTCGAGGTTAAGAGTCGGATGTTTAATTATATTACTTGAAATTAGATGCTCGAGCAGCTAAAAGTGAGCAGTGCTGAGACCAAGACCCCGAATCCTCTTGTCTTAGTGATCGCTTCAATCCGTCTCACTGTCAGTTCTTCAGCCACCTCCTGCTTTCCCACACTCCCCACTCAGTCTCTCGTTCGATATTATTTTTACCCCTTATATCTTTATCACCTTTCTCTTTATCCTGATTCTTTCCTATGTCATTTCCCTTTTCCGACCACAATGGCTTTCAATAGCAGTCCTTGCACCGAGCAGTCGGATTCACACCTCCGATTACTGGGCCATGATTCGACTTTGATGGTGGGACAATCAGTCTCACTCACTTTGGGCGGTGATTCCCTCCTGGTAGTTGGTATGTCAATCATTCAATAAGCGATGACATCTAGGCTAATCCACGTGCCCTAGACGAGCGCGCCATGCGCAACTCGGACCGTACATGCTGCGGCTTACTTCCCAAACCTAGTACGCTCCTCACTCTACGCACCGCAGGCCATAAACTTATTTAACGCGTCTCCTTCTACTAGCGAACAAAGTCACTCATTCAATCTCCCTGTACAACGTCCTCGACACGAAAGTATCGCCGGCCGGCTTGACCATCACCTACGCGGAGCCCGCGGGCAAAAATGACGTCTCCGTGACTGCGCTACAATATCCCATCGCCGACGAAGAAAAAGCGACGGTCGAGACATGGTCGAAAAAGCTACTGTCCCTTGCATACGGCAACGCGCAGAGATACAAACGGCTCAAGGTTCTGATCAACCCGTTTGGTGGCAAGGGGACAGCCGCCCGATTGTATCGGACATATGCGGAGCCGGTCTTTGACGCTGCACAATGTCAGCTGGACGTGCAGGAGACTACACACGGGGGCCATGCGACTGAGATAGCAGAGCAAATAGATATCGATGCCTATGATGCAATTGTGTGCTGCTCCGGAGATGGTCTGCCGTACGAGGTGTTTAATGGTCTTGCGAAGAAGCCGAACGCGCGGGAAGCTTTGGCCAAGTTGGCCGTCACAATGCTGCCTTGTGGTTCTGGGAATGCGATGGCTTGGAACCTGTGCGGGACAGGGAGTGTTTCGGTTGCGGCTCTGACTATTGTCAAGGGTCTGCGGATGCCAATGGACTTGATGTCGGTGACGCAGGGAAGGTCCCGCACTCTCTCATTCTTGTCCCAGTCCTTCGGTATCATCGCCGATTCGGACCTGGGGACGGACAACATCCGCTGGATGGGTGCTCACCGGTTTACCTATGGATTTCTCATGCGACTGATGCACAAGGCAATCTATCCGTGCGATCTTGCAATCAAGGTGGCCATCGACGACAAGTCTGCCATCAAGAACCATTTCAACACCTACGTGAATAGTAATCCGCCAGTCCGATCTAATGAATCTAGCGAGGAACAGTCTCAGGGCCTCCCCGAGCTCGAATATGGCACCGTTCTAGACCCCCTACCCGAGGACTGGACAGTCGTTCCAGGAGATACGATTGGCAACTTTTTTGCTGGAAACATGGCCATTGTATCAAAAGACACAAACTTCTTCCCGGCGTCTGTACCTAACGACGGTCTAATAGACATCGTCACCGTCGACGGCACAACGAGCCGCGCCAAGATCCTCAAGATGATGACGGCTGTTCCTGAGGGCGCATTCTTCGACATGCCCGAAGTCGATATCCGCAAGGCCCTCGCTTTCCGACTCACGCCCCGAGACAAGGAAGGATTCATCAGCGTCGACGGCGAGAAGATCCCCTTCGAAGCCTTCCAAGTCGAGATCCATAAGGGCCTCGGTACGGTTCTCTCAAAATCAGGTCACCTCTACGAGGCACAGGGGCCTCGACCATAAGCCAAGCTATTTATCCATTCAACCATTTACGCTGTCTGCTCTGGCCAAGCAGGGCAGATACGTACACCTAATTTCTCCTTTCTCATGTATAAACACCCACGCGCGCAATCCTTCTCTTCCGCCACTCTCGTCCGCTCAACTGTGATGATACCCAAAAGGACAACTCTTTAGCACTACTGACACTGGTTTGGTTGTTCTTGTCTTCTTATTCTTATTGGTTGGGTTTGTTAGACTCAGGCTGTGCTTTTGTATATTCGTTCATCACGCGAGGTTTATAAATACATCTCAATAATCTCATTGCGTCCCTTTAATCGAGTAATGAGATTTTGCAATATACCGGATATTGAACGAGGTATAATAGATGATATAGCTTGATATATACATTCTAACATTAGAACTCCTGGAATGCGGCCTACCTAATAACCCTAGGTATTCGTAAAACTTTTCTCTTTAAACATTCAATCATCTCCAAATCCACCCCACTCCTCCTCACTGCTCTCCTCCTCGTCCTTATTCGCAACGACCCCCTCCCTAAATCCCCATTGCACTAACCTTTCATCACCCAGCGTCTCCGCCGCCCTAACCCTAACAGGCTTATGCAGGCCTTCCTTTCTCAACGTCTCAACCGACTCCAGCAACAAATCGATAGGAACCTCACCGACCGGCTTCCCCTGCTCATCAAACTCAAGAACCTTTTCGAGCTCATCGATCCAGATATCCAACAGATGGTATCGCAGTCCGTCAGGGCCGTGGGGCATGGGAATGATACCGTTCTTCTCGTCAAGGGCGGGTTGCGATGGGTCGAAGTTGAGGGGATTGAGAGGCCCTTCGGCGATGATGGCGAGGTAGGATTTCAGGTCGCTCCAGTCGCTGCTAGTCGAAGATTGCGGTTGGGGTGATTCCGCGGTCTCGTCGTCCCCATCCTGTGCGTTCCGTTTACTACCTTTTGATTTCGACTTTGACCGCTTCTTGTCCTTGGCTGATTCTTCCCTCTTGCGCTTCTTCGCGGCACCATCTCCCCCGTTGGCTTGTTGTTGCACATAGTTCTTAGCCTTGTTGTCCTTGAGGAAAATCTGGAACGCAACGCCGACGTATGAACGGATTAGCAGGAGGTACTTGTCGAGTCGTAGTCGGTCGATCGAGTGGAACTCGCGCCCAATTGTGATCCAAAATGCGCGCAGGAAACGGTGTACTGTTGACCGGGGCAGGGTAGGGACAAGCGAGTAGGAGAGGTTGCGCGCGAGGGCTTGTTGCGTGAGGGGTCGGTCGGAGTGATAGAAGCCTGTGCACGGCGCCAATCAGTCAACTGTTCTTTCAATTCCCCTCTTAAAAACTGTAAGAAGGCGACGTACAGAAGAAAAGACCCTTCCAGAGTTTGAGGAGATCGAGGAGGGTGAGGTCGGTCTTTGAGCGGAGGAAGAGGGCGAGGGAGTCGGTGGCTTTGTCGCGGATTTTTTTGTCTAATGTCTCGTATTAGTGATCTGTATATAGAGGAGGTTAGAGGGTGTACGGGTGTATGTACCGCTTGAAGCGAGCTCCCTGACGAAGGGAGTCTTTGTGAGATCGGTCATGGTGAGGATGACCTAGTTTGTCCCTGGGTGGTGCTTGGGTATCTCAAGGGTGAATTGGGTAATAAATGGACGTATACTACAGACTGTTTACTGGTAGTATTAAGGTAAGCATGGGATGCCTGAAAAACTCGGTCCCGAAAATTGATGACCGAGAGCAATGTCAAGAAATGCATCGCATCACATCTTCGAGTAACTTTTTTTTGTGTTTGCACTGTTTGTTGCCTCGAGCGGAGATGGAGTATTGAACATTCTGATTGGCTGGGTGCTCACTATGTACATTTGGTTGGACATCAGCTAGGAGAACTAGATCGCTCTCGCTTATGAAGGGGAAGTAAAAGTCCCTGGATCTGAAAACATGGAATCTGGATTAGAATTTTTTAATTGATCCAGTTATCAGGTTATTAGGACACACTAAACTAAAGGGGGGCAGGTGAGGGCGACAGAGAAACAGTTGGTGTGACATTGGATCCCATTTGGGCAAGCAGAAGCTAAAGAGGACCTGGGGGTTCTAAGATGCAAGTCTGAGAGGAGCTAGGTCCTCACCTCGGCACGCGGTATGGTTTGTTAATACTAGTAGGTAGTAGGTATTATTTACCACCCTGGGCATGTTTACTACTAGAGGTGGACAGTTCCTTGGATACCATTTGGCTGGGTGGCGGATGAACACATGTGAATGCAAGCCTGAGAGCTCATGACCACAGGACTCACCCCAGTCCCATCTCCTACAGACCTTCTTCAACCATACATATTCTGCAACTAGTGAAGATTATTAGCCCCCTCGAATGCAAAGAATTTCCTGTCCCTTCTGATTTTGGCCTTTAACTCGATCCCATATGTTTCGCCATGCTTCTCGGTCCTTCTTTTTATATGGCTCTAGAGGAGCTTGTACCGCACGGTCTTTTCATCGGGTCTCAGCGAATTTCACTAACTATGATACGAGAGGACATCTGGTTACCAAGAGGGTGCCCGCTATTATTGGCGACCCGGGAGAGTCCTATGTTTTGATTGATCCTGGAGTTGGCCGTGCTCTACATGCTGCCAGTCCCTGTGCATCACCTTCTGCTGCTAGTGCGTAAGATAGACGTCAACTTACATTTTTCAATGATTTGCAACATTTCGGCTTTGGTAAGAAGTCAGTGTCCGAGTGTTTTATGTCTGTTGTTGACAAATCGGTTTTCAATGCTAGAATCATCGAGTTATCCTCGACTCTATGTCCCAAGCCAACTGCCTCGCCAAAGAGAGTTGAACACGAGCCCTGCAACTTTGTTCTTGAGTGGAAAGATGCATGAGATAGTTCTAGATTGCACTTTTTTGATGGTACAATCGAGTCTCTAATCCCATTTGGTTGTACAGATGCTGATTATAATGTTTATGTAGCAATTTTTGCTGAAAACGCAAGCTCTACGGGACGAAACCCGCAACTTGTACTCGACCAGCTGAAGGATATGTGATGCGAAGGGATCATCAGATTTTTTGTAGTCATTCTAGGGGTAAGATGTGGCGAGGAAGGAATGGTCGTAGATATCAACCAAACAAGATAGGATTGAGTATTTATTCTTGTGATCTAAAAGAAATATGCACACGTAGGCTGTTAAAAGGAAAACGAAGATGGTCTAAAAGACGACACCTAATTGATAATCTCGGAGATTGATTAGCATCATCCTTTTTGAAGCCGATCAGTCATCGCTAGCTGTCACTCGCACTGGGGGGGGCTAAGATGTTTCGCAACCTCGCCAGAGCTTTTTGGCGCTCATGGTGAATCATCTAGATGCCGATATCCACCTTTCCGGGTGTTGAGCAGGCAAACTGACGTATCTGCTTAGTCGCCGTTGTTGTCACTGTCAGTGCCCGTTCATTGCAAGATAGATGCCCCCACCAGATCACCATCCGAGTTCTCCGCCCGACTCACAACACCCCCGCGCCAGGTAACATGGTACCCGTACTCGGTTTCAGCCATTTTTCTGGATAATCAGCCTCAGTTGGTCCCATCGCCGCCCCCTCTGTTAGCAACCTATCCTCCCACGACCGAGTCCACTAAGCCAGCGCCGTTTGAGAGGACCAGCCAGTGAGGCCAGAAAATGCAGTTCATTCTCCAGGGGGAGAGTACTTAAGAGGACAAGGCCCTTCCTAACACCTGCCGAGTGAAGATCTATCCGTGTGCCACTGTGCACAATGTTTTAGAACCAGCATAAACGATTTGCAACGTGGACCCGGAAATGTTTTAGTTACGCTTTCTGGTTTCCACTTGTAACTAGTTAACTACTAATAAATCCGCTGATTCAGCAGGTACAGTAATGCTTGGCCAGCTTCCTCGGATACACGTGATTTTGTGGGGTTGATGGTGCGTTGCCCAATAGATCCGACTAGCGTCACGATGCTGATCATGCTCGATCCAGTATGGATAAGCTAAACTGGACGACACCAGACAACACTGGACGCCGGACGGCCGAGGTTACCGCGAAAGAGCGATTCTGACTGCATCAGTTGAAGCCTCGCGGTCCAATCGGCGACTGATCAAGACTGGACGTTCAAGTCCAGCAAAACTTTGCGTTCCGGAGTATCTACAGGGGCTAGGCTGCCATAGCCTATCACTTGGCATACCGTCGCTGGTGATCCTGCGGTCATCTCTGTGGAGCTCGTAGACAGCCCTGTCCAGAGCTTGGAGTCTGCGCAAAGGAAATTCGGGAGCTGCACCCTGCCCGAGGGTTATTTCGGGACTTTGAAAACTCAGCTGCCCAGGGAATTCTGGCCTGCCCGTAACCCGAAAGCTGGATCCGGTTTGGCTTGAGCCTTGCCAGCAACTATTGTGCCTTGGTAAACCGACCAGTGAGTGACTATCGAGGGCAGCGCAACCTTAACTCAGGGATGGAAGGGCTCGTTGCCGCATCCGGAATGCACCCGCAATGCTCTCATTCGACGTCTGTATCCGGCCCATTCTCACATTTCCCACATGTTTTCTTTGTTGAGTTGTGACACAGACAAGTTTTCTAATCATGACATCACGATGCATTCTGGCAAATCGCAACCCTGGTATCCCTTGAGGTCCAACGGATGCGCAACCACGGTTTGCGCCAGAACCCCAGAAGAGCTGTCCCGGACATGCTGTCAAGTCCGTCCCAATATTTATTCCAAATAAAATCCCCTCTCTCCTCAGGCGATTATTGCTTTTTTGTGGAGAGCACCGTTACGTTCCCTCTCCTCCCCCAGCGCCGTTGACCACATAAACCGTGCAAGCTGCTGGGTTCGCCCGGTCATTTTCCTTTTGCTTTCTTTTGAAACCTGCCCCATCTATAACGACATTCTCCGGAACATTTGTTCCCAAGTATAGCCTCGAAATGGCGGAGAACGAAAAACTCAGTGATAGTTCCGGTCCAAGCTCAGCCCAGCAGGATGAGATAGAGGAACCCCAACCCCAGTATCGTTCGCGACAGAACTCGAGAGCATATGAAGATGACACCGTATTGTTCGAGGAGATCAACCCGGAGGGAAAGGCCGAGTTGGCGCGTATTGCCTCGAATTTCCCCCGCCGCACCACATCTTTCTCTGGTGCCAGCGGCAAAGGTATTCAGCGAATGGACACGGTCGATGAGATGGCTCTCGAGGACCCCGCATTCGATCCCACAAGCGGTCAATTCGACCACTACAAGTGGGCCCGCAAGATGATGAAGTTGATGGACAAGGAGGGTGTCCCGCGACCTGCCTCCACTGGAATCTCCTTTCAGAACCTCAATGTCTCGGGTTCGGGGTCAGCTTTACAGTACCAGGATACCGTGGCATCCGTATTCTCAACTCCTTTGCGGCTCGGCGAGGTCTTCTCACGTCGCGCTCCCGAGAGACACATTCTTCGCGACTTTAACGGTCTTATCAGAGGCGGCGAACTGTTAATCGTCTTAGGGCGACCGGGTAGTGGCTGCTCTACCTTTCTCAAATCACTATGTGGCGAGTTACATGGCTTGAAGCTGTGGGACGGAGCTCAGATTCAGTATAATGGTATCTCGATGGAGACTATGATGCAAGAGTACAAGGGAGAGGTGCTTTACAACCAAGAGGTGGACAAGCACTTCGCGCATCTCACAGTTGGACAGACCTTGGAGTTCGCAGCGGCATCAAGGACCCCCGAGAAGCGACTGCAAGGCGCTAACCGGCAGCAATTCGCCAAGTATGTTACTCAGGTCGCAATGTCTATTTTTGGTCTATCTCATACGTACAACACCAAAGGTATGCTTCCGTACGAGGAATGTATAGTAACAATATGCCTAACATGTGTTACAGTTGGTGATGACTATATCCGAGGTGTATCCGGTGGTGAAAGAAAACGAGTTAGGTTAGTGCTCCCCCGAAACGAATATATGAAGTATGATTAACTCCTGTCAGTATCGCAGAAATGGCCCGTAAGTTATAGTGTTTCGAGCTTCACGGGCATACCACTGATAGATACAGTTTCGGGAGCTCCTGTCGGTGCATGGGACAATAGTACGAGAGGTCTTGATTCAGCAAGCGCCTTGGAGTTTGCCAAAGCTTTACGTGTCTCTGCCAACGTAGCGGGCACTTGTCATGCGGTGGCGATATACCAAGCCTCTCAAGCAATTTACGATATCTTCGACAAAGCTATCGTTCTCTACGAGGGAAGGGAAATCTACTTTGGCCCCTGCAATGGCGCAAGAGATTACTTCATCAATATGGGCTGGTACTGTCCAACACGACAGACAACTGGTGACTTTCTGACTTCTGTTACGAATCCCCAGGAGCGTAAAGCGCGCGAGGGAATGGAGGACAAAGTCCCGAGGACTCCTGATGACTTTGAGAAGTATTGGAAGAACAGTCCGCAATACGCTGAGCTTCAGCAAGAAATTGCTGAGCATGCTGAGGAGTTTCCCCTGGGAGGAGAGACAGAGCAGACTTTTGGCCAGACCAAGCGGTTTAGGCAGGCGAAGCATGTCAGGCCCAAGAGTCCATATGTCATCTCAGTTCCGATGCAAGTCAAGCTGTGCACAATCAGAGCTTATCAGAGGTACGCTTTCTACAATTGACACTTGGCCTCGACTAAACAGCACCAGGATTTGGAACGATAAACCCTCTACCCTGACAACAGTGATCGGTCGAATTGTGATGTCTCTTATTATTGGTTCGATCTACTACGGGTGTGTAAATCTTATGGATGCGTCAGTCCTGTTTTAACGAGTTTAGGACTCCGAATGCTTCCGCTGGCTTTCAGAGCAAAGGAGCCGCTCTTTTCTTTGCTGTCCTGTAAGTAACAGGGATTTCCGCACATTCCACGAGAATGAAATCTAATTTGGATGTAGGATGAATGCTTTGATCAGTATTACGGAAATCAATTCGCTATATGACCAACGCCCAATCGTCGAGAAGCAAGCTTCTTACGCCTTTGTTCATCCTTTCGCTGAAGCTTTTGGTGGCATCGTCTCTGACATTCCTGTCAAGTTTGTTTCTGCTGTTGTATTCAACATTATATTTTACTTCTTGGCTGGCTTGGTAAGGTTGATCTTACTTGTCTATTTTGAAACCGTGCTAATGCAGTACAGCGATATGAACCCTCACAGTTCTTCATCTTCTTCTTATTTACCTTCCTCAGCACACTCGCTATGTCGGCTGTCTTTCGTACATTGGCTGCATCGACCAAGACTCTTTCTCAAGCAATGTCTATGGCTGGAGTTCTTGTCTTGGCGATTGTGATATACACAGGCTTCGTGATTCCAACGCCGCAGATGTCTGACGTCCCATGGTTCAGCTGGATTCGATGGATCAATCCGGTTTTTTACACATTTGAGGCTATGATAGCGAACGAGTTCCACGGCCGAAGGTTTGAATGTTCTCAGTTTGTTCCCGCATATCCGAACCTGAGCGGTGACTCATTCGTTTGTGCTGTTCGGGGAGCCGTGGCCGGAGAAAGGACTGTCTCGGGCGATGACTTCATTTACTCGCAATATCGGTATACCTACGATCACGAATGGAGAAACCTCGGCATCTTAATAGCATTCTGGATATTCTTCACTGTGATATACCTGGTTGCAACTGAGCTCAACTCTGCCACAGCTTCCAAGGCCGAATTCCTCGTCTTCCGCAGGGGCCATCTACCGGCTAATATGAAGCATCTTGAGAAACAACAAGGGGATGCGCCGCCTACGAACACTGAGCTAGCTGAAAAGCCTACCGAAGTGGCCACAGACGCTTCTGCTATTCCGGAACAGCACAGCATTTTCACTTGGCGGAATGTATGCTATGATATCCCTGTCAAGGGGGGTCAGCGCCGATTGTTGGATAACGTTTCCGGATGGGTCAAACCAGGTACCTTAACTGCGCTGATGGGTGTTTCCGGGGCTGGTAAAACAACCCTTCTCGACGTGCTCGCGAAGCGTGTGTCCATTGGTGTTGTTACCGGTGATATGTTTGTCGATGGAAAACCACTTGATACCAGCTTCCAGCGAAAAACAGGATATGTGCAGCAGCAGGACTTACATCTTCCTACTACAACTGTGAGAGAAGCCCTGCGGTTTAGCGCTTTGTTGCGCCAGCCAAAGACTATTTCCAATGAAGAGAAGCACAAGTACGTGGAAGAAGTTATCGAGATGCTTAACATGCAGGATTTCGCCGATGCAATTGTTGGTACCCCCGGTGAGGGCCTGAACGTTGAACAGCGAAAGCTCTTGACCATTGGTGTTGAACTCGCTGCTAAACCTGCGTTGTTAATCTTCTTGGACGAGCCTACGAGCGGTTTGGACTCTCAGAGTTCATGGTCAATCTGCGCCTTCTTGCGTAAGCTGGCAGACCGTGGTCAAGCAGTGCTTTCCACAATTCATCAGCCCAGTGCTATGCTGTTTCAACAGTTCGATCGTCTGCTATTCTTGGCGAAGGGAGGCCGGACTGTGTACTTTGGGGATATTGGAGAGGAGTCTCGAACTTTGCTTGACTACTTTCAGGACAACGGAGCGCGAGCATGTGGCTCATCAGAAAATGTTTGTCCCTCATTTTATATCTCCATCTAACGCATACTAACTTAAACAGCCCGCGGAGTATATACTCGAAATCATCGGAGCAGGTGCTTCTGGCAAGTCCAACCAAGACTGGCCAGTTATTTGGAACGAAAGCACGCAAGCCAGGGATATCCAGACTGAAATTGACCGAATTCACAAAGAACGGGGGTCAGCCTCTACCGACGAGGCCGACAACACGCACCAGGAATACGCTATGCCATTCACTAGCCAGCTGTGGCATGTCACGCAGCGTGTCTTCCAACAATACTGGCGGGAGCCAATCTATATCTGGGCAAAATTGATTTTAGCCATTGCATCCTCACTTTTCATTGGCTTTACTTTCTTCAAGCCGAGCAGCTCTCAACAAGGATTCCAGGATGTACTATTCAGCGCCTTCATGCTCACGTCTATTTTCTCTACCCTAGTGCAACAGTATGTTTTCCTTGCACGGTTTTCTGACGTACCTACGTGCCATGTACTAACGAAAATCAAGGATCATGCCTAAATTTGTCGTTCAACGCTCCCTCTACGAAGTTCGCGAAAGGCCCTCAAAGGCGTACTCCTGGTCCGCCTTCATCATAGCCAACGTCCTCGTTGAAATTCCATGGCAGATCCTCGCCGGAATAGTCTCCTGGGCTTGCTACTACTTCCCTGTGTACGGCGCGAATCAAGCGCCGCACCGCCAGGGCCTAATGCTTATCTTTATCGTTCAATTCTACATCTTCACGTCAACCTTTGCGGCACTCGTCATCTCTGCTCTGCCTGATGCCGAAACAGGTGGTACCATCGCCACCCTCATGTTTATGCTGACTCTCGTCTTCAACGGTGTCATGCAGCCACCTAATGCGCTCCCGGGATTCTGGATCTTCATGTACCGTGTGTCTCCGCTGACATATCTCATTTCGGGGCTTACATCAACGGGTCTACACGGTCGAGCTATCGAGTGTGCCTCGGAGGAAATGAACGTGTTTAACCCGCCTTCTGGCCAAACTTGCGGGGAGTACATGGCCGCTTACCTCCAAGCCGCCCCGGGAACACTACATAACCCCTCTGCAACCCAAGGATGCCAATATTGCTCTCTCAACAATGCAGACCAGTACCTCGCTGGCTCAAATATCTGTATGTCCCCACCCCCCCTTTTTTTTTCCCATTCTGCTACAACAATTCCTCCCCAACCTTAATAAATTCAGCGAGGTCTGAAACTAATGGGTTTAGATTACTCCGAACGCTGGCGCAACTGGGGCATCGGCTGGGCTTATATTGGCTTCAACATCATGGGCACCGTGCTGCTGTACTACGCCTTCCGGGTTCAGCACTGGAACCCGACGAGTCTGGTCCGTGGAATTAAGCAGGGGGCGCAGGTTGTTTGTCGCGTGTTCAAGAGGCGCTCTGGACAGACGCCCAGGGGAAAGGAGGCGGAAAATGGGCGGTTGTACTAGTTTTCCAGTTCCGTTTTTGACTTAAGGGAGGCGGGTGTCTACTGCTCTGCTGAGGACGAGTGGAGAGGTCGGTGTGGGATTTGTTCGGTTCGAGGTACATATATTGTTGTAATAGATAACATCCGATTTTAATCCTCATACTAGGTCAATAGTTGATTCAGCCAGTTATTCTTAGGTTTCACTAAATATTGTAAGATTGGAGAGCTCAAAACTGAAACATAATAGCCACACCATAACACGGACAAGACAGCAAGAAGATACTCAAACAGGTCCCAAGTTAAACCAAATTGAACAAAAAAGACAGGCAAAGGGGGGTATTGTGCAATGCAATGAATGAATAGTAGAACGCCGACATCTTGGAATCGGGATTGGTATTGGTAGGGGTATCGTGTCGTTGACGCGTTTTCCTGGTGTATAGACCGTGATGAAGGTGATATTATGGGGGCTGGTAGTCGGGTGAGGGCGGGCTGGAATAGAATAGGGCAGGCGAGTGCAGCTGTCTGGCCTTATACCTGCCACGGGGAGGTAGAAGGACGAGCTATATGCGGAATATGGTGCGCGGGCGGATGGAGGCTATCAAGATGAAGGCCGCCGCGCAACAACTAGAGCGTTGAGGACATTCCCCTGCTTGTAACCTTGTTCAGTGAGCGGGGTATGTTCTTTGAGCATCTTGCCTAAATAGGCTATGCGAATGCGCTGTGTCTTGGGTATCTGTAGACAGTTGTTAGCTTCGTAATCGAAACAAGGATTGAGGCCCGCTGAGAAGAACGGAAAGGAAAAGAAAGGAAAGGAAAAAGAAAGCTCACCCCGGCCTCCTGCTGCAACTTCCTCGCAATAAAACCGACATTCTGCGTCTTTTTCACTGAAATCTCAAGGTCCGGCCCATCCCTATCACTCAGCCTCGCCTTGATACTGACTAAATCGCGCTCGCTCGTCTTCCCCTTCTCGTCTCTCCGCCGCTCGCGTTCTCGTTCTACAGCACCATCCTCGATTAGCTCATCACCGGAGGCCTCGTCCAACGCAGCCTTTCTATCATCCGTTTCGAACCCTCCTTCATCGTCCTCTTCCTCGTCCTCTTCCTCGTCTTCGCCCTCATCCGTAGTTCCGCCCTGCTCATCTACCCCCACACTCTCCGCAACCATATTCCCCGGATCCGAAACAATACACCTCGGCAACCGATAAAGCACCCCCTGTTCATCATAAACGCCCTGGCAGAGATCGCCCGTGGGGACAGTAACCCCCGCGGCATCGATGATACTTTGCGCCGTAACAAGGTCATTCGCGCGCATGAACGTCAGCGCTGCGGAAAGTGCAGCCCATACCTCCGGGCGGCCCGTTACGCGGGTTTCGAAGAACTCGTTGCGCTCTTGGTCGAGGTGAGAGCGGGTCCAGCGCCGGCGTTTGCTGTTCCAGACATGGGGGCGAATTGGGGTGTTGAGGTGTTCTGTTAGCGGGTGGTGCTGGTAGGGTTGGGTTGAGGAAGAGGCGGAGGGGTGGATTGGGGGCCGAGTGCTGGTGTTGTTGTGGCCGTAGCCGTAGGAATGTCGGGAGCGGGAGTGGGACGTTGGTGAGCGCGAGGTCGGATGTGGAGGGGGTGCGGCGGATTGCTCTTCTGTTGGTGTTGGGGGTGCGTAGTGGGTGTCACGCGATAGGGAGAAGCAGCAGCCCTGTACGGATAGGAGCTATGTTAATTGCGATAACTTAGGATAAGAGGCGGGAGACCGACCATCTTGGTAAGGAGTAAACTCCATCAGCTACGGCCTAGACTGTGTGGATTGCGGTAGCATAGGATAAATGGAGTGCGAAGGAAAGAGAACGGTTAAAATGGAGAGGCGAAATGACTGCAGGAGAGAAGCCGCTCGGATGGAAAGACGAGGCAGTGCGAGATTCTGGCGGAACCTCGACGCGGATGGTACAAGCACTCAAAGTACTTTCCTAAGAACGAAGAGGGGAATGAGGGGATCTCGTGTATTTAAATTGAGCCAGGATTAATCGCTGAAATTTCCTTGGTTCGCGGCGCCAGATAGTAGTCTCACCACCTGTTGTGTAATCGTAAGCTCCGTACCGTTAAGCCAGAGGGGCGCGGTCTACGAATGACTTGTATGTGAATAAAGTGCGGTCTATGCGGGGCTTTTCGCTTTCGCGTGCTTGCGTTGATCTATTTAGTACCACCGTGGTAGCACGGTTATTCTCTCGTAACTTGTAAGACTATGACTACTCGTCGTCCTCTTCATCATCGCTTCCAAAAATGGCTTTGAATACTGCCTCCCCCGGCCGTTCGCCTTCAAGCGCCTCGTTGCGATCCGCTTCAATGACAATAGGTTCTTGCTTTGCTGCTGGGCCCGCCTGCATTGACGACGCTGAGACCCCACGCGACGAAGTTAGTGGCCCGCCGCCCCCACCAGCCTCCAGCAGAAGCTGATTCATGACCTCTTGCGACACCAAATCTCGCGGTCGAGAATCCGCCTGGTATCCTGCGGACTGGAAGCGAGTTCCCGTCGAAGATGACGCTGTCGAAGGCTCGCCAGGGTCGACCTGCACATGGCTCGGCGGTTTGATGTTGAACCGTTTACACAATAAACGAGTGGGGTAGAAAGAGACTGTGGTGCGTGTCATCGGCCCGAACATGCCAATCTTAGCGGCGGCGACCGCTGGATCCTCAGGCTTGTCGCTAGGCTTACTCAATAGCGCATCTGGGCTCGACTCCGCTTCATCCGACGAACCTTTCGGGCCAGAAGACGCAGATGTGAATCGCGATGCCATAACTCCCGACACGGGCTTGAACACCTCTGCTGCTCGGGCAAATTCGTTTAGCTCGTTCACCCAATCATCTGTACTAGAACCTGGGACGCGCTCCGGGAGACTATCTCGCAACCCAGCCCGGATTTCAAGAAACGACCGGTAGCGGACCCGTTTGGCTTCGTCCTCTGAGTACGGCATCCAACCGCTGGCGGCGCGCGTCAAAGCTTGAACGGCCAACAGCTTGTCTAGTTTGGGAACAAGATCCCACAGTTCTTTTCGCTTTTGTGACTCCGATAATTCGTAACCTTTTGGAGCCTTCTCACCAAGCGCAGGTGGCAGGTTTGTTTTCCCGGTGAGCTTCGCAATCTTTGCCCGGCCCTCAGGCGTCATCCAATCAAATATAGATTTTGCTGGTAGTTGGTCCTCTCCCAGAAGCGCAGCTCTCGAAACCGGATCCAAAGTTGAGGCTCTGGCTACATCAGCGGTAGAGACGTATCCGGAGCCATCGCGTTCTGCCGAAGGTGTCTTCTTGGATTTCCAGTCTTTGGGGATCTCGGGTGGTGCGTATTTCTTTTCCGAGGTTATTGAGAGACCTGAAATGCCATCCGCGAGTAGAAATCCGTCAAGGGGCAGACGGCCATCATGGCATTTTTTAAATCCTGCGGTGCCTTTCGAAGCGATGGTTTTCTTTGGAATAAAAACTGGTTTGTTGCTTAGGAGAGGGTTGGACGCGCTCAAGGCGATCTTTGTATCGTCCGTAGATTTTGCCTTCTTTCTCTTCTTGTCGCCTCCAATCACAAGGTTGTATGAGATTTGAGGTCCAAGCGAGTAGGGGTCCTCATCGTCTGATCCTGTATCGTTAAGCACGCCGACTCCGAAAGCGCCTCGTCGAGATTGAGCCTTCGACTGCTTCGATTTGGGCTGGGTAATGAGTCGCCGCCCAAAAAATGGATCTGCATCTTCATCGATTTCGTCGTGTACTTCCTGGCGGGAGCCAAGGCGAGCCTCGCCTTCGTACCCTAGCCCCTTGTAATCTGTTTTTCGCACAAAAGCAACCATGGGTGGATTTTCTGGCGCGAACAGGTACGTCTGCTCTTCAGGTCCAGTCCGAGCTTTTGTGTCCCCAAGATCAGCTCTCCGTCTCACTTTCGGACCAATGCCCTGCCCTTCCTTCCATCCCATCCTCTTCAAGAGCTTCACGCCAATCGTCTCGCCTGTCACCTTGAAGATGTCCACCAGGCCTTCGCGACGAGTGGAATCGGTCGCAGTTGATCCAAAGCCAGAAAAATCATCATCGGTATGTAGCCTGCGCGATTCCTCAGCTTCGCGAATATCCTCCTCATCCATGAAGTCCTCCGCACGCTGCTGTCGTGCATCCTTTGCCCGGTTCTGACGCGATGATACAAATGTTGAAGGCGTCCATCCCTCCTTGGATCCGACTGTGTTAAAGTACCTGATGTAGAGTACCATTTTAGTTTGCTGTCCAGATGGGTTCGTGAATCGTGGGCTCACCCGGCACTGAATCCACCGGTGAAGGCGCCATGCAGACGTTTCCTTCCCCGGTCATCTGTCACCTCCTGCTTCCAAACGGGTACGTAGGATCCATCGTCGCGGATACCGGCGTCGAGGGCTGGAAGGGGGGTACCGTAGAAGGCATAGGGTGATTGCTGGGCCTGGAAGTCGGCTTCGAAAGCGGCGCGGGTTCGTTTGCTAGCCATCTGGGCGTTATTTCATGGAGATAAACATAGCGATTTCTGAGTCGTGAGCTTAGTGTTTGAGCGGAGTGTGAGAAGCGTACCTTTTTAATAGAACGGTAATAGGAAGTAGTAGAGTGGCCAAGAATTAGGAACATGTGACGCCCCAAAAGGTAATTGCACCGCCACACATGAGGCTTGTATTTGTATACATCAGCATTAAGGCTGCTTTGTCCGTTTGGATTGCGGTCTTGCCCGTCCTTTTTCTTTCACAAGTTGCACAGACTGGTTGTTTGCTCCAAGGACTCGGCTGCCAGCGAATCCGAGGACAGGACGGGCGCAGACTCCAAAGCAAATCTGGCGATTCCTGCAGAGCTCCGTGATTCATCACGTTGGAGGCGTTTCCCAGCCCCCAAATTATTCACGGAGTGACCAGAAAATCTCTCGTTTCTCCGTGCCCAAAGCACCACGATTATTACAAGTATGACTGGGTTGACCATCAGGCACCCTTGGGAATGAGGTGGCTGAGTGTGAGCTAGCTTGTGACAGGTGTCACCTGTTTCAATATGAAGCTTTATTTAACATTCTTAAATTTTTTTTAACAAAAAAAAGATTGAAATACTAGTGAGAGCGGGAAAAAATGATGTCAGAAGAATCGAGAGATCGAAAGCTGGATAAAAGTGTATCAAAGAGCGAATAACCTTGAAGGGAAGCGCTGCGAGTATCGGGATGGATGGTTGCGGCCCCTGGCTTCGTTTCCCTTCATGTGTTTCTCCGCAGCCGCATCCATCGTCAACTCTCGCTTTCCACAACACACTCTAGTCCACGCGCACTCCTTCACTTTCAACCTGTCCTTCCCTTTCTCCCCCCAATTCGCCTCTTCTCCCGTCCTTCTCCAGATCCGCCCTCGCACATGGAGTCGCTGTGAACGGCTTTGTCCGGCGGCGATCACTTTCCTTTGGGCTCTCGTCAGCAAACGCACCTCTCTCCCCCACTCGCTCCCCCGACCGACCTCATCATCGTTCTTGGGCTTCCATCACCCAAACTTCCCGCAGTCATCAGCGACGCCGTTCGGCTTGAGCGATCAGGTTTGAATCGCTGCTGTACTCGAATTCATTTCACTGAACCTTTCCTCCACCGTGATGTCCGCCGCTGCTCCCTCTGCCGTTGTTCGCAGCCACTCCACGTCTTCCCGGCCACCTTCCTATGGAACTGCGTCGTCCGACGTCCCTCACCGGACTAGGAGCGTCGCTGTGAGGCCCGCGACGGCATCACAGCCGTCTCCGATACATAATAGCCATTCTCATCATCGCCATTCGTATTCAAAATCCCAATCTTATGATCGCCGGCCTCCCACCAACAACGCTGTATTCGATAACATAGCTCGTCGTGATTTCGAATCGTCCAAAGGTGCCCACCAACCCTCCTCCTCCCGCCGGGATTCATCGAGAGAACATTCACAGGAGCGCCCGTCAACTTCGTATCGCTCCGAGTCCTACTCACACAAACCACAAAGAAATCTCTCAGTTAGGAGCCATCATCGCGACAGTGCGGACATGGCCAGCGCGGCGCCTGTGGCAACAGACGGGGGTGCTGGTCATTCCTCGTCTACCTCCGGACACCATCTACACCCCGGAAATCCCGCCCAGTCAAAACGGCGTACGATGATCACTACCCCAACGGGCCAGTGGTCGTTGGGCAAAACATTGGGCGCTGGCAGTATGGGCAAAGTCAAAGTTGGAAAGCATTTGGAGACAGGAGAACAGGTGGGCATCGCCGTACTAAATTCCCAACATCTGCTAATTACTTTGTTTCTATAGGTTGCTATCAAGATCGTGCCCAGACAGTCAACCGAGGAGCATCGGAGTGCCCGTGAAGCCGAACGGGCGGATCGCTCCAAAGAGATTCGGACTGCGCGCGAGGCCGCGATGGTCAGTCTTGTAAATCACCCTTACATATGCGGCATGCGCGATGTTGTACGGACGCATTACCATTGGTATATGCTTTTCGAGCTCGTCAACGGTGGACAGATGTTGGACTACATCATATCCCACGGCAAGCTAAAGGAAAAACAAGCCAGGAAATTCGCTCGCCAAATTGCCAGCGCGCTGGACTACTGTCACCGCAATAGCATCGTGCATCGGGATTTGAAAATCGAAAATATTCTCATTAGTAAAACTGGAGACATCAAGATCATTGATTTCGGTCTCAGCAACCTTTTCTCTCCTCGGAGCCTTTTGAAGACATTCTGTGGTAGTCTTTACTTTGCGGCCCCCGAGCTTCTTCAGGCCAGGCAGTACACCGGACCAGAGGTGGACGTCTGGAGTTTTGGAATTGTCCTCTACGTTTTGGTTTGCGGCAAGGTTCCATTTGACGACCAGAGTATGCCAAAACTCCACGCGAAGATCAAACAGGGAGTATTCGAATATCCTCCCGGGCTGACTACTGGTGAGTTAATTATCCAACGGCATAAGAACTGTATTAACCTCTTGTCTAGAATGCCGTCATATCATCTCCCGCATGTTAGTAACCGACCCCAAGCAACGCGCGTCTCTAGCCGAAATCATGAACCATCCATGGATGAACAAAGGGTTCAGTGGGGCGCCGGACAATCACCTTCCGACTCGCGAACCATTACAACTTCCCTTGGATCCGGAGGTCATTGAGAAGATGACCGGATTTGATTTTGGACCACCAGACTACATCGCGGCGCAACTTACAAAGATTGTCGAGTCCGAGGACTACCAACACGCGGTCGCACTCAATGCTCGTGAGCAACCACCTCCCGCCCAAACTGATAAGAAGCGCGGCGTCTTTGATTTTTATAAGCGACGAAATTCAGCCAGCAAGGATACCCTCTCGGCCCCTTCAGCAGAAGCTGTTCAATTAGGCAATGACCCCTTGAACGCTTACAGCCCTCTATTATCTGTATATTATCTCGTCAAAGAGAAGCTGGATAGAGAGAAAACAGAGTCCAACCCGGGGGCTCTCGGCATCCCACAACCCGCCGGCGATGGCTTGCTCCACGTGCCAGACCTTCCAGCCCCAGAAGCTGCGCACACCAACCAGTATCATGTACCGGGAGAGAAGGACACTGGAAGGCGGTCCCGTCCACGCGCGCGAACACATGGGGATGACGACATCACAGAGGGCATGAAGAACGTCAATCTCGCATCGCAACACGGTCAAGCCTCTCACAGCCCCGCTGCATCGCAACCGGAGACCCCGGCAAAGAAGGAAAGTACTGCCGCCGGCCTTCTGAGACGCTTCAGCACACGGAGAACAAAGGACCGTAGCGGTGATCGTGAGCGATCACGACTGACAAGTCCCCACGCACCAGCTCTCAATGTGCAGCCACCTGCCGATTCTGCTTCTCCCTTATCGAGAGGATTTAGCATGCGCCGCAGCCGTCGTGCGGAGCCTTCCCCAACAACGATCCCTTCAGCGGGCAGCCAGCCCCAGCATCAGGATCTCCTCAAAACTCCCGGATCTGCAGAGCCGGCCTCGCGGTCCAACAAATTTCTCGAAAGATCAACTAGCGTTAGCTCAGTTGAACCTCGGTCGCGACGATCTCGCCGAGCTGATCCAGATGCTTCGAGCCAGCCACCACAGACGAGTGGTTCAGAATACTCAACACCCGTACCAAAAGAATCTTCAACGCCTGGACGGGATCAGAAGGTGCTGCCCCGTACGCACGCCAGTCGGACGATGTCACTTGGACACGCTCGCCGTGAAAGTATACAAGCCCGCAGAGCACGACGGGATGCTGCAAGGGAGGCCAACGTCCCGGAAGAGACCGATGGTGAAGCCTCTGGCCCAGGGGCTGCTCTGGAAAGCGCAAACGAAGAAGACTTGTCCAAGCCAGTCTACCTCAAGGGTCTCTTTAGTGTTTCGACAACTAGTAGCAAACCACTCACCTTTATCCGAGCCGATATCATCCGAGTCTTGAAACAGCTGGCTGTTGAGTATGAAGAGATCAAGGGAGGCTTTAGTTGCCGCCATGCACCTAGCATTGAACTAGAAAAGGTCGTCGATAACGGACCTCCAAGTCCCGAACGGCAGGGTCAAGTCTCTGGTCACCGCCGGCGAATCAGCTTCGGTGGCCTACTGAACCATGATGATAATCGTGAGGAGGTGAGAAACACGCAACGACGCCGACAACGGGGTCCGGACCGCAGCTTCGTCACCAATTCGGAAGCATCAGATGAATACTTGGATGCCCGTGATACCAACGTGGCTGTCGGCGAGCGTGTTGTGGGAGAGACGACAACGCGAGTTCAAAGCGACACGGGCGAGAACCTGGTGCTTCGGTTTGAGATTCTCATCGTCAAAGTGCCGCTATTCTCTCTCCACGGTATACAGTTTAAGAAGGTGTCTGGAGGTATGTGGCAGTACCGGGAAATGGCGAAGAAGATTCTGGATGCACTGCGACTCTAGTACCCTTCGCCATATGCATAGGTGACTGATGTTTCCATTTAACGGCAAGACAACTTGGTTCATGACTATACATGACGTGACATATTATTTCTCATGCATTTCTTTTATTCTTTGCTTCGAGCGATTTGTACCTGTGTAGGCGATGTCAACACTTGAGCTGGCTCATTTGCAAGAGTACTTATACTTTCTGTCTTTTCGGGAAGCGATTATGAATCGTCATGCTTCGGTACCTTCCCACTTCCACCATGATAATTTGGCCATTGCATCTTGTCTCGTCACTGGCTTACCTTCCATATGCAGCTTATAGATAGGAGCTTGATACGTACCTGCTAACTTGTGGTTAGTTTGTTGTTGGTGTTTGTGTTGGGGGGGGGGGGGGGGGTGAAAATCCGGGAGCCAGGTTTCTATGATGATCCGTAATAACTGCGTATAGCATACATTATACGAAGTNNGGGGGGGGGGGGGGGGGGGTAGTAACTTCCAAAGGCGGTGAGCTGCGTAGTCAGAAATTAGTAATCATGCCACTTCTTGGCATATATTTCAGTCAAACTTTAAGCCTTTGTTCTATAACAACCAGTGAAGATATATTGATAGAAATTGCTGTGTTGAAGTTTGTGGGGTCTGAATTATGAAGTTATCATATCTCTAGCTTAATTTTCCAAGTTGTGTTTGGCGGCCTGTGTTCCTGGTGTTGAGGCCTACTCTGAGGGTTTGGCTACTAGCTACGGGCGCGACGCTGGCTTGCAGACAGTGTCCCTTAAAGGCTCTTTCAGCGCTTTTTAAAAGGCACTTCCAAGGTTTATTCTTAGTTCACCTTTACTAGAATAGAGTTAGCTATAGTGCCTGCTTTGCTTATTTTATATAAATCATGCATTGAAGTGCATATACCATCTCTTCTACCTTTGCCTTACTTAAGCTTGCAGTTGAGAATCAATAGCAAATACATTCCTATAAAAACCAAGAAATTGTGATCTATTTACTAGAAACATATATAAATAGCTAAGCGGCAGCACTCCGCCTTCCTAAAACAGGCAAGCCCCTTTCCAATAACACAAGCTCACTGGCAGAAAACATCTGATTCCCTGAATCCCCAGGTTATATTCTGATTCCTCTCCATCTCTTTCCTTTTTGACCGTCTGCGAAGTTGACAATTTAAGGCCCTTATTTGGCTAGAACTTAGTGATTTGGTGGCTCTAATTATTCATGGCGCAATCCAATATGCTGATTGATCTTACTCAAGACTCAGAACCTGAGGACCTGGTCCGGGTAAGTTTATCTTATGTTCAAGTGAAGTTGAATCTGTGTTTCCTTTATTTTTGGGTCTATTTAGATCCACACGCAGCCATTGACTGGTGGTTTCCCAGGGTATTTTGTATGGTTCAAGACCTCTTTATTTTATGATTTGCGCCTCTTTATTTTGATATCCCATCTACTATTCATCTTAGGCCTCTTATTTTAGCCACAACTGGAGTCTGGATGTCTTACCTCTCCTTTATAGCGCGTTCAGTTATACTCTTTTTAGGCACGCCAAAATGATCCTGGTATACTGACAATTCCCAGCCAAAACCACCTCGATTATCCTCTGCCAACCTCGCTCATCGCGAGGTTTCTTCAACCATACCCCTCAAGAGAAAATCAGACATAGACTCGGATTCCTCCTCAGCATCTCCATTCAATGCATTCACTCCTATTCTACAGCCTAACAATGGCAACATCAACAACAATCAGATCATATTCAACCCTAAACGGAGGTCAGAACCATACACTCCAAGCCCAGCTCCAGAGTCTGGTATTGAAGTCAGCGTCGTCGTCCCGTCTCCTTCAGCACAGCTAAAACGGGAAATTAACGCTGCCGAATTCATTTCCGATATTAAATTGACAGCGCTGTCTCAAGAATTCTACCCTACAGATGCTCTTGAAAAGCGCGCAACTAGAGGCGCGTACCCTCCTGCCAGGAGCGTCAAACGCGAAGCAATCCCGTTCAAGATTGGGATTCCAGGCCCTTTCCTCACAGAGAAAGAAAAAAAGCCTGTAATAGATACATTGTGCGAGAGTCTGAACCGCAAACTCGCCACTATCCAGGGCCCTCCGGTAACTGTTGCCCCTGGGGATATGAAGCGCCTTGCGCAGAGCACGTCCAGCTTTGAATTCATAAATAGATACAAGCTCCGGGACGGTGTGACGCCAATTGGGAATGAGTTTAGCGCGGGCTGCTCGTGCAATGAGGTCTGCGACCCGGCCCGCTGCAGTTGTCTGACGCAGGAGGAGAACTCTGAAGAGCGTATCATCCCATACAAGACTTCAAAGGAGGATCCACGCTTCTGGGGTCTTACGCCAGAGTTCATGCAGAGGACCTCAATGATCTATGAGTGCAATTCGCTTTGTGGGTGCAGTGAGCGCTGCTGGAACAAGGTCATAACCCAAGGCCGCAAGGTAAAGCTGCAGATCTTTTACACCGGCATGCGTGGTTTTGGTTCGTCCCTTGTCCTTATACTCCAGGTATTGGATAATCTAACAAGGTACCAGGTCTCCGATCTCCAGACTTCATCCGTGCGGGTCAATTCATAGACCTCTACCTCGGCGAGGTAGTCACAACCAAACACGCCGACGAGCGCGAAAAAGCCGCCGCAGCGCGCAACGCCCCGTCATACCTCTTCAGCCTCGACTTCCTCGTCAATGACGACGATATATACGTGGTAGACGGGTGCAACTTCGGCGGTGCAACCCGCTTCATAAACCACTCCTGTGACCCTAACTGCAAGATGTTCACGGTTTCCCGAAACCATGGCGACGAATATCTCTACGACCTCGCGTTCTTCGCCTTGAAAGACATCCAGCCAGGCATGGAGTTCACCTTCGATTATAACCCACATATGGAGCGGATTGACAAAGTGGAGCCTGGGGCCGTCCCTTGCCTCTGCGGCGAGCCGAATTGTCGCGGGCAGCTGTGGGCGAATAAGAAGAAGAGGAGGGAGAGGTTTTGATGGACTTGCTATTATCTCATTTCTTCAACCCCTATTTTCTCAGGGCGTTGGAATTGGTTCCATCATTGCATGATGTTTCACACAGGACGGGTCCACGGTCTCATGCATAAAGTTCGAACTTCTTTGTTGGGGAGGTTATATTGCTCACCACTGGGGATCTGGCATTATATGCATTTTTTTTGTTTTGTTTTTGCTTTTTTTGCAGAGCATATTTTGGTGTGTTGCATTGGTGTGGAGTTGGATGCGTTTTATGGCTGTCTTCTGGTGGCTTCTTTTTTTTTCTTCCTCAAGTTCTTCAAGCTCTTTTTTCTTTTCTTTTCTGTTCTGTTCTGGTCTGGCATCTCTCTCCGTTTGATGCCCCCCTTGACGTCAATATTTCGCATGCAAACAGGCAGGAGTTGGACTCCAGATACCTACTCCCTTCGAGTTCGCTTCTCTTTCCTTACCCTATATTGCCGTCATTTCCCTGCATTCAGCGGCATCTATCTGTCTTGCATTCCTTCTGCTAGCGGAGCGAAATGATACCCTTTCTTCTCCTGTTCCCTTTCCCTCGGTTTTTTTTTTTCCCCTGTTATTTTCGCGCTTGAACATATTTTACTCTATATACATACCTTACAATGACAAATAACGGCCTAGTTTTAAAGCAGGACATATGCAAATGGAACTTGCGGCATGCAACATCTTTCTCCTATATCATGTGTCTTTACAAGGATGGATGTACATGCTATTTTCTAGCCCTTTTAATGATCAACTGGCTGAGTGTTCTGCTTGAATAACATTATATGGCCTAATATGAATTAAGGTACAATCAACAACAATCTGTTCAAAGGTCTTTTTTTCTTTACTTATTTGAAGCTGAATGTACAGTGTACCTACAAGATAAGCAAATAAATTCATAGCTCACTCAGGAAACCCTGGGTTATTAAAAATGTGGCATAGTCCAACCCAACCCATCTCGCGCCCTAACTCCTGCCCTACATACCAAACGCCAATACCGTTCAATACCAGTTCAAACCCAAAGCATCCCCATGGATAAAGAATAAATAAATACTCAGATAGTCAACGTACTTCGGCGAGTCGTATAAGAAAAATCGAAAAAAAAAGGTCTCAAAAGTATGATGAGAATATGAGAGCACAAATCACCCTCTCCCCTCCATAACCTCAAATATACCACCAAGCACAAACCGCGGCTGGGAAAGCCGCTTCGCACGAATGCTCTCTGTAGAAGCAGAGGATAATCGGTTCTCACGGATGTCGGAGTTGTCAGAAGTCATCGTCGGGACCCGGGCGTGTGTCACAGCCTGCAACTGCTGAATCCGGGTATCTATTCCAAATCCCATGCCGGTCCCGATTGGATCTAGATCAACAGGGCGAGGTTCCAGGAGACTCAGCCCTTGGCGTTCGATTACGTCGACGTCGCACCTGGTGCGTTCTTGGCGGAGGATTGTGTCGATGTTTGAAGGGCGGCGGCGGAGTAGAGGTGTAGTTCCCAGATTTTGGGTGCGGTGTGCATGGGGAGACTGAGCGCTGGGGAAGCTGGTTTTGGTGCTGTCATGTATAGGCCGCGGGGTACGTATGTGCTGGAATTGGAAAATGGAGGGGGACGTAGATGGCGATGTTGGGGATGACGGGAGAGTGACAGTTGAGGCGGAGCTGAGTGGGCTTGCTGGCGCCGTTGAGAGGTAGTCGCTCGTGAATGTGCTGTACGGACGATTGTTTTCGTTGTCATGCTCGCTATCGCTATGGCGGGGTTGGAATGAGGTATGTAGATGGGGAAGACTGGGTGTGGTGGGTTGATTTGGGCGCATTTTGATCTTTCTTTGGCGGAGAAAATAGTAAATGGAGATTTTGTTGCTTTGGGTGGCGGTTGGGTTGGTTTTAGCTCTTGCGGACAGATTGAAATGTGATATATATCGTCGTCGAGCGATTTCCCCGCATGAACCCTGAATCGTGTGCCCGATAGCAGCCAGATGCGGCGTAGAAGATAGATAACTGACTACAGAGGCCAGAGCCAAGGCGAGGACAAAGATAGCTAAATGCAGGGCAAGTAAGATGACGAAGATGAAACTCGGAGTATAAGGCCAAGTCGGGTTGAAACAAGGGCCAGTCTCAGGTTCGTCAAGGATAATTAAATGAACTCCGACACTTCGGAAAGTCAACGCAGCAAATGGCCACCGGACAAAAATGACGGTTTTTCGCAGAGAAGTTAGTAGGAGAATCTTCGGTATTTAAGAGCACTCTGGTGACGACAAGGAGCCGAAAGGCATAGATTAACTGTCCATGAGAGAGGTTCGTTATCGGCAAGGCATGCGCGGGCTAGTAGAAAGTAGTCCGGAGCCAGGGAGGAAAGGGGAGAAAGTTGGCAGGAGTCCATGAAGTCGATCCAGTAACAGATAAATATGAGAATGTGACCTTGGTGAGTTAAATTGAAAGCAGCAATGAAAATAAAGTGATGGGGTGATTGAAAGTTAAGATGGAATTTCAAGTGACGAAGACGGGGTGTGCTTGCCGCATTCGGCCATCTACTTGGGTAGGTACTTGAAATTACTGGACAAAGAAGTCTCCAAAACTATTATTACTTGGGGTCCAGCAGCAATCCCAAATCATTTTGAAAAGACACAGTTAAAAACCTATAATCAGTCTATGCTATGAGAATGTTGTGCATGCTAGTGGCCATGATGATAGCTTCAATATCCGCCAAGATACCCAATGCCTGACGCCTCTATGAGGTGCTGAGGATAAGTTTTGGATTAGAATGGAACAACAATAGATCTCAAGAGCTGAGTGATTGTCCAAGCGAGTGGACATCTTCGAAGGGTCTGCTGATGGCCTCAGTCACTTGGGTGCTGTACTTTGAAGTCGTGCAGTAAGGACGTTCCTCATGTAGGCCACTGGCATAGTAATAATAATTGAATAGACCATGTTAACCGCTCACTTGTTGCTGGCCAGTTTTCAGCGCCTAAATGAATTGTTTTTGCCATGCTTTCTTCTTATCCAACAAAAGAAATCACATGACTGGGCACTCGAGAGCTTAATTTGCTCTTCTGACTCTCTTTGCTCTTTTGCATACTCTTCCTACACTATTTTTGAAGACCGCCGAAGGCTGCACTTCTACTTACATAGTAGTTCTCTAAACTCCTCAGCTCTCACATAATGTTTAGAAAGCCACGCCAAAATGCGCCAGATGAAGAGTTGGTCGATCTTGCACCCACTCTCGACCCTATCCCTATAGTGGCATGGGGTGGTCTTGCACTACATTACTTAGGTGTACCAGTTGTAATCGGAGTAAGCTCCCCGGCCCCTTTAGATTGATAGCTTGCCTGTTAACAGTGTTCTAATTACTTTTCAAAGACCTACCAAATTGTGGTACAGGAACAAGATTATGAGTCTGCTACCGAAAAGCTTGTGGGTTCGGGTTTCAAACTTACTGTCCCGAACCGCAATCCTCCTAAAGAAACCCTGGAATCCTTTCCCAACCCGGAAGCTCTTTTGGAGGAGATAAATAGCGGCTACAAGCGCATTGATGAATCGACTCGGACGTTTGACTACCCGGGCCAAGTGACTGAGCGGCCCCAGCAACTCAACCTGATTCCGAGCTCATTCGCTCACCTTACGACCCTGGAAGCCACGTCTAATGAGTACGATAAGTATGAGAATGTGTTTTATCCCTCTGAACGGTCACTGTTAGAAAGTTTTATCAAAGCCATCTTGGACGATGAACAGAGGGACAGCAATGGCCTCTTAATGATTTCATCCGCGGGTGAATTGTTCAGAGCGTGGACATCGATGATGGTGGGATACTTGGGGCTCGAACCAGACATTCTCGATGAATGTAGTGACGAACGCACAGCGAGCTGGTACAGCGAGAATTTTGGACGCATTCATGAGCAAAAAAAAGGGCCTTTCGATCGCCGCGTTACAAAGCGTCTCGGCTCTGGCAAGGAAATGACACACGACATCTCGGGCGCCCCCCTTACGTGAAAGAAAAGGTGTCAAGTAACTATATCTACCTAATAATGCGCCCAATTCACGAATATGCTCATGAGCGCTAAGGCAACTCCCTAACCACTATTACCATGGAGAGCTATTGCCACCATTACTTGGAGCGAATGTCTAGTGGTCCCCACGCGCAGACCAATCTATTACACTGGAGCCAGTAAAAGTACTATTACCATAGCACGCTAATTTAAGGTAGCAGGCCATAGTCGCTGCTAGATAAAGATAATATTATAGCATGTTAGGCGTACACAACAGTGTTATGCTATAGCTTAGTGGATGCAGGGGATAATAGTATCCTGTTTTTTATAATACTCTTAAACAAGAGGCTTTTGGTAATAATAGCCATAGAAATTTTTGTTAAGTAGATAGCTAAAGAATACTAAATTAAGTTGGTCAAGAGGCTGTGTTAACTAGGTATTACTAGAACAAGCTTGGTAGTAGTAGTCTATTACTATATGCTGTAGCAACTGTGCCGGTAGTATAATATCACCCACACCGTTATCCCATTATAAAAGCAAGGGATCAACCTGGCAGTTCCGTCCGCCCAAGCCAATGGCTCCAGACCCCCCTATAATGTTTCTCCTTGCTTTCATTCTCCTCGGAATTTAGCGGTCGGTTTGTTTCTCCACCTGTTTTAATGATAACACGTGGAAGTACAGCCGGGTGCTTATCAAGACTTGAAACAACTCTCAAGGCCCCGTCGGGAGTGTGGTTCTAAGCAAGGCTCCGAGTGAGACTCTGAGTGAGGCCCCAGGCGAGGTTCTCAGCGAGGCCTGAGCGAGACTTTGTTTACCTCGCGCCTGGAGAAAGCGCGTGTATTTAACTATACAAAACAGGTGGCGAAACAATACTAAACAAAAGCAAGATCTCAAGTGGTTAGGACAGAGCAATTCGGCGCCTAATAATGATACGTGCCAAATTTGAGCCAACTATAAAGAAAAAGATTAGGGATCGACGCATCCAAATCTCTCCTCGAGTACCCGCCTTAATCTGAAGTCAAACAATTCTGATGTTTTGGTTAGACATATCTCGATGGTTATGGAATATAACCGAGACTTACTAGCTTCCAAAAACAGCAGCACACTTCACCTTTGGTCTTAATCGAGCTCCAAGGGCTGGCCGTTTCTGCAGAAGGCTGATAAGAGCTCCTTGCAGGCGTCTATCCGCGTCAAAATTCAGCTCTGGTTTCCCCGGAGTCAGGAACGGGATCAAGCTCTCCGCATCCCTGATATCAGGGCCTTCTTTATTTGTGCCCTGTCGTTCGTCCTGGCATAGCATCTTCTCACGGAAGACCCACTCATAACTGAACACCTTGACCGGGTGACCGTTGACAATGAATGACCGACGAGTGGCCGCCGGGATGTTGTACTGAGGCCTCCCCGGCCAGCTCTGGTAGTCAAAGACCTCTAGGTCCACCAACCTAATGCTGCCATCGGATAGCTGGAGCTTGTAGGCAGGGATTGTGTGTCCGAACTGCGTTATTGGGCCAAAATCTGAGGGATATGATTGGAGGAGAAGAGAGGTCAGCCCGTCGGCCGTTATGTTGCGGTGGTCAACATGAATGACAAAGTCTATGTCTTCAGTCGTTCGGAGAGGGTATTGTGTGAGAAGAGAGACTGCGGCACCTCCCATGATTGCATAGTCGATATTCAAGCTGTCTAGACGGCGTGCGACAGTGGAGAGGACAACATCTAGCTGCGCTTTCTGGAGTTTGGGCATCGTTACGTTCAATAAATCAAAACAATGAGGGTGTAAAATGAATGACTATTGATATGAATTAAATGAGGACATCTCAGTCAGGGGGAAGGCGCGGGGTTTATACGTCCTTTCCCTGCTGTTAGTGCCCTCTACTTGCGTGTGACTGAGCCTTGATTACAGCAGCGATAGGCCGACATCATTAGCAACATGACCGTAAGAACGGAGTTTGATACGGGCTGTAATTGGTGGGCAGCTCTCGCAGCGCCTAGGATATGCATTCCCTCTGATTGGGAAGTGGCTTTGGCCATCCATCCATTCGTGGGGGGAAAACAGATTGTTTGTGATCGAGTGTTTCAAGGTGTATGTAAGTAGCGCGCGGCTAGCGATGGTAATTTCATTGGGAGTAGGAGCATGAACACTAATGACTTGTACGGAGTAGCTCTGAAGTTGCAGGTGGCTTGGCGGCAGCTTACTAGGGGTTCACCAACAAATGACACCAGATCGGTCGGATCACCGGATTAAAAAAACTTCAAATTTTCTACTGCCAGTGCGAGGCAGACGGGCAGGGAGGATAGGATATTATGAAAAAGTGCTTCATCTAGATCATCTACTCCAGCACGCCATTGCTATGCATCCCAAAGCTAATCAATATCCACAGCAGCATAAACATCAACATCAGCGTAAGCATCAAAGAGCTCCAAAGGAACAAAAACAGCAAAAGGGAAAACATGGGTAGTCTTAAGTCAGTAAGTCTTAGGGTAGCGTTGCGTTGCATTATTCCAACCAACCAGCCAAAAAGTGTCGCACGCATAATTTACAAGCAAGGAAATTTTGGGGGGGGGAAAGGTCGGGTGATAGCCATGTGATTGATTGGTGAATCGTGTTCAAGGCCAGGAGTCGAGCCTAGAGATGAGATCGATCCCGGGGAGAGTTTCTTTCAAGCATAGTCGTCTCGCATCAAGTGAGCAGTGCGTCATGTCTCGTCTCTTGATCGCCGGCGCTGTGTGAAACTTCGTCGGATACTCTCGCCCCACGCGGAGTCACCGAGCGACGCCATAACATCGTTCACGCTCATCTGGCTATTGTTGCGAGAGTGGTCTGCCGAGCGCGGAGGTTCGATATGAGGTAGTTCCGGCCCAGGGTCATAGGAGCCAGTTGTATGTGCCCGGTCCCGATTCGGGGAGAGGGATATACTGATATTCGACCATTCGGACGGCGAGCGCTCTTCTGGGGTCAATCGGCCGGTAACGCTGGTGTCGAGACGAGGAAGTTGGGAGGGCCCGGCTTCTCCTTGGCCTGGTGAGAGCATGGACCATCCTGTGCTAGGGCTCGTTCCACTTTCTCCCGTGCTCCGTCGGTCGTCATGGGACGGCGGGTCTTGGTGAGGCTCATCGTCGACGTATATTTCGGGGACATTGAATTGGGGTACAAATGTCATTCGTGCGGAGCGTTTATGGTCGATTCTTCGGCGGAATTCCCGAGCGGCGGTAAGGGTCTTGAAGAAGCCTATGACCGTGTTGCGGCGGACGGCCTCTTCGACACGTTGCAGCTTTGCGCGACGTCGTAGGAACTCTTCTAGTCTCAAACTCTTGCTGTCACTGATGACGTTGTAGTGTGCGAGGATCATGAGACAAGAGTGAAACGAAATGCCCAACACCGGGTCTGCAGACACGAGGATTTCTTCGTAGAATTCGTTGAGCCGCTTGCGGCGCTCTCTGACAGTATTGAGTGGGATTTTCCGGATAATTCTGGCGAGTTTATCGAGGTCAACACCCTCAACCACCCGCCGATGTGCAATAAGTGAGTCGCGCTTGTCGACCCTACATTCGTCAAGAATCCGCGGGACCATGAATTCGCCCTGGTAGATACGCACTTCGAAGACGCCGGTGAGTTCCTGTCATTGTTAGCTCTGCTCGACTGGAAGTGAAATATCAAACATACTCTTAGCAGCCGTGGGAAATGTTCTTTGGAGATATAGCCAGTACCCTCTGGGTCGAATTCGGCCCATGCTTGTTTGAAGCGGCGAATCTCCTCACGACTGATGACATAAAGTCCGCTACTCCTTTGATATACATAGGAGAAGCTCTCAAAGATCAGGGAAACGAACAGCGAGACGAAGATGTACATGCTGATGATGTTCCACGATATGAAGAGCGCTCGAGCCCACCCTTTACTGCCACAATCGTTCTCAAAATTGGAGGAACTGCCATCGATACAGAACGGCGGTTCCATCGACGCAAAATCTTCCATAAGCTCATTCCATCCCTCACCGCAGCTGAGTCGAAATAGCAATATTAAAGCCCTGGGGATATCTCTGAAGTTGATATTGCCATTCTCGTTGGCGCCGAACTTTGTCAGACCAAAAGCTTGGTTCATCGCAATTGCGTAAACAAGGAACAGAACAAACCAAGTTGCTAGGAGGTTTCCAATGGATGTCAAACTAGCCGCGGCGGTCTTGAACAGCTGGTCAAGTTGGTTATTCCGAGGAATGAGAAGCAGCGTGATTGCGACAAGGAACAACTTGCTCGAGACGATAATTACCTGAAGGCCCGTTGATATAAAGTTCAGAACCGATGTGATTATGGTGGCCGGTACGACGAACAAGGCGTAGAGATCCCATGAGCTTCTTCTAAAGCGCTGCCAACCCAGTCCAAACAGACGGAGGACGACATTGCTGGCGTAGAAGAGATTGAACACGAAGAACATAATGTCTCGAATCACGTCCCAATCGTGGTTTTCAGGGTAGAACTCTATAACCAGCAAGATCAGATGAAGCACAAGAATGAATGTGACAGTTCTCGCCCAGCGGCCGTGCTTCTTGTAAGCCACTCTGTAACACCACTGCTTCCAAGTGGTAGTTTTTTCAGTAGATCTCCGCTTGGACGGAGAGACTTGTCTGAGGAGCTTTCTTAATTCGAGCCAGGACCGTTGTTCAGCAGTCAAGAACGCAACTCCCGTCTGCTCAGTGTAGTTGCGCATGAACACAGATACGAACAGGGTCAGGACGAAGACTGCACCAAGCAAGTTGAAGACGATGAAGAACAGCCCATTTTCTGGAGCTGCAAATGACTCCGGCTGTAACCCTGCCCCTGTGATAGACATTGCACGTGATTGGACGTCTGTCCACCCTTCTTGAGAGACAATTTGGAAGAGAATAAAGAGAGAGTTGCCAAAATTGTCAAAATCATAGTAAGGGTTCGACGCTGACCGAGGAGCAAGAACGTCCCAATTATAAGGCGAGCTCTTGAAATCGCCAACGCACGCGGTCAGTGCTCCCTCGAAATCATCATCATTGCATTGGACCATTTGCCCGGCGAACAGATTGACGCCGTAAATGGCGAACGGAATCAGGAAACTCATCGAGACCAAGGCAGCCTGGGAAGTCAGTAACCATAATATAATACCTTGATATAGGAAGCTTACGGCAATGACTTTCCACCCTCCAACGATGATGACGGAATGGAATGTGTTCTTGGCACTGTCACTGAAATTGAGCAGTCTTAGCGCCCTCAGAGCTTTGAATGCACCAATAGCCCTAGAGACGCCACTGTCCGAAGTGAGAGCGCTCAGCACGTTGATCCAAAGGGTGACCAACACGATGCCGTCAATAAATCCCCAGGAGCCGCGGAAATAGGCATTGGGCGTCCAGAAAAATCCATCAGCGATGACCTTGATAACAGCTTCAATGGTGAAAAGAATTGCAAAACCCAGATCGGTGTACGTAAACCAATCCTTGTTCGTTTGAAAATTCTCGCTTTGGTAGATCGGGGTGGTGATACACGCAAGAATAACCATGGCCACGATAGCAGCATAGACAAAGGCGGAAAATGTGTACCAGACGGGCTTCCAGGGGTCGACTCCCTCTACACGCTGGTTCCCACGTCCTGGACCAACCATGCGCTGGCAAAGCCTTCGGATTGGGTTATCTGGCTTGAACAAGAACAAGGACTTGTTATAGTTGGGATGGCGTATCAGGTATTCTCGCTGCGCCTGCTTTCTTCGCTCGGAAGCCGTCACCACCTCTCTGGCCACTCCGGTAGGACCCAACTCCTCGTATGCCCCAGAAATCTTTATTCTCGTATAGAAGGGATTTGGTTCCCGCCGCATGACTGATGTTGCCACGGTAGTCCAAGCACGTGAAAGCACTCCAGGTTCCACCAGTCCTTCTGCCATCGTCGCACTGCGGTCTAGTGAACTCTCTTCGCGGCGCTGATTGGGCATTTCCTCGTCCAAGAATTCGCGTACAACAGCATCCTTCAGAAGCATGTCGAGTGCCGCCGGGCCATGATCAAGCGGGTCTTTGAAACGAGATGAGCGCCGTCCAAACTTCAGTATCTTGGATAGAGACAAATTTCCTTGTGATGCACCACTGACTTGTTTTTGCTCCAAAAATGCTCGGACCTGGTGAAGCCGCTTCTCATCCTCTGATACGTCGAAACTTTCCTGAATGACGGCAATGAACATATTCAGGATAATGAAATTAGCGAGGACAAACCATAGAACGACAAAAGTGGCTGAGATCCAGGCAGTGTTGTAGCCGTATGTGTATTCCGTTACGCTGTAAAGAACGCCGGTCCAGTTCTCACTGGAGAGAATCTGGTACATTCCAATAAAAGAGTTGTAAAGGTCACCGAAGGTGATCTCGATGAGTTCGCCATCCTCATCCTCCCGGGGTATCTGGCTGCGAAAAAGCTGCGTCGCGAAGATAGATGCAAGAAATGTGATCAGAAACACGAAAACAATCAAGTTGATTAGACCGACGGCGTTGCGAAAAACGAGTGTGATCAAAGTCCTTGTCACGGAAAACGCTAAAACGACACGGTAAACGCGGAGAATCTGAAATAGAGTGAGGACGGAATATGCACGTCCCGAGTTCTTGATCGGGGGGATTTGTATGATGCAGGTGATTATCACTAGCCCTAAATCAACCCAGTTGCGTCGCGATTGATGGAATTTGCGCCAGTCGGTGACGAATCGCAATATGATCTCAGCGAGCAGAACGAATGTGACGATAGTCTCGCAAACATCAAGGAGTTGTTCCCGGTCAGGGCCCATGGATGAGCTCCTTAGGGCTTGCATCACCAAGTCAAATACAATGACCGCAATCCAGAACCAGTATGTATTGTCGTACAAGCGCTTTAGATTACTGGCTTTGCGCAAAGACTCATCTTCGTCATCGCTACCCTCGATATTTTGAGAAGCGAAAGCACTCCGCTTGCTCTCCTCACGAATGACCTGGAAAGAGTGGGTGATAACTGCAACTAACAAGTTCACCATCCACAAGCTCAGAATAACAAAACCGCAGGCAAAGAAAAGGGCAGCTATTAGATAATCGCTGTCAGTCATGTAGTAAAGGATGTCTGTAAAGGTATTTGAGCTCATAATCACAAATACAAGCTCGAGGGAGTGAAAGATGTCGTCGAAGCTCATGGTCGTATTGTAGGGATTTTCCCCTTCAACGCAGTAAGAGCCTACGGGGCAGAGGAACCCTTTGGGAGTAGTGGTGCCCATTTTGCCATCCTTTTGTATCCAAGACTGTTGAATGCCATCTTGGTCAAGCCATCCACCGCAAAATTGTATTGTGCCAGACGGGTCATTCGAGGTAAAATTATCCTGCCCGAAGGCGGTCCCATCCCAGACGCAGGTTCTCCGGAAACTCGACTTGAAACTTTGCATACCGACAATTGCAAATAGAAGCCAGAAGAATCCGATGAGGAATGCAACGTGGACTAGCAAGGGTGCGGCTTTTTTCAGACTCCGAAGGATAACCTGTATTGGAGTCAGAATTTATCCACTCTATAATCAACATAGAAAAACATACTGAAGTACCACTGGTGAGCGCCAGGAGACGCAGGATACGAAGACAGCTGAGCATACGGAAAACGAAAATCCGATGCAAAAAACCCTGGCCAGCAATAGAAAGAGCAAACGATATCCAATATGAAACCACAGCAACAAAGTCCAATCGGTTGAACGAGTGCCGTAGAAAGGCTCGGTGCGCAAGTCGTATACGGCGTTTTTGAAGGGGGTCATCCGCTAGCTGCTGCTCGAGCTGGTTTAGACCGCCCGTGAACGTTCGTAGAATGGACGCCTGGTGAGCTTCCGGTTGTGTTGAAGATGTCCTCGTGGAGAACTGCCGCTGCGGCGTAATAAGATTCCTTCCTTTTTCCGCAAGCGCCTTCTTCAGACCTTTGGACCTGTCTATCGTACTGTATTCGACTGGGTTGAAGAAGAACCCCGAGACCATGATCTTGGCGATAAGTTCAGCAGTGTAGATGATGAAAATGGCAAAATAAAGAAAGTCCATCCAGTTCGAGCCCCAACGCGTAGACCGCGGGTGCTCCCATTCCGATTGGGCGGATTCAATTGTTAACAGAATGGTCTGGATGACGATGATGATGAGAATAAATGGCTCCGTAAACGGGTGGACTAGTATATCGCACAGCCGCGTTCGAATGGGATTGTCCGGACCGAGGATCCCAAGAGCCTTTCCTTTCAATGGGTTGCCCAGACCTCGCCATGCCTTCCTATCCGCTGGTTTCTCTTGGTGGGCTCGTTCGTCTGACAGTGCCGCTGGTGGCGCATCCGAAGCATAATCTGGAAGCGAAGGAAGAGAAGGCGGGGCTTCCATCCGCGCACTCTTATGCGATTCCTCTCTCAAGATTGACTGTTCCACAACCTCCGGCTCATTGCTCAAGTTCACGACACGCTGGGAGACAGACTTCATCATCGAACCTGCTCGCTGCAGTGCCGTTCCGGAAACTGACGGAGACAGCGAACGGTCCCGAGATACGCTCTCACCCCGGCGCCGCCCACTGTAACCAGATTCCATGTTATGCAGCTCGTCACCAAGCCGGGAGCTGCCCAGTTGAGTGTCGTCGAAACGGACAGAGGGAGGATTTGATCGTCCTTCTCGCGAACCGCTTGCGCTGGGCGCAGCAGATGCGCCGCTAATAGGTTGTACATGTCGTATACTCGTCAAAGGAGTTGTGTCCGGGAACGTCTCGGAGGGGGAGAGGTAGTTCTCGGCTTCGTGCGGGTCAATGTCATCGTCAATGCGAACAAAATCCATATCGGACTCCGACTCATCTCGGCCGGGTCCCACTAGATGCGATGTACTTGAGGAAGGGTGAAATCCAAGTCCAACGGACGATATCGCGGCGGCGAAAGCCCCGGGATCGTCTACGGAGAATTGATTTGCGCCATCCGGGGCGGGCGCTTGCGCTGTCGCGCCTGCCCGTTCAACGGGCGAGTCCTCGTTTAATCTTTCGTATGGACGTCCTCTCTCGGTCAATGAACGTCCCGAAAAGAGTCGGCTTCCTACCCTGCCTAACCCTCGTCCTGATCGTTCTGGCGGGCCGGAGAGGTCTTGCAAGGGAATTGAGTGATTCCCGATATCACTCTCGTCGCTGGAGCCGCGGTCATGGCCGTTGGAAGCCATGGTGGGCGGAATCGATTGACTAACCGAATGCAGACATCGCAAGCTGCGACGGTGGGAACGTTGTGCAAGGGGAAAACCGATAAAGCGTAAATAGTCGTAGCGATCGGGGAGAGCACGAGCAGTCGCGGGTAGCTGGAGGCCTTACGCGCAACAGGGGACCAGCGGAGGTGTGTGAGATGGAGAGAGACTGAAAAAGATTGCAAGTGAGACAAGACCGGGAGACTGAGGATAGACTGTCGCAAATTGCGCCTGCAGCTGAGGTGTCTTCTCCAGATTCCAGCGATCGTCTAGTCCAACTCCAGGAGGAGCCAAAACGGGGCTGGTTGGCGGGATCGTGGTTCTGTATGGCTGATTTTCTCACTCTCTCCCGGCGGTAACAAGCGCCGAGCCACGGAGTACTAACGGTCACTTGTGATTGTATTCTTGCCCTCGCTTTCTCTACAGAACCCTACGAATACGACTATCTGGTTAGTATTCAAATCTGCTTTCCGTCGGTCAGCTTCTCAAAGGCTGATGTGAACTCGGTCCGACCCTCTGCCCTACAAGCAGGTACAAAATCGCGGCATTGCTTTTTATTTCCCCTCTTAACTGTGCTGCCTAGTGCGGTCCCGCAGGGTCTAAAAATAACAAAGCAGTACGACACTTCCCAGCATCTAGTATGAGAAATGGTTACAACGTACAAACATGCCAATTTCGACGGCCCATGAGCTAAGTGTCATTGATTTAGTCGGTCTCCATACGGTTCCCCTGAGTCGAGTCCTTAACATGATTCCGAACGCCCTGAAGAAATGCCTTTACTGCATCGCCACCCCCAAGTGGAACACCGCCTCGGCGCAGGAATCCTCCATTTTCGACTGGAATCTTCAGAGCTTCGCTGATGCTCGGGAGGCCGCCGTCTCTGATGGCCACGGTCAAGCTTGCGAGACTCTGTGTGAACTGAGGAGAGTGCAGAACTCTCCTTAGAATGTTCCTCTTCTGCGAAATATTGAGAGCAGTCAGGACGTCTTGTGCAGTTCGAGGACGAGCGGCGGATGGGTCTTCCATCTGTAGTGCGAGGATAAGAAGCTCTTGAGGAAGGAATTTCAATAGATTGTCAACGCCTTCGACATCCAGGGAGTCTAGGAAAGGCAGGGTAGTTGACGGAGGCAGAAGATCTTGTAGTGTAGTGAATGGCTGCTCGGCTTGCTGGGACTGACCCCCGCCCAGGGATCTCAGAAAGTCCTGTACCACAGCTGAAGAGTCGGCGGCAGCCCTGTCAGAAACGCCGGAGTCAGTTTACATTCTTTGACCAAGCAAGTGGATGGCACGAATCATATTGAACAGGGTAGGTCTATTCTTCGGGCATAACACCCAACCAGAAGACATGATACCCAAAAATAAGAACGTCGAGATATGTACCTACGCTCTTCCACCATCGGCGCCACCTTCCCTGGACTCCTGTCCCTCCTCTCTCACATCTCCGCCAGTTGCAGCAGGTCCAGCTCCGCCGCTGTTACCGCCATGGCTATGGCTGGGATCATGGTCCACACCCTCAACATCCTCCATGGTCTCGTCGTCATCGCCGTTTGAAGGCCCTCGGCCTCGAGAAATATTCGCAACTTCACTCTCTACATCGACCTCCTCACCCTGGAGGAGCTTGTTGACAATCCACCCCAACTTCAAATCTCTCTCACTCCAGTAACCGGGATCTCCGGACTCGTGTTGGGATTTGGATTGAAGCCAGAAGAGGTATCGTTGAGAGCTTGACGAGAATTTCAGAACGTAGATGCGGCCATCTTCCGGCTTTCCATTTCGGTATGGAGTGAATGTTCCATCGGAAGGAACCATGACCAAATCCAACTCGGGTTCTGTGAGGGGAGCCGCCCGGGGTCGCCAGCAGAAGTGAATCAACTCGTCATCTTCGGAGTAGAGGTAGAGGTAGCCGGGGGTCTGTTGAGCTCTGGCAGTGATACCGGAGGGTGTGGTCTGGAAGTGAGGAACGGTCAGAAGACAGATTCTGCGAATTCGAATGACAGGGTTAAGCAAGACTCACCTGGAGGTCACAGATACCCGCCTTGAATGTAATGATCGGCCCGCCCGACATCTTCACCAACGCAGCGACTTTAGGGAAAAGTGAATGAACGGAGTGAGGTTTGATAGAATTCTCTTTAACTGATTGAGTTCAGATTTATAACAGGTTAAGGTGTGCGAGAGCTGCAAGTGTACAAGCAAGTTTGGGAAACACAAGATACGTCAGCTCGGAAGCTCCAGCTTGTGTTTGGGATTTGGGGAGCTCAAAGGCGGTTGCGGTAGTGGCCCTTACGGGTACCCGGATGTTTGTGGCCTCGTCTCTCAGGCAGAAGAATGTCGCCACCTTTCCCATATCAGGCGGACCCCAATCCGCACTAGCGCCTTTCGGTTAACTGATAGGGTTCTGCTTCCCACAAACCTCACGACTCCGCCTTTGGCCAGCGAGTTTGTCCGTCACACATCAATCCCAACACACCAACGCCGTCGACAACAGCACATTCTCCGCCAACAGCCAACATGTCGGAGACGAAGCAGTTCGGAAAGGGCCAGAGGGTTGTGCCGGCTCAGAAGGCCCAGAAATGGTACCCTGTCGATGATGAGTCGCAGCCCAGGAAAGTCAGTACACCCCGTGCAAAGCCAACAACAACGGAAATCAATTGTCGGCAAGGAAAAGGCGAGGATGCGGTTTCGAATGGAAAGAATTGCGATGGTTACGCCGAGTGTTTGAACAAAATCGACTGTTGTTGCGTTGCGACCATTTCCCGGACCGAACCTCCAGTCTTGATATTGAAACCGCATCCTCCGCACTTTCATGACACATGAAAATCATATTTCTACAAGAGTGCTATGCGATCAGCCTTTCTAACATGGTATCTTGCTTCAAATATAGGTCCGCAAGGCTATCCGTCCCGCTAAGGTCCGGGAGAGCCTCAAGCCCGGTACCATCCTGATCCTCCTCGCCGGCCGTTTCCGTGGCAAGCGTGTCGTCCTCCTCAAGCACCTCGACCAGGGTGTTCTCCTCGTTACCGGTCCCTTCAAGATTAACGGTGTTCCTCTCCGACGGGTGAACGCCCGTTACGTTATCGCTACCAGCACCAGCATCGACATCAGCGGTGTTGACAGCTCCGTTGTGGAGAAGGTCTCCGCCCCCGGCTACTTCACCAAGGAGAAGAAGTCCGAGAAGAAGACCGAGGAAGCTTTCTTCCAGCAGGGAGAGAAGCCCGAGGTATGTTTACAATTACGCGAATCAGCGGAACGGACCGTTGGCGGCCACGCACAATCCGCGCATATCAAGATCCAAAAACTAACCATGATTTTCTCGAACAGAAGAAGGTTGTTGCCAGCGCTCGTGCTAGCGACCAGAAGGCCGTCGACCAGTCGATCCTGGCCGCTGTCAAGAAGGAGAACTTCCTCGGCAGCTACCTTGCTGCCACTTTCAGCCTCCGCAACGGCGACAAGCCTCACGAGATGAAGTGGTAGATGTGTGACGCGGCGGCCGCGGGTTCGGTAGTTCTTGTGGAGGAATTCGATGTTCAGGCGGCTTTTGCGAAGGGAAAGAGAAAAATGCATGCAACTTGGCGCTTCCCCGTCTGTTCCTTTTTCTTTTCGCGGCGGCGGCCGGGGAATCGCAGCGCATGGGATAGAGCGAAGAGGAAAAACATGGAAGTTGTCGTCGAATGAAATATGTGTTGTATAACTCCGATTCCACCACCGAGGCGCAACACTCTGATGAGTTTGGGTCGGGTTTCTTCCCGTGTTCTGAGCCGGCCGACAGGTTTTACTTTTTTTACTTTATCTATCCCGGCGTGGATGTCTAATGATGAAGCCGTGTGAGTAGAGAAAGAAAAGAAAAAAATTCATGAATACCTTTTCCAGCTGTTACGTCGTTACCCTTTTTTTTTTACCCCTTCATGCTAAAAAGAGGCTGGGAGTTGGACTATTACTACCACACTATGACTTAGAGTACGATACATGCTGTTTCTCTCGAATCTACTAGGGATTTCGAACCGGGTTCCAAAGGCTACATTGCATTTCTTCCTCTCCTCCATCTTCTGTCATGACATCCCTAGGAACTTCAAGCAAGCTACTGCACAACGAAATCGACAGTCTGATCAACACCGACGCCATTCACTACCCATATCTATCTATACCCATTACCGAGTCGTAGCTCCAAACGACATCCAGATATGCAAGGCCCACAACTCGCTAAATAACAGAACCCAACCCGAGAGAAGCCATATGACGACCAGCGTCATACCTTGAAAGAGATAAAAGACAAAAGAATCCAATCCTAGACGCCCAAACACCTAGCCTACCTTCCAAAGCCATATATACCTCACTGGCTTTGAAACCAGCCTACCTCCTCCTCCCCCTATCATCGTCACCACCGCCGCCACCACCAAGCCCAGCCAACCCACCGAGCAAGGCGCCCGTACCCAGGAAAAAATCGACCAACCCAAGGCGGCCGAAGTACCTCCTCCCATCGCTAAGATGCATATTGACACGGCTAGCGGTGCCCTGAAGTATGGAAAACGGAATGATGCTGTAGCCGGAGTACGTGAACGTTTCCTCAATGGAGATGAACCCCGTGTAGATGACAAAGGTGATCGCGTGGAAGCGGAGGCAGTAGACGGGGATGTACATGGGCAGGAAGTTGTGGAGGATGTAGGCGACCGGGTGGTCGTAATGGGCTGTGAGCGGGAGGGCTCCCCGGAGCCCGTGGAACCAGCTGTTGTGTTGTTTGGCGATCCAGGCCAGGGCTGGTTGCCGGCTGTGGAGGATCCAGCGGTGGACGCTGTAACTTAGGATCTAGGTGGGGTTCGGGGTTAGCCGGTTGGTTTCACGGTTGTTCATTATTGCGTGCGCCGGCCGGGCAGGCGAAGCAGTGAATGTAGTGGGTAAGCTTAAAACTCACCTCTCGAAACAAGAATCCGGAAAACAGATGGGTTGCGATGTGCCAAGGTAGGGGGACGGCTATTGTAACCTGCACAGCAGGTCGGCACTTGATGGACTCGAGAGTCCGCTCAAATAGCCACTGACAGCCGAAGGAGAGAGCGAAATTTGCCAGACAGATTCCTGGGATTTGAAATATATAACCCGAAGCCCTATGTCTTCTGTTGCCGGACGGTAGACCACCTTCGCCTGCTTCCTTCAAGTTGGCAGCTACATTAGGGGCAAGGGCATCGAAGAGAAAGAAGATACACGAAGGTATAATCCAGAACACCAGGCGTGTGACTAGGGTGCCCATCAATTCAATTCGCAGAGCAGAAATCGATAGCACAAGGGTTGTCCATGACATATAGAAGAACAAAAGGTTCAGTCTTGAGCTGTAAGCAGATAGGGTAGGGAGCACGAAGACAGAGAGAGCTGGGACTGTGATGAAATCCATGATGACGCTTTGCGAGCCGATAAGGGTACGAAACAAGAGAACTATCAAGAAGGCAAGAAGAAGCCAGGAGGAATCCCTTAGTCTCAGCATTATATACTGGTAGTTCGTCCTCGTCTGTAGTTAGTACTGCAGTGTGTAAGGAACCTTTTTTTAGCTGCTTCAACAAAGGCACGGTTTCAAGTGAAAGAACTACGAGATGAACCCTGGGCAGAGATCTAGAATCTATGGTAAAAACAAAGAGCGGGAGCGGAAACGACGTCACATAATTAGACTTGGAAGGCTGCAGATGACGGCGCGCCACTGCCACGGCCAAAGGGAAAGGATTCGCACAAAGTTCCAAGTTGATATGCAACACCCCTGTTCATAGTATTGGTTCGTCCACTTGACTTACTACCTACGATAGATGTTAACATCCATTTCATGTGGTGTCAAAGTGACAAACAACAGGGAAACAATGCTCAATTCCTTATCCCCTCCGAATGCTTGTTTTTAGGTACAGGAAGAATGTGCGAGGGATAAAGATGGACAAAGAAAGGCACTCGGGGTATCTAAACCATACACCAGACAATGAAAACGCGACCTAATCAATGCAATAAAACCGAACTCAAGAGGAGCTCGTAGGGACGCCATTCTTCTGGCCCCAGAGGAAGGCCTGTTTCCGAAGATCGGGGACCACTTGCAGGAATACCAGATTGCTCAGCCAGCCAGTGAAAGTGTCCTTGAACCACGAGTTCCTGGGGCTAGGTCCGAGAGCGGCACCTTTCATGATATTACCGATAAACATCGTGGTGATGAGGTATTCACCCCGCTCAATGGCTTCAATTGCGATTTTAGCGACTTCTTTGGGTGTCTGGGGCCTGTCGGCCGCCTCAAGCTGCTTTGTGAGGGCTGGCTTGATCTGCTGCTCGTTGTCGAACCCAGGGCTGAGGATTCCCATGGGGAATACGGTGTGAATTCGGACGTCGGCAGGGGTTGCCTTGGCTCGTTCTTTCGATGCACGAGAGCCGTTATAGATTTCGATCTCCTGGCTCAATGTGTCCGACAGGGAACGCATGGCAGCCTTGGCGGGTGAGTATGGAGCATACCCAGCAATAGGTATGAACGCGAGAGTAGAGCAGGTAAAGATAAGATGTCGGCGAGGCAATGGCCTTTGGTGGCTGGGGTTGATTGGGACAAGCCACTTCTTCAAGATTGCATGTGCTGTGTTTGCCGCAGTCCAGTACACGGTATCCATCTGGTCTCTGAGGGTCTTGACCGGCGTCTCAATGAAGTACCCAGGAGTGCAATAGCCAGCGCAGCACCAAACAACATCGGGGGGCATGCCATCATTCCATTCAGTAACTTCGCTCATGATACGCTCGCACTCCTCGGGTTGCGTGAGGTCGGCGCTGATGTAGTGGAATCGCTGCTTGCTGACATTGGTGGCAGAGCCCTAACAGGAACGTCAGTATAAATCATCAACCACAAAGAGTGTGGCTGGGACTTACTCGGATGGCTTCCATGCTCTCTTGGAGCTTCTGAAGAGTCCGTGCGACGATGACGATATTGGCTCCCTTCTCCGCAAGCTGGCAAGCAACAGCTTTACCCATACCCTCCGAGCCTCCAGTGATGACCACGGTCTGCAGGGTACCCTTGTCAGTAACGATCGGAATGAAATGGGAGGAGTGCCCAGATGGCCGCTTACCCTACCCTCCACGGGGAATTGGTTTGCAGAGCCGAATCCAAGCATTTTCGCGAGTGTATAGACGAAGAGTACACCAACGATAGTTGAAATGCCCCAGGCCGTGGGGGAAAGGTCGTAGAAAATAGAGGGTAACGATGGATGCATGAGGAAGAAGAGAGGAGAGAAAGAGAGAGAGGGACGAAATGATAAAGGAGGAGGGGAATTGGGGCTGACTGCCTCCTGCTGCGAATTTCAGCTCGAGTCGTAGCTTCCTTTTCCGACACTTGACAGGATCAAGAAGGAGCCGTCGCGAAGCTCAACATGCGACTGCCACAGCCATGTGCGGTACGGACGATTACCCGCTTTAAGGTGCGCCGACAGGTTCTAGCTCGTTTCTGCGTGTAACGCTTCGTAACCCGTATCAAAGCATCTGACTCGCTGAGACTCGGAGGCGGTGAAAGTCCACCCAAATTTTTTGTCACGGAGTTTATCAAAATTTTGGTCTCCGCTTTGCGCTCAGTTTATTACAATTCTTGTTTAGAGTCAGTCATGGGTAAAAAGAGAAAGGCTGGCGGTCGCCCAGCGGCCAACAAGGCTCCTGAGGAGGAGAACTACAAATTCGATATTGAAGAAAGATTCGACGATTCAGCAGATGAATTCCAGACCGGCCGCGACCAAATTCTGCTGGAGGAAGCGCCAGATGCAAAAAGACGGCGGAAGTTGGCTGAGGAAGGTTTGTTTCACGCTTTGTTCTAATATTGTGTGTCATGTCTAACGATTCCTTGTCTAGAGGAGGCACTCCAACCATCAGATGAGGAAATTCTGGGTTACGAATCGTTTGACGAAGAGGATGAGGACGACGACGATATGGAGGAAGACGATGAAAATGACCTAGAACAATTCCAGTCTAAGAAAAAGCGAGGTGGTAGTCCGGAATCTGGCGAAGAAGATGAAGGGGGAATTGCCGCTTGGGGCTCTTCAAGGAAAGACTTTTACAATGCCGATCAAATCGAAACGGAAGCCGACGCTCTCGAGGAGGAGGAAGAGGCCAAGCGACTGCAGCAGAAGCATCTACAGGAGATCAACGAAGAGGATTTTGGATTTGATGAGGAAGAGTGGGTTGAGTCCGGCAAAGGACCAGAGGAGGCGAAGGACGAAGCCGGGGAGGTAACAGAGGTCTTGCCGCAGCTGGAGATCACGGACGATATGAGCACGGAAGAAAAGCTCAAGATTCTAAAATCGCGATACCCCGAGTTCGAGCCCTTGGCGAAAGACTTTGTCGACCTACAGCGTACCCACGAAACCCTTTCAGAAGCCGCAAAGACTGCGAAGCGGAACAACGATACGGAACCCGAGCCGGACCACGCACCCATCACCGTCGTGAAATATCGTGCTCTCTCCGCTTACCTTGGTGCAATCAGCATGTACTTTATGCTGCTAACATCAGGCAGCGAATCCTCAGACAATTCTAGCACAATCTCACCAGCCCAACTACGATCACATCCAGTCATGACCTCGCTGGTCAATTTCCGGAAGCTTTGGGAAGCAGTCAAAGACATTACACCTGTGGAGGCGAAACCGCGGAAGGAGGCGTCTGAGCAGATCGAAAGCGACATGGATATCGACATACCCGAAGTCACCACAACAGAGAGCAAGAAGGCTAAGTCATCTAAGAAGGACAAGAAGGACAAGAAGCCCACAAGAGCAGAGCGAGCCGCAGAGGCAGCAAGAGCAGAAGCCGAAGCCCGACGAGCAAAGAGACTTGAAGAGACGGAAGCGAACCTCGCAGGCCTATCGAACCTCGTCACAGCACTTGGACGGAAACGAGTTGTTCAAAAGGCCAGGGGCCCAGCAAAGGATGCCGATGACTCTGACTTTGGCGATGAGGACGCTCTTACAGCCAAGGAAGCCGAAGAAAAAGCGAAGCAGAAACGCTCTCTCCGCTTCTACACATCACAAATCGCACAGAAATCTAACAAGCGCAGCGCAGCCGGTCGCGACGCTGGCGGTGATGCCGATATTCCTTACCGCGAGCGCTTGAAGGATCGCCAGGCCCGCCTTAACGCAGAAGCCGAACGACGTGGTAGACAGAAGGCCCAGGGTGCGGAAGAATTGGGCGGTGACAGCGATGAGGAGGATAACCGCGTCAGAAAGGAACTCAGAGGCAACGCGTCGGGATCAGACGACGACGATTACTACGATATGGTTGCGGCGCGCACAAACAAGCGCAAAGGCGACAAGAAAGCTCTTGCAGAGGCTTACGCTGCCGCTGCCCGCGAAGGTGGCCACGTGGAAATCCAAGAGGAGATCGGACCCGACGGGAAACGCGCCATCACCTATCAAATCGAGAAGAACAGGGGCCTCGCGCCTAAGCGCAATAAGCTTAACCGCAACCCTCGTGTCAAGAAGAGGATGCGGTTCGAGTCCAAGAAGAAGAAGCTGGGCAGTGTTCGCCAGGTGTACAAGGGTGGTGAGGGTGCTGGTGGCTATGGTGGTGAACTTACTGGTATCAAGAAGAACCTGGTCAAAAGTGTCAAACTCTAAGCTTTGTCTCTTAGTGCTTTCGTCACTAGGATACAAATCATGGCGTTTTAGTAGGGTGGTTAAAGCCGGATTCGTGTATATAGAGATCTTTTCATGATACAACCTTGCGCCTCCCACCAACATTTTTAGATCTTTCTATGCAGCACAACTTCTATACTTAGGCGTCATGAATTCAACAAGAGAGAAGACAGTATTGTGAGGCATAGAATGCCGATTCGCCCTTCAAACCAGGCGAAAGGGCAAAATTTGCCACCCTCTGCTAGTAGTTACTGGCCGATATTAAAATATATAATCGGCCTTTCCTCCAATTAGTTAACGTCCATCAAGACGTAAGCAACTCCTCCAACGTCCTCCTAACATCACCCTCATAACAAGCAGAGAGATCCATACCTAGGAACTTTCTAGCTAATGCATCCTAAATTTTTTTTTGTTAGTTACGCGGCACGCAAAAGGTGAAGAGGTGACTAATGCCCATACAGCCTCCTGCAACGCCTGCATCTCCTCCTCTGAGAGCTCTGCACAGGCTGCAATCAAGTCCTCGCCGCGAGCAGCGAGAGAAGCGAGCTCATTTGCGCGCTCAACTATTGGTTTGCTGATCCCGTTGAGTGCGGCGCAGCTATTTTCCATTATCAGAGTTCTGGTGGTGCGGCGAGGAAGCAGGGAAGACATACATAGTTCCGAAGCTCTTTGTGCTTCGGCCTAGGCGGAAGCTGTGTTGAGTCAGTGAATACCTTTGTTAAAGAGAGGTGAAGAATTACTTGTAAAGATAGGTAATTTGATTGTCCAGTTCCTGGGTCTCCGATACGCGGACTTCCATGTGGCCGAGCTGCAGTCGGGGCGTAGGTGGAAGAAACTCGTGTTCTAGTATCTCGTGGAAGTGTGTAGCAGCAATTACCTTGGGCGCGTCTTCAAGGCTGAGCAGATATTCGAAGATTCCGCAAGCTAAACCTATGCCGTCTATATAGGGTTAGGTTATCAGGTTGGAAAACGGACTGTAGTGGAACAACCGCGACAGCGTACCATTCTCGCAAGTTCCTTTCCCAAATTCATCGATAAGGAGTAAACTGCGGCCTGTTACATGATTCAGGTCAAATGATATTTGCTGCAGGTCGTTCATGAATGTGCTTTGAATCTACAGACTGGTGAGATGCGGCTCGCTGGTCTGTATACATGCTGTTAGATCACTCGTACCTGCGAAATGCTGTCTTGAGAATTGGACTTGACCAGAATCTTGTCGACGATGCCGAGTTCTGCACTCTCCGCAGGGACGTAGCTTTGAACAATTAGCTGCTCCGGCGTTAATGATTAGTTCGACTCTTACCTTCCAGTTTGCGCTAAATGAACTATCAACGCAACCTTATTTGTGTCAGGTCGGGCATCACTGAGAGCTTCCAGGTTGCCGTACCTGCTTCATATAAACGCTTTTCCCTGAGTAGTTCGGACCTGTTAACAATAACATGCTGGGGCTTGACCCTGTTTCCAAAGCTTCTGGGGCATGATTCGAGTATTCTGCTGATTGTTCTATGTTGCCTCCTACGAGAAAAGTATCATTCGGCACGTAAGAAGAGACAGTCAGCTCTTGTAACATGTGACTTTCGAGCAGGTTAGCAGATTTAATAGTCTGATGTTCGTGACACTTACCGGCCTCCCTTGATCTTGATGATGTTGTCTTCCACCATCTTCGGACGAACCAAATTGTAGCAAGTGACTCCTTGTGCCATGGCAAGAAGACTAAGTCAATTTACCGTCAGAATGGTCCTTTAAGTTCAGAAGCGTGGCACATGCCTATCGATCTCCCCGCAAACATCTGATGCCTCGACAAGCACCTTATCATACCGGAGAACTCGCTGAGCCAGGTCATAGACTATCTCAATTTCCCTCTCTGATATCAGATAAAATATCAGTATTTGCTCAGAAGAGAGTTTGCGAATAGGTGTCATACCACAAATAAGACCATAGATATCACCGAGTTTCTCGTCCATTTCTCTCATCCGGAAATCCTTAAAATATACTCGGTTCTCGGTGCTAAACATAAGTTCCCACCCTTCGCCTTCATATGCTGCTTCGCCGTCACTAGCAAGGGGAATAGCGATGTTGAACCCTAACTGCGGGAAGTATATGACATTCACATCGATGTCGAAACTTGCAGGGATAGTGGCGGCGATCTCAATTGCAACGCGTTTCAGGAGGCTATCGAGTCCATCGTAACTGTCTTTCATTCTGTCAAGCTCCCTGTCGACGCCTGATTTTACCACAGTGCGGCCTTGCTCATCCGAGCTCTCGCTGTCGACCTATTGTGGGTCAGAGAGGAATGTCTAATGGTGCCAGTCCACTTGCTATGTCTTGGATCATCCTTCCCACTGCATATAGGTCAACAGCTCCGAAAGCATGTAGAGCCTGCTGAATCATCAGAACCGGCAAAAGTTAATTGATGCGTTGCTTGCCTTGTTATACAAGCCCAGACCATGTGCACCAGAAGTCTCCATAAGCGCATTATGCACATCAATGCCGTAGAACGCAAACTATTCTTCAAGTCAGCCGAGCCCTATCTGCTAGAGGTCTTTAACATACAGCTAGCAGAGTAGACCAGACTGTCGTCTTGAAACCAGATATCTTACCACTACCAGTGCTTATACCTTTCCGAAGGTTGATCATAACCGGACGAAGATTCTTGATGTGTCGGAGACTCTTCCCCATCTTATTCATGGGGTTATAGTTGTCAGCCTGGAGATATACACCGATTAAATCATGGCGCTCATGAATGACATCAAGTTCGACACAAGGTCGGAGGAGGACTTGTCGTAGCCGCTGCTTCCCTTGGGGCGTACATGCGAAGCGTTGGAACAGGCCATATACGGAGAGGCCTTCCTTGGAGGAGGATGACTTTTTTCCTGCTCCTTGGTTGGCCATGCTAGGATGTGACTCGGATTCAAGGATCTGGAGAGCTCCTAGAGTTCTCGCGTTGACGAACCTACAGAGTGATGAGTAGTTAAGAGCGACGAAAGGGAAAGTACTCACATGGTTCCACTCAGAGCAGACATTTCAAAAGATTGTACCTGGTAGAGCCGTGAAGCTGAAGCGGTGTTTCCTGATATTAAATCATTTGACCGCCGTCTCTGGAGATATGTGAGGATAGCCCCAGCACATCCTAGTGTCACCTTGTTCTCCAAGTCGAGAAAGCTGGCCATGTGCAGATGTCGACCCTCCTGTAAGGTGAAGTCGAGATTCTCGTTGTCCAACTGATCTGTATCAACAAGTCCGCCGTGTGGTACTAGGAACTTGAAGCGGTCCTCATGCCTTGATGAAATCTCGAGTGCCACCAGTTTATTCTTCGCGTTTGAGTGGTTGAACTCTTGGATCGGACGCACGTCGAGTTGATAGGGGAGGTATGGTCTCGTACCTATGTATATGTCAGCCCATGCATCGAGACTGGAAGTAAGATTATTGCAACCATCTTCCTGCTCCAGCCGTTGGTTGAAGTGGTCTACCCCGGGTGAAACCAGGACTATTGTTGGCTTGATTTGAAGAACCACTAGAACCGAGTTAACCTGGGGGATTGAAGAGCAAACAACGTCGCTCACAGGTGTCAAGTATCTCAGTGTTGGAATACTTGATTTCTTCCAGCAGGTACAATTTCTCTTCCTGAGCAGAATAGTAAGAACAGCCGACTGTCCCTGCTTCTCTCATGTCGATTGCCGCTATTATCTGGTCAAAGACCTCCTCTGAAGGCTGCTCGGTGACACTGCTCTCTCTATTGTAATCAGCCACGCTGCCGGACTCTGCTTGCCTTAGTCTTGACGCCCGCTGTGTTGACGCAGTGAATCTGTACGGAGCGCCATTCTGGATGGAGGATGGGGTGCTGGGTCGACTGGGGCCGGAATGAAAGGAATGTCGCCCTGTGCGTTGTCTCTTCGCGGCTGAATTCATGATGGGTTCATGACTAAATGTTCGGTGTGGTTCAGATGATGAAATGGAATCAAGATTGGTGGTTTGCAGGACGAGGAAAACGGCACCTTGATAGTGAAGTCACATGCAATGCAACATTATTCTTGATAATTCATTCAATCATTAAGTGAGAGTCACTATATACTGTACAAAAGAGGAGAAGCTATGTTACAAGCATATACTACACAGAGCTAACCCAAGATCATCTACCCCAGATATGATACAACGACTGAAATGCAAAAGGGAAAGAAGAGAGTTCACCATACACCAGCAATCATCCGAAATATTTTAAGCCTGTTCACTTGCCGCATCTGCTATGACTTCAAGCCCGTCCTTATTGGCATTGAACGTGACACGCGCAGTTTGGCCGGACGTGACTTGACCGCGAATGATCTTATCGGCAAGTCTGTTACCGATTTCTTTCGAGATCAGACGGTTAAGCGGCCGAGCACCGAATCTAGGATCGTAGCCTCGTTCACAAAGCCAGTCCTTGATCTCATCGTCAACTTGCAGGACCATGCGCCGATCATCGAGCCTTGACTGCAGTTCTTTGATCCTAATATCAACGATGTCCCTCAGAGCACCCCGCGAAAGTTTCTTGAAAATAATGAATTCGTCGATTCGGTTAAGGAACTCGGGCGGGTAAGCGTCCTGAACGACATCCAGAACGGCCTTCTTAGTGTCGGTGCTAAGATCGCCTTCCTCGGAGACCTTGACAGGATGTAGCGGATCAGCGCCAACTAGGATGTCGGCTCCAAGGTTCGAGGTGAGAACAATGAGAGTGTTCCGGAAGTCAACCTTGTGGCCCTGTGCATCTGTGAGGAAACCCTCGTCGAGAACCTGTAGCAAGAGAGCGGAAATATCTCGATGAGCTTTTTCGAATTCGTCAAACAGTAAAACGGCGTATGGCTTCCGTCGCACAGCCTCAGTGAGTTGACCGGCATCGTCATATCCTACATAGCCAGCAGGAGATCCAATCAAGCGACTAATGGTATGCTTCTCCTGGAATTCGCTCATATCGAACCTCACGACAGCGGTCTCGCTAGAGAACAGGAACTCTGCCATCTTCTTGCAGAGCTCGGTCTTACCGACACCGGTAGGACCAAGGAACATGAAAGAGGCGAGAGGCCGATTCTCTCCGCTAAGCCCAGCTCGCTGCATACGAACCGCGTTTGCGACAGCTGAGAGCGCTTCATCCTGTCCACGGACTGATTGCCTGAGAGTATCCTCCATATGAATCAACTTTTCAACTTCCCCGGCCATAAGCTTGGTGACCGGGATGCCGGTTGTCCGAGACACCACAGCGCCGATATCATCGGCTGTGACAGAGTCGTGGATAAGGTTTGTCGGTGAGTTGGCTTGTTCTTCGCCTTCTTTCGGCAGCTTCTCTTCGAGCGCTGGAATCCTGGAATACCTCAGCTCTCCTGCCTTGGCGAAATTACCCTCTCGTTGTGCCTGCTCGAGCTCGAAACGCGCCTGTTCCAACTCTTCTTTCGTACGCTTGAGACTCTCAATCTCGGCCTTTTCTTCCTCCCATCCCTCCGTCAATTTACCGGCTTCTTCCTGCTTGGCTTTTAGATCAGTTTGAAGCTTCTCGCGTCTCTCACGGCTGCTGATGTCGGTTTCTTTCCGAAGGGATTCAAGTTCGATTTGAATAGTGGTGATATCGCGATCCAGCTCTCGAATCACATCTGGCTTTGATTCCTGTTGCAGTCTTAGGGCAGATGCGGCTTCATCCACCAAGTCGATCGCTTTGTCGGGTAGGAACCGGTCCGTGATATAGCGGTTGCTGTATGTTGCGGCGGCGACGAGAGCACCATCTGTGATGCGTACACCATGGTGGACTTCGTACTTGTCCTTGATACCGCGTAGAATGGAGATAGTAGCGGCAACTGAGGGTTCTCCAACCTGAATGGGCTGGAATCTTCGTGCTAGCGCAACGTCCTTTTCAATCAAGCGATATTCATTTAGTGTCGTGGCACCGCAGCACTGAAGTTCGCCGCGTGATAGTGCTGGTTTCAGGAGGTTGCTGGCATCGATGCTGCCCTCTGCCTTTCCCAACCCAAGCAGAGTGTGAAGCTCGTCGATGAAGAGGATAACACCACCTTGCGCCTCCTCAACTTCCTTGAGAACGGATTTGAGACGCTCTTCAAAATCACCTCTAAATTTGGCTCCCGCAATGAGCGACCCAAGGTCTAAGGAGATCACACGCTTGCCCTTAATACTCTCTGGAACATCGCCTTGCACAATCCTTTGCGCTAACCCTTCCAAAACAGCTGTTTTCCCAGTACCGGCAGCTCCAATGAGAACAGGGTTGTTTTTCGTTCGTCGCGATAGAACTTGGATCGTCCGATGGATCTCTGCATCCCTTCCTATAACCGGGTCCAATTTGCCGGCCTTTGCTTTCGCAGTAAGATCAACACCGAATTGTTCCAACGCCGACTTCTCCGGTTCGCCGCCCAGGTTCATGCGGTGCGTGCCACCCGGCGGATGGGGTCGCCCAGCGGCATAATTTCGGACAGACAGAACTGGCTGATATGTCGCATTATTCGCTGGTGACGAGGGTAGCCGCATGCGAGGGAGAAGACGTAATGAGGTTGGGGAAGGCCGCAATGACCGGCTCGAAGCTGTAAAGGTTGAGGGTCGCAATAATGCACTGCGGCCAAGCTGCAATTTTGACGCCATCATGGTTTGAAAGAAGTCTTGCAAAAAGAAACGCCAAGTCCAAGAATTCCTTCCTCCTGTCTAGCTCCCACCTGAGCCGATGGGATCCTTTAATACCCGACTATTGAAATCATCGCGAGGCTTCTCGAACGCTCCACCGCGGCCGCAACGATGAGTGGCGGGAGCTCTCATCCAGGGAACCACCTGGGCACCCAAGCTCCAGTCCTCCAGATCACGTGTGGCAATGGTGCCGCCAAAAAAATTCACATTGGGCCCGTCCGCGAAAAATTACTTTTGAACACCATTTCCCCTCCTATTCTTCTTCCTCTTCCTCTCTCTTCTTTCCTCAACACCACCCTTTTTTCTTCTCATAACCACATCATATTTCACAATGGGTTTCACCGACTTCGTTTCTGACGCTGGCCTCACCAGTATGTCCTCGAGTTTTCTTCTTTGTCCCCTTTTCAGTAACTAATCCTGTTACCCCTCAGTTGCCAACACCTTCTTTGCTCCTCGGAGCTACGTTGTTGGGTAAGACACACCACTTGTTACCTTCCACACACTGTTTAATTGTTTTGATTGCCCTGTTTCTTGCGAGTTTCCTTGTTTGTATGATGAAAACAGATTGGTCCGTGTTGATGAGGCGGCTTAAGACCCCGCCGTATGACTACACAACAATTGCGAGAAATCGCGTTTCTGAACCCCAGGAAGACTTGTGCTTTTGCTCATTTTTTGCTTCTACGCCACTACTTAGCTAGCGTGTTTGCATGTCGCTAACTTATCCAAAGCCACGCTCCCTCTCAGGCCGATGTCGTGACCTTCAAGGCTTTCTCCGGCGCCCCTGACGCTGAGAAGTACCCCAATGTTGCTCGCTGGTACAAGCACATTGCTTCTTACGAGTCCGAGTTCGCCAGCCTCCCTGGTGACGCCTCCGCGGCTTACACTGCCTACGGTCCCGAGGGTGCTGAGCTCCCCGTGAACCCCAAGGACAAGCCTGCTGCCGAAGATGATGACATGGATCTCTTCGGCTCCGACGAGGAAGAGGAGGACCCAGAGGTTGTCGCTGAGCGTGAGCGTCGTCTTGCTGAGTACAAGAAGAAGAAGGAGGCCAAGCCTAAGGCTGTTGCCAAGTCTGTTGTCACACTCGAGGTCAAGCCTTGGGGTATGTTTATTCCCTTTTATCCTCCGGCCGCCTATACTAACCCTCAACTAGATGATGAGACCAACCTCCAGGAGATGGAGACTAACGTCCGTGCCATTGAGAAGGACGGCCTCGTCTGGGGTGCTTCCAAGCTTGTCGCTGTCGGTTTCGGTATCAAGAAGCTCCAGATCAACCTTGTCGTTGAGGACGAGAAGATCTCCCTGGACGAGCTCCAGCAGGAGATCGAGGAGGACGAGGACCACGTCCAGTCCACTGACGTTGCTGCCATGCAGAAGCTGTGATTGGAATTACCTCTTTTAATGAAAGTGACGAGGATTTTTGATGTTATCAAGGAAATATATTGTCATGAACTTGAATGTCTAGAATGTGGCCGGCAAAGTTCGGTCATCTCATGAATCAAAAAAAGAAACAATACCCCAACATACTGTTACAAAATCGTAATCTAGTCAATCTCTTTCTGTCGAACTGATGCCCAATGATAGATGTTGGGCCAACGTGGGAACAAAGTGGTCTCAGGTTTAAGAGCGTCCTGGCAAGTCATGGTCTTGTTAAGGCATCATGGACACTTAGATGATGCGTTCCAACGGTGCTTATGCTTCAAGTATATCATTTAACCACCTTCCAGAGATAACTTTGCAATTGAATATCATTCGCCTACTGCCCCTCAATTTTATTTAACGGTGTTGGAGATGATCCCACTCTCGTATCACGTGATAACCAAAGCAGGCTAGCAAGGACGCCGGAAGCTTGGATCGGCCGTCATCCAAACGACAAATCGTAGAAGCTCGATCTGTCGACGAGATCCAGGTCCGCAAGCTTTAACAGCTACAAGCCGCGCTCTTCACCACCTTTTCCCACAATGGGTTTCGTATCCCGCATAATCACCCTCTTTGGGCTCGTTCTGCTCGCCCATGCGTATGTCCACCTCTCCCAACCACTGCTTGCCCATCCACCGACCACATCCTCCCCAATGCCACTGCTCTATTTAACACACAATTGCTGACAATACCAATCGGAAATGGCAGCGGCTACTCTGCCCACGAACACACCGTACTATACAGCAACGTGCATCTCTCGTCTTCGTCGACATCCCTCCCGCCAGACATTGTCGTCGAGGCCCTTGTATCGCTGCTCATCGTTTCTACGGGGCTAGTCCTGGGCGCCGAGAAGCTGAAGCCTGTATCTTGGAGCGAGTGGGCAAAGGAAGTCGAGCGGGAAGGGCTGGGGAGGAATCCGTATGTGAGACTGGAGGAGAGGTACAGTTTCTGGGATGTGAGGGTGAGTTATATATTGATTGCTTCCCTTAATCCCGTTGAGAAGCAAAGCGGTAGGGCTAACTAGGAACAGGCGAAGAGGAAGGAGTTTGCGGATTGGATTCGGGGGGATGCTGTTGATGCTCCTGTGAAGGCTTGAGCTGGCTGCGGGGTTCGGCTTGTATGTTGTACGAAATAGACCACGTTGTATAGAAATGGCAAGGGGGGTTTGTTTGAGGATACCTCCGGTCCTTCTCATTGAGCTTAACCGTTTTCCTGCCTTTCTGCGACTGACTGTATATGGGCTGCGATATCAGTATCGACATAAGCTTTGTCCGGCTATCGACTGAACATCCTGGACCCCAAACGGGGCTAGAACCTCCTTCTTGTTATCATTTCCTGCCCCTTGGGTGCAAGGGAAATGTCCTGGATTTTCCGTGATGTCCCCTTAGGGCCTCGAGGGACTAAGGGGAGAGATGGGAACCCCTTCCAACAAGAAACCTTGGATTCAGTCTCAAACAGTTGCCGTGCCAAGTTAAGACTAGCAAATACAAAGCGCACGAGCTATGGATTTCGTTGCTCCAGAAGGTCCTGCATGAAAAAGCCACCAACTTAAGAGCAGGAGGTTCAAAATAATGAACCTCACCTGGGGACCACAAAAAAGTCCATGCATGCATCATGCCCAAATTGATTGGATACTGATCACGCATAAAGCAGGCCAGATTACAGCTAAAAGTCTGACAGCCACCGTGGACTAGGGCCGATTCTGAAATCTGAAGGAATATGAGGCGAACTTTTTGCCGAGATTCGATTACCCCAACGCTGCGATCAAAATAAGTATCCCCTTACATAAAAGGAATACCAAAAGGAAACAGAAACCCCCGAGCACAGTCTGGGCACAGGCCATGAGATGAGTGTGGTGTGTGCATTTTGCGGCCTGCTTGCTTGCTTGCTCGCCCCTGTGCCGTGTGTACCTTACAGCCAGTAGGTTGATCTAGGCCGAGCGAAATGTCTCGGGACAAGAAGGAGGGCCTACGTAACGTGAAACATCACATTCCAGCTTTTTGATTTTTTTTTCCTTTGGCCTCCATCAGAGCTTTCGAAGCACAATTTCAACTATTATTACTCAAGAGGAAGCAGGACGAACCCCCTCCTCGCAAGGTGTTCGAGCGCTGCGGTACCATTGTCATTCATTAAGCCTCGTAAGAGTGTTACGCAACAGGATAAATTTCTGCCTTTGAGCCTTGGTGTCTCGGGCACTTGAGGCTGAACCGGGTCGATCAGTAGGAGACTGGCCTATGACGGCTTGTCGGCCTGAGTTGGGGAAATTTAGTTGCCTTTAGTTTGACGGAGTTTCGAGGACTTAGTTTGTACGGAGTACAATGTGATGAACAGCATTTCCAGAATCGGATCTTTCGCAAGAAAGAAACAACACTTTTCTGTAAACAGTAGAAGAAAAAAAGAGGAAGAAAAAGCCTCTCTAGGCACCAGTCCGAAAGAGGCGAAGCATAGCTTGTCTGGACGCAGGAGAAAAGGTGAGAACCAAAGCTGGGGTGAAGCTGACACGAAGCCAGGCCCAAAAATAGAAGGAAAGCATACGCAAACCACCAGGCTCGGCACATGCGACAACCAAACCAACCTCTCCCCTTTCGCCCTCTGCTGGGGTGACAATGTGACAACCCGGCCTTGACTGAAATGGTAGGATCGCCTCCTTCCGCCATTATTGCTTGAGTTGTCGTTGCTAAGAATATGTAGTTTCTCATCTAGTTGGAGGTTACGTGGAGGGCCTGGTGTGCAAGTTTGGTGGCTGTACACGCAGGGTTCGGATTCTGCGTTGACCAAACAACGCTTCAGCTGGATGGAGTCTGCGCCCAGACTCGCTCGCTGTTTTTTTTTTTTATCCCGCCTTCCAATCCACTGCAAGCATGTCGCTGGAATTTGCCAGAAGCGGGTCGTGAGATTATTCGGTTGATTCATCCCTCTGTTGGCGGGTGGGGATGGCGATTGCCACTAGGAGTTGCAGACAAGGCTGATCCGTGCAAGACCTGGATCGCATGGTGCTTGTTTTGCATCCACTTCAGTCTATTTTGGTGCAGACGACTGTTCACCTGTCATTTGCGTGTTCGGCTCGTCCTGCAGGTGCTAGATATAAAATCCCTCTCCTTCCCCGGCCTGAGGTTTGGTTCTTCACTGCTAGATACATCCCGTACATCGTTGATTCCCATCGTCGAGAAGCAACTTCGCCTCGTCTTCTGATAACCTTCCATCAATCAACTACTTTCAAATCAAGATGCGTGCCTCTGTCCTCTTCCTTGCTTTCGCGGCCCTTGTTGCTGCACAGGATGTACGTTCTCTGAAGCCTCACATGTATGGATATAGAAGCTAACGCTTTCCTAGCTCTCTTCTGATACCACCTCTACTGAAAGTGCTGTCGACACCACTGAGACCAGCACTTTCGTTCTGGACCCTACGGAGACTGTCTCAGAGACCACTACCGAGACCACTACCGAGACCGACACTGCTGTCGAGACTCCTACCGACTCAACCACCGACTCATCCGATGACACCACTACATCTCAGCCAGTTATCCCCACCGGCGTCTCCCCCTCGGACTCGCCCATCGGCTCCTCCTCGGGCTTTACGAGCTCCCCCAGCCCTACCAGCAGCTCCCACTCTAGCTCTTCAACCTCCACCAGCACCGACTCCACAGAGACCGATACTGCAACTGTGACCAACACTTCCAGCTCCACTGACAGCAACAGCGCCACGGAGACCGACTCCGACAACGCTGCCTTTGCTCTCCCCACCGCTGGTCCTCTGCTCCGTGCTGGTCTTGCCGGTGCTGCTCTTGCTGCTCTCATCTAAGTGTAGCACGTGTCAGCTTAGTAGGAGAGTGATTAAAAAGAATATGGATTCCAAGTCATAGTCATGTAATGATGAACACGGATATAGGAATGGGTATGGATATGTTGCGATCTCCCTTGAGGAGAGATTTTATCTTAATTGGGAGCGTTCTTTTCCTTTCAATACTGTTTATGTTTGCCTGAAACAAACCTCGACACCGGCGCAAATAGATCTTTAATAATATCCATCATGTTTGGCAAAGCAAATGGACGTTCACTTGTAACGGATCAGATCACATTCCTTGAATCTCACCACATCGCGAAGTCAATGCGCAAACCTCATTGTGTAGATGACCGATCATATGTTGCGCAGTGCGCAGAAACCCATTACATTTCCTAAAACGCGTCGTTCGCGTAAGTCACGTGATATAACACGTCCGCGAGCTCGGGCTACGTTGCCGTGACCACATCATCACAACAACAGAAAGCCCGTCGGCGGGAGCAACCACCTGGAGCGATTCACAATCGAACCTCTCTGATCGACGCCAATAGCCCCTTTTGGTGGTTAATTTTGGACATCCGGAATTTGCCATTGGAGAGGCTTTAGTCATAAGCTCTTTTTTTTACTTGTTTGACATTTGGTTTATCCTTGTCTCAGTGGACGTGGGCAGACTGCTGAAGTGAGGTACTGTTGGACTTGCGGGTTATCACAAGCAAGCAGAGCTAGCTATACTTCTACTTCACCTGCCACGGACCTCGCCCGAGATCTATTATCTATCGAGAGCCGTCTTCAAGGCTTTGACTCTCAATATCCGGCGCAATGGTACCTTTCAACCCCCACTACCCCAGCATCGCCTCACTAACCATTGCTATCCACAGGTATCCAAACTCCGCCGTTTAATCGCAGACCACGCTGCGCTGCACGAAGAGCTCCCGCCAAACTACCTCTTCCCGCCCGAAGATGACTCAGACGACATGACACAGCTTACAACCCTGCTGGCCGGCCCACAGGGCACACCGTACTCGCAGGGCCTGTGGCGACTCCACCTGAAGATGCCAGAGGACTATCCGAAGAGTCCGCCCAAGGCGACGTTCAAGACGCGCATCTGGCATCCGAATGTGGAGGAGTCAACGGGCGCGGTGTGTGTAGATACGTTGAAGAGGGACTGGAAGCCGACAGTGACGTTGAAGGATGTCTTGGTTGTGAGTGTGCGATTGTTGTTGCGATTATTGTTGCAATTATTGTTTGTACTTGTTGTGGTGGTGTATTTGGCTTTGCTGACGGCTGCTATGGTTATCAAGACAATATCATGTCTTCTTATTTACCCTAACCCAGATTCTGCACTGAATTCGAGCTCTGGGGCGCTTCTGCAGGAGGACTATGATGCCTTTGCGCGTCAGGCCAAGCTCATGACTTCAATTCACGCCTCTGTGCCACCGGATATGCGTGATGCTGTGACGGAGGCGAAGATGCGCGGCGAAGATGCTGGCACCGCGATTCCGGAGCAAGAAGAACTATCCCGCAATCTGCGCTCAAGAAAAGGAACACGCATTCAATCGCTCACAATGAAGAGAAGGCAACCTGCACGAAGAGATACCCCGTCGACACCCGATCCTGAATCCCAGCAACAATCAGACGACGAAAATGAGAACCTGTCTTGCGCCTCAAAAGAAAATGATCCATCTCTCTCCCCTACCCCCGTCAAGCTCGTCACTATCCCTTCATTGTCACTTAGTCCCCGCAAAAACGCACACGGGAAACGGCCTCTAGCCGACCTGACTACGGCAATGGACGTCGACCCTTTTGACTCGGATACGGAGGACGTAACCGACCACACAGATGGCATGACACCCTCGGAGCGTAACATCGCAGCAAACACAACACCACCCACCACGACACCAACGCGGGAAGCGCGAGATCCCTCGCCGCAGCGCAAATCCCCGAAACTCTCCCTCCTCAACCGAGGACCCAATAGCACCACCATCACGCGTTTACGAGACGATACTATGGACATGAAGATCTACGAGGATACACCGGATGACACTAAGGAGAATCACTCCTCTGCTGCGTCGTCTTCACTCAAAGACCTCCGTACAATCGGGATGTCTCGATCAGCGTCTCAGCCACTTACCGTCCTTACCTCAACCTCATCCACCACGCCCCCGAATACCTCGAGCTCCAGACTCCTAAAGCCTCCATCTGCATCCGGCTTGCGCAAGGTTTCGGGCTCAGGGCCCGGGACGAAGAAAGCCAAGCCGCGTATTGGGATTCGGAGGCTCTGAAACGAGGGGGGGTTCGCGCGCTTGCTTTGAATAGTTGCATATTCATAATGTCTCCTATCGGTGACTGGGCGTTCCTTTGGAACTTTCTTTTGTCTAATTTCTCTATTACTGAGCGTTGTTTGACTGGCCTGGAGGTCTCGCAAAAGTGGCGTTCTATGGGGTACCTAAGCATGCATGGAGAAAAGCGTTGGTTTGATTTGGGTGTATTCGAGTGCTGGGGATGAATTGCCATACATGATTCACTGTACATTGAATTGCATTTTTATGGATTCTTCTGAAGGACATGCTTCGCCTGTAGTATCTCCAAACTACGTGTGGTGACCTTACTTTTAAAGGAAAAAAGATGTAACAGGAATAAGTCCGTGAAGCCATTTGGTAAAGATAATAAACCTATGCGAATATCTAAGACGAGTACAATTTTCCATCACGTCTTGTATCCGAACCTCCTCCACCAATAAATATTAGCAAGTCACTCTGCTTTTGTGACTGTTTTAAACTTCAGTAAGCCTCTCTCGAGGCATCGATATACTTCAACCACTTGCTCAGGCGCTCTGCGACGCGTAACATCTTGAGCAATATTCATGGGAACCCAACCGAGTCACCGGCTTGACCTCGACATGCTCCAAATACTATAAAACAAGAACAAACAGTACGCTAGACTGATTAAGACAAAGACACTCGGTCGACAGAGTCCAAGGTGCTCGACGATCAAAAGGAACGGCTTTTACAGCCAAATCCATCACCAGAGCGTCCCCTCAAGATCAACCAAGGAGGTAAAGATGTGCATTATAACATTTAATGATGCAACGAGAAGGGCGTATACAACTCCTTAGAGTGCGTATGGGTTGACCGAGCGGATAGTGAGGCAACTTTATAGCACAGCGTTAGTAGATATAGCAAAAGTGATAGGGGAGGGTACTTACGGAGGACTCTTGCTCAAATCGGTCTTCAGAATAACGGGCACGCGAGTCATCTCGGTAACGTCTTGGATGTACTCTCCTCCCTCTTCTCTGAGCTTGAATAAGCGCAGATACTTCTCCTTGTTGGTCAACTTGGCCTCCGGAACATCAGAAGCGCTAGTGGCGATCTTCGGGTCAGAGAGTGTGCGCTGAGGCCCTGGCGGCAGGTGACCGTTGCGGGTCGGGGAAGGCGGCATGCTCTGGGTTGAGCGGTCGGCAGAAGTCAGAGGAACGCCTGCTGCCATCTCGGTGACTTCCGAAACGTCATCATCGTCGTCGAACAAAGCGTCCACATCGTCAGCGGACATGGTTCCAGTCTCAGTTTGCCTCCTAAGGGCTTCCTCCCTCTCACGTGCACGCTCGCGAGCAGCTTCTGCCTCCCTTGCGGCAGCAGCAGCCTGAGCTGCGCGGGAGTTAGCGGGCTTGGGACGTTCGTCTTCAGGGATGTAGGCAGACGAAGGGACGCCTTTCTCCCAGTAAAGCTCCAAAACCCTGGTGTCCTTGCGGAACTCGGCCTTCTTCAGAGGAAGCTGGTCGCAATGAACACGCTTCTCAAAGCCGTATTCCGGAATGAGGACGTCGAAAGCGGATTCGTAGACACAAATGACAATACCCTCGCTAATCAGGTCACCGCCAATTTCTTGACGTACTTTGTCCATGTTACGGCAGGCCTCAATATGCACGCTCTGCTCCTGAGCATTGTGTGCCGAATCCTTCTTGGTATTGCAAAGGTCTGCGGTCTTGCTGAGTGACTCGATATCGTCCGTGAACTCGATTGCGCCATCGGACAGCACAGCCTCCAGCTGACGATGCACAAGGATATCGGCATAGCGACGGAGTGGATTGGTGAAATGAGTGTAGACAGGGAGATTGAGAGTGTAGTGATGGCGCTGGTCTTCCTGTAGGGTACCAGCAACATAATACTTGGCGCGCTGCATCGCCTTCATCAAGATCGTCTCCATTCCCTGTTGCATGTTAGGTTCTCTGATAATACTGAAAGTGCGAAAAGAAACTGACCTTGCGCAGATCATCATCTTGGACCTTGCAGAGACTGCTCTGTAAGCTTCCGCTGCTGGCCTCGTCCAAATCAAATCCAAGTCTGTTCATGCGATCGACAAAGGAGTGGAGGCGACGGTCGTTTGGCGACACCTGACGGCGGAGGAAAGCTTTGTCGGGAAGAGCCGCCACTAGCTTGCGAGCGACAAGGAAGTTGGCTTTGAAGCTCAATTCCTCCACAAGCTCTCGGACAGCAGAAGAGTCAAAGATGTTTCGCTCCACGGGCACATTCTCATCATCAAGCTGATAGAGAAGTCGGAGAGGTGGAATTTGAGAAGCCCGGTTCCCCAGTCTGGCTTCGCGGAATTTCGACGCGGTGCGCTAGTAAGTACACTTGTCAGCCAACCAAAAACAACAACCTAGGGGACGATCCAAAACTCACCTGTAAGCCCTGAATAGTATCCGCAGTAACCCCAGGTACAGAGATGCTTGATGTTCCCTTGATCACCGATTCGATCTCATCGTAGCTGAGTCTGCCCGAGCTCTTGATTACACTCTTGCCGATGAAAACGTCGTCGTCGACGATACCAGTCTCAGGGTGAGCCTTGAACACAACACTGACTGTCAATCGCTCCTCGCCGGGGAGCAGAGCACATAGCTCCGTCGAAACACGACGAGGCAGCATGTTAACCAATCGATCAGTAAGATAGACGGCAGTGCCTCGCTTCTTGGCCTCTCGGTCAACCAGAGAGTTGCCCTTAACAAAGTGTGCGATATCGCTAACGTGAATACCAACCTCAACCTTTCCGTCAGGGAGAACCTTGAAATGATAGGCGTTGTCAAGCTCTTTGGTTCCACTCGGATCAACGGTGAAAGTAGCTTCTTGGCGGAAATCACGGCGGGAAGAGAGATCTGGTTCGCTCGAAACCGACCAGTTATCCCAGCCAATGCTCTTCATGACAGCATCCGAAAACTCGTCAGAGCCGAAGTTGTTGTCGCGAAGGAGCGCCTCTGTTTCCACTCTGAGATCGCCCATTTCTCCCAGCTGCTCAACAAGAGTTCCGAAAGGATGCAGCGAGGTGATTGGCCATCGTTTAATACAAGCAACGAAGATGCGGTTGGCGTAGTCTTGGTGCTTCTCAACGAAATCACGGGGAGCTTGTTCGGTAGGGATAGCGATCAAGGGGACACGCTTGTCGGTAGGTTTGAACCAAACAATCTTTGGTTTATCCTGCTGGCGGTCCTGATGGCGGCCGTGGGCACCGTCTCTGGCGATGCGCTCGGCTTCCTGCTTCTCCTTTGTTGCCTGACTGCTGGGGCGAAGCAATCCAAGGGTTCCAGAAAACATTTGCCCAGCGATACGCTCGATAACGGCGACAATGTGACCAGCATAAAGGGGCTTCTGTTCATCGCTGATTTCGTCTTCCTCAACCAAGAGGAGACTTTGGCCCTCAACCTCAACATCGTCGTTCTTCTTCTGGGTGGGACGCTGGCGCAGACTACCACGGCGGCGAATGCTGCCATCTGGTCCAATTTCCTGGCGGTTCTCGCTCGAGTCAGAGCGAGACAGCTTGTCGTTTCCAGCGGTACTGCCGGAGCGGGCGTCGGTAATATCCTTGCGCTTCTTCTTCTCCTCCTTTTCTCGTTTCTGAGACCAGACCTCATCAACATCAAGGAGTTCGACGGCCACGTAATCGCCTTCAAGGGCACGGTTTCGATCTTTGCTCCCGCAAATGAAGATATCGGCATCCAAGTCGGGAGTTGTGACGTATGCATCAGAACGGTTCTTCTTGTTGACCCTGAGAATACCGGCGACGAGCTGGCCATTGCTCAGGAGTTGCGGAAGGTTTGCCTGTGGAAGATAAGGAGTGAATAGTGTCTTCCTCTGCTGCTGTTGTTGCTGTTGCTGTTGCTGAGCTGACAGCTGTGGAGGCGCGTGTTGACTAGCTCCCAGGCCACCAAGACCCTGAGCGCCCAACTGACCGTTCTGCTGAAGAGCTTGAAGCTGTGCAAGTTGCAAGGGGTTCAACTGCTGACTTCCACCGAACATCTGAGGGGGAGCCATGACCACCTGGCCTTGAGGCAGTTGAATGAGCTGGGGTTGACCGGGATACTGGAACTGTCCGATAGAGCCGATAGACTGGTTCATTGAAGGGCGAGCACGGTGACCAGGTTGGAATCCGGTATTTTGCTGTCCAAGTCCCTTCTGTTGATCCTGAACCTGCGGCTGATTGTTTGGTTGGCGCCAATTTCCGTCAAAGTTCCTCGAGGGGGTTCGAGCGTGCGCCGGTTGGCTTCCACGGCGCTGATTCTCAGAGGTACCATCATTCGAAGGAAACTGGAAACCGCCGGGGCCACGGCCAGATAGGGAACCGCGGTTTCCACCAACGGCCATAGACTGGCTTCTGCCATGACCACCAGCTCTGATATTGCCAGCGCGCTGAAGGCCCAAGCCCTGGGTTGGCTGTGTCGTCGCGGGAGGTTGCTTGTCATCGGAGGTGGATGTACTCTCTGACGCATCGCCGCTGGGTGCAGGAAACTGGAACCCGGATGCTGCCCTCTTCTGTTGAGCAAGCTCTGCGGCCTTCTTGGCTTCGGGCAGAGCTAGAGAATGACGGCGCTGGTGACCGCCACCACCGGGAGGGCCTCCTCGCCCACGCCCATGTCCACCATTATCAGGCTTCTGGTAGTTCGGTTGCTGCTGCTGCTGCTGCTGCTGGGAGTAATCAGAGTATCCGGAAGCACCTGAAGAGGGAGCTGGTGGGGGCCCTAATCCGAGACCCGGAAGGGCCGACTGGTTGCGCCGGTGCGAGTGCTGGTTCGAGGCGTTCATCGGGACGCCCAGCTGTTGCTGGCCAACCTGAGGGAACTGAAAAGCATTGAGTTGCTGCGGTGAAACGCCGCCGCCTTGCATGTTTGGAGAGAAGCCAGGAACTTGTCCAATCTGCTGCGGTTGCAACAGTCCCATGTTGACATACTGCTGGTGTGTGGCAGCAATCTGCTGTTGCTGTTGCTGAAGCGCCTCGATTTGCTGTTGGATTGCCAATTGTTCCACTATTATACCCACGATTAGTTTCAGGTAAACGAGGAAAGAGGGAAGGCAACATCTGGGAGCCTAGTCGGAACATACTCATGAGAGGTGTGAGCTCAGACGGGCTCCTTCTATGAGCGATATGAAGCTTCCGCCCAGCTGGTCCGGGGACTCCGGACTGGTTCTGTTGATCCATATTTCCAGGAAAAAAGAGACCGGATTGTCTTGGTAAGGGTGAAAGATGTGGAAGCAGTAATCCACCCTAACGATGAAAGAGCGATGGAGGTAGTGAGAAGGCAATCGTTGAGCTATGTCCGAAAGGCGAGGCCGACCGAGATCTTATTGCGACAGCGAAAGACGGTTCTGAAGTATGCCTGATAAGGAGAACGACTGATCAGTGACTGTAGGATTAGGTATGAGGGACGGAATGAGGAGAGGCCATGCAGCATCGGGAATCTCGAGGGGGGAAAGGAGTGGGACATGGCGTCGTCGAGGGAAGTGTAGGGTGCGACTTCCCCGTGAATGCGCAGTCGAATGTGAAGGAGAACAGAACGGGAAGGAGCAAAGGAAGAGGAAAGCGGGATGGAGGAAGTCCGAGGAGAGCGGCCAAGGTGGCATGCGGGCCAGTAAATTGTACATACCTTCAGCACAATCGCTTTTTTTAAAAGCGAATTGGTCTATGGGGCTTTGATGTGTCCTTACCAGGTGGTTGACAACACTCTTCCCCTTCTGCACGGAGTCGACTTCGCACTGGGGGGGGAAAAGTGGGTGGCAATGACCGTAGCGAAGAGACAAAAAACCGCGATCAAAAAGGACGGACAAGTTATTCACACAGAAAGTAAACAGCTCGTTGCAACTCAGAGGAAACCCTCTGTAGAAAGGACAACAAAGGCCGAAGGAGGGGGGAGGGATGAAGCTAGAGGGAGTGAAGCGTTAGGAGGGGGAACTGAAGCACCGAGTAAGCGGATGGAAGCTATCGGTTGTCCCCTACTGCCATACGAGCGACCTCCACCGCAACCGAACCTTGAAACCTCGACCAAAAGGGCAGGGTCCGTGATAGATGGCTTTCTGGTTTTCAATTTGTTTCCCCTTTTTTTGCCTTTTGAAGATATAAATTTAATCCCGCTGTGTGGGAATTGTACGGAGGAGTCCGAGTCCCACAAATTGGTTGGAGCCAGAGAGAGGACGAGAAAAAGGGGCCAACTCAGGCTGAGAAAGAGGAGCAGCTGAGTTAACAGTCTTTTCTAGCAAAACAAGATCTTCTTTATAGGGGATAGAATGATCGCGTTCCCCGTGTCTTTCAGCAGTAGAAGATCTGACCACGCAGAGAATGACAAAGTTGATAAGAATATAACACGATTCCGTTGGTGGGACTGAAGGAATGGTCCAGTACTGGGGAGAGGTGGGGAATTGCAAAGAAGGAGGGGTATGTCAAAGGAGAGAGAGGAAGAGGAAAAGGAGGAGGAGGGAAAGAGAGGAATGAAGAAAGAGTATTGAAGATAAGAGGAGGGGGAGAGAGAAGAAGAGAAGAGGAAAAAGAAAAGGGACGATGGAGATGGGGAGAGAGAGAGTTGCCTTTAGTCGCTCTCGTAGCTTCAGGAGGAGTCAAATCCGTTGGTCAGGGACTGCGAGGAGGCAGTCGACCGAAGAGTGACTGTAATATGAACAAATCATGCAGAAGAGGACCCAATATCGCCATCATCATCATTTATTTAGAAATTACTGTACACTCGATTAATACAATGCGACGCGGCGGATCCCAACAGCAACAGGCGAAGAAGCTGATATCTGGATGGTATTCTTTCAAAAGTTACCTCCCACGACTTGACCGACCACTGAGATCACTCCGAGACTTTCGTTTGGCGAAGCTTGAAGAGCTAACCCAGAGGTACCACACTTTGAGCTCGGCGGGTTCTGGGTTCGCTGGCACGGTTTCGGATTGACAGGTCTCGTTATTCAGCCTACGGTTTGGGAGATATTTGATATATACTGCACGAAATCAACTTCGTAGGCATTCTTCAGGGTAGATGGACGCCCATCCATGTCTCCGAGGCCTAGGATTCCGGTCAAAGAGGCTGACGCTCAAGTGAGCGTGTAAGTAAGGTGCTGAGGTCCTGCGGATCTTCAGGGAGCGGGTAATGCCTCGCCGGGTCAATGGTCCCGAGTATGGACCAGCCTAGGGTATCAGGCTGAGGCACATTTGACTGGATAGAAAATCATGCGCTTCTATTGTCTTTTTGGTTCGAAGGCCAGAGGTCGAGTGACATTATTGAAATGCTCCGGATCCCTGAAGAAACAACAATCATCGCCGATAGCCAGAGGGTACTCGGTTCTTAGGCCGTTTGTTGACCCACTGGAGCTCTGAGCGAAACCACCCACGAGCGCAATGTGTCTCTCGCGCGAATGGAAGGTGTTTCTAGGCTTGGGGGGTAAAAGCGCCAATGGAGAACTGGCTCTGGTGCTGTTTCTTTCCAGGGCTCAGCAAGACTCGGCTTCTCAATTATACAGACAATGAAGAGTCCACCATCTCGTGATGGGCGTCATGATGTCAAGCACCCCGTCCGGGACCAAGGAACGTCGAAGATCAGAGACCCGGTCGAGCGCCGTGTCATGTGGGAGGGAAAGTTGGGGACACCGGTCCGGCACACCGCAGAGACCATCCGAGCTTTTCTGACTCAGCAGCCTCAGCGGTCTCGTCCAGCGAAACAAAAAACGATCGCGTCCCAAACTATTGAACTCCAGCCTCTGTTTCAACCTGTGTCTTTTGTTTCTCCCCCAATTACTGCGTCTTACGTTCTACCGACTCCTGTCTCAAAGGGTGAGATTCAGGTTCTGGATTTACCCAACCTCCAACGCATTGACCCGTTGCTGATTCGTCCGGATGTCTTAGTATGCTCGGAATGAGCTTTGTCCGAAAACACTGAATGCAATCCACGTCTTTTGAGACAACGCTCTTTCTCACAAAGGGATATTTGGAGACGGCATCTTTCTCGCCAAGGGACAGTTCCCAAATCATCCATTCCAGTCGTTAGTGACCGGGCAATTGCTCATTCAACATCGTCGCGATCCACGCTTAGATTGTTCTTGGACATACCAACCTGAGCTGCCGACAACTCACCATAACTTTACTTGGATTACGGGCCATCTTGCGCCCAACCACGCTTTTTAAAAACTTCTACGATCCAAGAGAAAACGATCCCTCATCTCAGCGCTTTTGCAGCATTGGCTAGCCGAGAAAAACGCGACTCAATACCAGTACTAAAAAGATGGGAAGATCCAGCTACCCTTCCCAGCTGGACAGCCCGTCAAGACAGCTTATTTCGGATCTGACCCAGCAGTTGGAACAGCTGCGTGTCCACAATAATGAATTAAAACGTGTCAAAGCCTACGAGCGCCGCTCCTTCTACGAGAACCTCGATAAGATCGAAAGTGATCTTGAAGCTCAGCACAATGAAGCGCTTGATAAAGTCGCGGCCCTTCATGAGAGAGTACTGGAGGAAGCACAGGAGACGCTGAGGGCACATCAACGAGCGGTGGAGGAAGAGCGCCGTCAGAGGGAAGAACAGGCCCGGCAGGAGGAGGCACGAAGGGAAGCCGCCAGAGTTGAGGCACTGAGACGGGAACAGGAAGAATTGAAGCGGGAAATCCAGCGACAAGCTGAAATCAAGGCTGCCGAAGAGGCAAAACGAGCGGCGGAGAAGAAAAGGCACGAAGAGCAGGAGGAGCAGAAGCGCAAGGAACAAGAACGGCTAGTGGAGGAGACCCGGAAACGTCAGGAGGAGGCCAAGAAGGCTGAGGAACAAAAAGCCGCGCAGCTGAAGGCAGAAACGGAACAAAAGCAGCAAGCTGCACGGCAAAAACACATCGGTGCTGGTCGACTATCAGAGCAGGAACTGAAAGCCCACCAACGCTATGTCGAGCTTCACCAGCACTTGAAGAAATTCAGGCAATACCTCCGAGAGCAGGGGAAATCAAATCCCATTGTCAAACAGAATATGGGAGACATGCGACGATCGATCAAGAAATGCGTTGGTCAATTACGTGAAGGAAAGGGTGTAAACAAAGTTCAGGTGAGTTTGTTTCTGCTTCCGATTCCCGAACTTCTCGCAACTGACCATGCTTCCCATTCCAGACCCAAGAAATACGAGCAACTCTTGAGAAGGCCGCCTCGATCCCCGAGCCGTCTGTCGACATCCGCCAGTTCATTGCATTCCCGCCTGACGAAATCGCCAAATCCGAAGATAGCAAAGTACCCGCTTTGTTGATCTACGCGATGAATATCCTCGCCAAATCCCTAATTTCCTCCCTCCTCACCGAAGCATCGATCAACCAGGGCCACGCAGAACCCGTCGGAATCATGGCTGCGCAGATCTTCTCCACAGACGCCTTCATCTACAAGGGTCAGCACATGGCCGACATCCTCTGGGCGAAATATCACGTCGTTTGCCCGGCACTTTGGGGCTTCAACGGAAATGAAAAGACCGAATCCGGCAGACGCGCACTGGGCTGGTGGCGCGAATTTTCTGGCGGCCCCTTTATCAGCGAACAGGGCCACGCAGACCGTATGACAGCGCTGGGAGCCGGATTCGCCGCTCTGACCCTCCGCAATTTCGGCAAGACCGAGCGAAAGAATCCGTTCCCAAATACGCTCTTCTGGGACTCCATGCAGAAGATACTTAACATCCCTCCTAATGAGATTCAGGACACGCATGTCACATTGCTCTCGGCAATGCTGAGGTCGTCTGCTGAGCGGGTTGTGGGTTTCTTCGGCCACATCGGCTTAGCAGTTATGCGGAGGGCTATCATTGACCTACCCAACAGCCTTCCGAAGCAGAGCATGGCAGTCAATCAGCTGAAGCTCCTCAAGGATCTGTACAAGAAGGAGAAAAACATCATCGTATGAGCGCCAGTGCAGAGGCATCGAATAACTTCACGGCTACCGAGGCAAGCTGGAATGGAAACTCAATCAACCGGTGATACTCTATCAGGCCATGATGCGATCCACATCCCCGACAGCCGTCATTGGATAGTTGCATTTGAGCCGCGCGATGTGTCTATGGGGTTGAATAGAAGCACGATTGCCCATTTCCAGTGAACATGTGACGAAACTCCACCCCCTTTTTTCAAAGACCTGTTCGCCATCGACAGAATCCACCAAAGCGCAGGCGTAACGAGATGCGGAGCTCGATCGAACACCTCTTCAGACTACGTCTACATAAAAATCGTCCTGGCAAACCATACGACGGTGACGACGGTCTGAACCATATCCAAACCGAATCCAATGCGCCCCACTGCGCCATTCTCAACTCCTCAAATTATTTGTACGACGTGACCATGTACGTCTATCCAATTAGAGCCCGCAGCGGAGCTCAACCATTCCACACAGTATCTACGCTCGGATCAACAAGGCTCCCCAGTCGGCCGAAACGGAGCGAACCCCGAAATCAAGATATCTATTTACCATATGATATGTCATGCGTGCATGTACTTAGATCAAGATACCACTACCTACTACTAGACGACGACGATGATGTTCAGTAACTAACGATATGGGTTGAATTTGTATTGGAAATAATAGAACACTCGGAAGATCGTTCGGGGAGGTCTTGAGAGACAGGACTGACTGAAGGTATCGACGAAGTATGGATGTATAAATGGAGGATTAGCTTTAGAGGGTGTGTTGCTGTTACTATTGATGTCAATCTCTATAGAAAGAGTTATGTAAGCTTGTACACATAACAGCGGCGTGTACAAGTATCTTTCAATGATTCGCAGGTATATTTCTTTGTGCGTTACATTATGTAAAACTATAGGAGGTTCCATGGACTTCTTTGCTTTGCAGAGGAATCATATATCTGGTGGATTATGTGGGGGGTCTCAACCCCTTCTACTATGGATATATATATCTTGCGAAGTCAGACTCTAAGAGTCACCTCAAGAACCAACGCAGGCTATCAAACAACAGAACACAACAGAAGCCGAATTGAGGAATTTGGACAGTGAAAAGAAAAAAGACAAGGGCGAAAAAAAGATGATAAAAACCGTTCCTATAAAAACCAACCTATGTATGATAAAAGACAGTTGAAATGAACCCCAAAACCAAGGTAGGGAAAAAAAAAGACCATATTCTCAACGAGTGACGAAGGTAGAAGGAGGCTGACTAGCTATTAAAATGGATATATGTATGCGCCCGCGATGAAGAATAGCACGCGGGGCAAGTATTAACTAGGTAGGTATGATGTAGGTATACAGAGCAAGCATGGAGCATAGCAGCGCGGAAATCAGAATAAGCAGTGTGGTATCTGGTGTAAAATGTGGCGATAACGACGACTTGAAACGGCTCAAAGATGTGTAAAGTAAAGTAACGTAACAACAAAGTGGGCGAGGATCTTTCATCCACCGATATTAGATACAAGAAGCGAAGGAGAGGTTCAGCTAGCTGGAACAAGCTCAGAAGAGGAGAGAGAATTGGAAGCAAGACAATAACACGCCATATTAACACAGAGTCGGCAAATTTTGAGGGGATCAAATATTCAACAAAGGAAATAAATAGGTGTTAAGGTGGATGTGGCGAGTATAGACAGTCTATGTATGATGTTCATGCTATTTGGGGTCCGAACGGACCGTCCGCGAGCTCCTTGGGAGAAGCGGAGACGAGACCGTCGGCCGTGCTCTCGTCTTCCTCAAAGGAAGGTTGAGAGTAGTCGTTTGGCTCCGCGTCATGATCGTAGCTTGACCTTCTCAGGAGAGGTGGGGTGGTTGGCGGCTCTCGCATCTTGCCAGCTGCCCGCGAGGAGAGTGGGCGTGGAGTGGTATTGCTGTAGCTCTTCAGTGGCCGGCTTTCTGATCCCCGTCTCCAGCCCGGGGCTGATGCGGCATTGCCATTGGAGCCTGTCTGGCGAGCATTCGAGCTGGGAGGCGTCAAAAGGCCTGAGAGGAAGGTGCTTGCAGGACTCGACTTCGATGGAGTCTGCTCAGAGCTATTCGAGGAATTGTCCCTTCCCTTGCGCCAGTTACCCCAGGCAGCAGCCGCTGCAAGAGGCAGAGCTCGTGGAGACGCAGTTATATCAGCGAGAGAGGGGAAGTTGGGGAAACTTTGGCCGTTCATTGCCCTCTCTTTCTCCTGCTGTTGCATCTGGAGATTGGCTTTAAGGCGAATGGCGGCATCACGCACAGAGTTTTGGTTGAACGAAGGCTGGGACACGGTGTTGATGATATCCTGAAGATCATTGACACGAACGTCAAGAAGCTCGCGAAGCCAGTTGATCTCGGTATCCTTCTCCTTGAGCTTGTTTGGAGCCTCCTTGTCGACGGTTGAGAGCTCGTGTTCGAGCTCGTCGATGCGAGTTTCACGCTGCTGGAGTTGGTCTTGCAGGACGAGAATCGATTCGCGCAGCGCTTGAGGTGAGATCTTCTCAGGTACTGATGATCCCTTGCTGAAGGACAATGAAGGGGAGCTCCGGTGGGAAGGCCCAGCAGGAGCTGCAGCCTTGGCAGACTGTGCAGCTTCGGCAGCAGCGCGCGCAGCAGACTGAGTAATCTCGAGCTTCTCCTCGAGATGTGCAACGCGCTCCTGGAGGTGCTGGATCTTCTCATCTGAGAAGGCCAATCGCTCCAGATGATGAGACTCGATCCGTTGCCTATCTTCGGACGAATTATGCAAAGCGCGGGCGTGACGTTCCCGGAGGTCATTGAGGACACGCTCGTGCGATTTGCGCTGCTCTTCCATAGCAAGATCCTTGGACTCAATAGTTGCGCGAACAGCGCTGGCCTTCGTCTCTTGTGCTTCTTCGAGGAGCAGCTCGTAGCGCTCCTTGGCCGTATCAGTATCGAGCCTGACATTATCAAGTTGGGTCTGCAGGCGGACAATCTGAGCTTCCAATTCAGCACGAACGATATTCACCTGTGTGTTGGCGGCATCAAGATCGGTTTCCAGCGATGTCCTAGTACGCTGAATCTCAACTCTGCTGCTCTCACGGGCCTCATTGAACTCGCGCTCAAAGTGAGCTGCCTTGAGCTCGAGATCATGGTTCTTTTGCCTAAGCTCATTGACAAACTCTTCGAGCCGTGCATTCTCCTGCTGCGACTGGCCGAAAATGAACCTGAGTTTCGCCGCTTCGCGCTCTTGCTCTTCCAATTTGGCAATATCCATCTCCAGCTGCTCACGTAGCTTGGACTCACGGTTGTATGAAGCGCGCAATTCGCTATATCTGGCATTGAGCTCATCTTCTTTGCGACGCCAGGAGGCCTGGTCCTTGGTAACATCGCCAATGACGGCAGCCATCTGATCTTGGACTTGATCAAGTTTCTGACTGAGGTTCTGGCGAATGTTGAGACCGTCCTCAATACGCGTGGCCATGCTAGCAACCGTGTTGCGCAGTTGGTGGTTAGCAGCCTTGGCTTCCTCCAATTGATCATGGGCCTCTGCGCTTTCTCGCTTCGCTTCATCAGCTATAGACCGATACTCGTCAAGCGTGCCCTGAAGAGTAATGTTCTTGGAAGAAAGTTCATCGAGAGTCAACCTTGTGCTCTCGCGCTCCTTCTCAAGGACGTCGGATCTCTGCCGGATATTCTCAAAGTAGGGCATCTTCTCCTCCTGAAATTGCAAAAGACGTGCTTCAGCGGATTCAGCAGCAGCACTGTGACGCGCAGCATCCTCCTGGACATTCCGAAGATGGCGTTGGAGCTCGGCAATAGTGTCCTGCGCTTCCTTGCGCTTCCTGTATTCTTCCTCTGCACGCTCATCGGTAATCCGCAGCATATCCTTCAATCCCGTGATTTGCAGCATCAGGTTGTCAGCTCCAACCTCCTCGGCTTCCGAGCGGGAACGCGCGTTCAATTGACTTGCTACAACCTCTTGCATCATCTGTCGCAGGTCAGCGGTAGTATCCTGCGACAGTTTCTGCGTCGTTAGAGTATGAAGTTCAGCGACTCTGTCGCGAAGCTCTAATAGCTCTGCATTTGGCTGTTCAGGGACTTGTGAGATCCTTTGAGTTGTCAGACTGTGGATCTCAGCGACTCTGTCACGAAGTTCCAAGAGCTCCGCAGTCGGGGCCGGTTCAGGAGCTGGCTGGATTTCGCGAGTAGCCAGGGCTTCCAGGATGACACTCTTTAATTTCTCAAGCTTGCGCTCCCTCTGGTAGAGAGGAGATTTCGTCCTATAGGAAACGTCCTCTTCGTACTCTTCATCCTCATCATCAGCATCACTGTCAATGACCTCAGCAGACGCACTTCGCCATAGCGGGGCGTCCTGCGGAGCTGAGTTCAAAGCATTGAGAGAAAGCTGAATGGAGTTTAGTGCGTGCTCAAGAGGGCCCATACGCTCTTCGATTAGGGGACCAAGAAGGTCATTGATACGCCGATCAAAGAACCTGCTCCGATTCGCCAGCTTATCTTCTTCTCCAGAGGAGATAAAGTCGTCCCAATTCTCGATGATATGCTCATTTCGGCTCAACAACTGCCTGATTGGTGAATGAGCCGCGGACGCGAGAGCCTTGGTAGGAGTAGCAGAGAATTGAGAGCGCGCATCGAAGTTGAGCTTGGGCACGTTTAGAGTATGAGATACCGGGTCTCGTCCAGGGCTGGGGCTCGGAGGGTCGCTCCGGTTGTCTGCTGGGGCGTGACGCTTCTCCTTTGATAGTCCCGGTACGGATTCTGGGATGTGGTTTTGCGGATGAGGAGTGCTCAATCTCTCGATACCGACGTCAGAATCACGGTTCAGTTGGTCCATGATTGCGTTGAGCTCGTCCTCGTTGGGCGAATCTTCGTCTTGCTCGACATGTGTTTCGGGTTCTTCTGTTTCAGGAGCGACTTCCCTTACATCGGTACTAGGATAAACATCAACAGAAGCGGATAATTCCGTGGACAGCTGCCTTGTAGGCGGCGAAGGTGGGGGACTGTCGACGGCATAGCGAGAAGCCATGAGACCCTTGTTGGACTTTGGTGGTGTATCTTTGGGAGGTGGCACTGGCTTCTCCACAGCGATAGGAACAAAGTCAGCGATAGATGGCTTGAAGTGGAATGGCCTTGCCGCGGCTGAAAGTGAGCTCTTCAAATCAGTCTCCGGTTCGGGTTCCTCGCCTTGTTCGTCCAATTCGACGGCCTTATCCTGGACAGGCTCATCCTTCTCTTCTTCCTGAGGCAATTCAGGGCTCTTGTGGTGAATCTCAACGGGCTCTGCTGAGTCTTGCACATCTGCCTTGGTCTCAGCTGGAGCCCAAGTCGAAGCCTCGCTGACAGGTGTGTCCTTACGAGGAATAGGTTCCTCGGCCTTGGGTTCTGAAGGGATGGCTTTGTCCTGGTCGGGCAGAGCGTTTTCTTTGCCATCAGCAGGAGCTTGAGTGGCATCTGAAGGTTGTGATTGGAAGTTGTTGGTTTCAGTCAGAGCATGTGGCATGCTATAGCTGACTTCAGCGTCAGAACTGTCGCCACGACGGCGGGCACGCTTGTGTCGATCAACTGGGATTGAACGGCCATGCTCGTCATTTACCTCCCGGCTCTCGTTGTCTTCTTCTTCGTCTGGTCGCACGATGGGAACGGCCTTTGACTTCTTCGATGACATGGACATCTCAGAGAGGTCGATGTTGTCAAAGATCTTCGTCCTGCCCGGGCTGAATTCCGGCGCGGCAACGTTCAGCGCCGGAGCGGGAGGAGCTGGAGGCGCGGAGAACATGAATTCACGAGAGCCAACATCCTGGCCAAAGTTGGCGCCAGTGTTCCCGCTCGTGTTCCCGCATCCAGGTGTGAACGCAGGGGCAGCAACGTTGAGCCCCCCAGAGGGTTGCTCTCTTGGCGAACCAAAGGAGAACACAGAATGTTCCAAGGTAGGGAACTGGAATGGCGCTTGCTGGAAAGGCAAGGGCTGAGGAGCAGGTACGCCTGTCGGGGCGAACTCCTTGGCCTCGACGTTGAGACTCGATGTTGACAATTTCGAGCGGTGTCCACCGACATATGATCCGATACTGGGTTTCGACTCATGCCAAGGAATATGGTGCGCAAGGGAGCCATTTCGTTGTGGCGTACCAGACAGGCTGGGATTGGTGTCGATGTCTGAGCCATCGTGAGCGCCGTCTCCAGAGTAAGAACCGCCGTAGAAGTGATTCAAGTGTTGGGCCATGTGTTGAGGGGCGTTGCTATCTGGCAATGCCCACTGTGACTTTAATAATGCAGGTGCTTCGAGGTTGTGGTGGGGATCACCATAACCGTCGTCAAGCTCCCTTTCGATGGTCTCTTCCAAATGATAATCGGGTGCAACCTGGTCAATACCTCTCTGAAGCGTCTCGCTAAGGTTGTGGCCACGACTGTGACCGCGAGGTGTAGGCTGAGCAATCTCAACAGTAGACGCGTGGAAGTTGTCAGGGTTCGGAGGTGGCGTGCGGAGGGGATGCAGCTGGTCTTCAGCATAATGGTCCTGAGCGTCGTGGTGTATCTGATCGTCGAAAGCGTCCTTTGGCTGCCCCATATGATCAAATCCAGGATTGAAGGCGTTCTGATCGGTCATCGGAGAAACTGGGGACAGCATTGATGTGAGGCTGGAAAGAGTTCCTGGAATAGTTGACGTGGGACCGCTACCCCGCAAGTGGATGAAGCTTTGAGGCGTGAGTGAGCCCTGCGCAGGAGGCGTAGGTTGGAAGGGAAGAAATCCTGGTAGCATGCCCTGGTCAACACCGTAGAATGGAGTTTGGACACCAAACTGCGATGCAGGCGAGGTTAGAGATGCGATTCCATTGGGCCCCTGGGTAAGCTGTGGTGAGAAAGCATGATGCATTGAGATAGCGTTGCTAGCAGCTGACGCAGTTGGGATTGGCGGAGAGGCAATGAGACCCGGGAATGGTGTCATCGGGTTCATCGCCGACGCAGGCGAAGCGGATTGCTGGACCTCGTCCTCGCCTCCGAATACACCTAGCGCGCGCAGCTTCTCTTCTTGCAGGAAGTTGACATATTCATCCCAAAGCGCCTTGTTAGGGAAGCTGACGGTGTAGCTTCCAGGCTTGATCTCGTCCTGCATGTCACTGACTTCAGGGTAAGACGGGCGACTAGCACCTCCCAGCGCAATATCAGAGGGATCCTCCGGAACGTTGACGTTGAAGCCGCGAATGTCATACCCTAAGTCTTCCCATTCTTTGAGACGCTGCTTGACATCTTCGGCAGTCAACAGGCGATATCCAGACTCCCCCGTGCCTCTCTTGTCGTACAGGGGAAGGTCGATTATGCACCCTTTGCCGCGCCATGGAATTTTCTTTCTCTGTCTTTGCGGCAACGGGCTAGATTTGGCGGGAGCTTCCTTCTCTAAAGCATTGACCCCAGCAGATGTTGCAGAAGACTCCTTCTCATCCACCGGCGGCGGTGGTAGAGGTTTTTCGTTCTGTGTCAGCATGTTGGGGTCTGTTTCCGCCGGTGGTTGCGTTTCCTTAATCTCCGTCATATTGTTTGATTGTGATTCCTTGTCGTAGGCGAAGCCCCAGAAATCCTCCTGTCGGAGAGTCTCGGCTCTCTTATGAAGAGACTCCTTGATTCTTGGACGGCTTACACCTCTCTCTCGGCGACTACCAAGCGCAGCCCTTCGGTTGACAAAGTCCGCAAGAGTTGGTGTCTTCAGTAGATCCTGTTCGCGAGATTCGTTCTCAAGCCCAAGCCAGTCGTCCGACGCGTCGTCAGCGAAATGATTCTGAGCAGTGATAAACGAAGGCGCTTCGCTACCAGAATCGTCACTCAACCAGTTGCTGCGTTCAGTCCTGTGCTGGCCAGAAACGTATTGGTTGATCCAATCCTGTGTAAACTCCTGGATTGACCTGCCTCTTCTCTCCGCACCAGTTCGAACCAGGGCAAGCGTATCGTCACCGAGGTCTTCTGCTGGGTTCTCCGGCAATTGTAAGTTTTGCAATAGATTGGGTCGGATCGGCTCGAGCCCAAAATTTATCGAGGCCGGGGAACTATCGTCCGATTCGCGATCGACACCACCACCGTCTTGACTTAGTGACCACGAAAGTCTGCGCTGACTGGGCGCGGCATACGGTGACCCCCAGGCTGTGGTATAGTAGATGCTACCCTCCGTCTTCTTGTCTTCCGGGGATGTGGTGGACGAGTCCAAAACACTCCGGTATTTCGGCAGGACAGGAACAGGGTTCGACGACGACTGGTCCGGGGCGGCGGTGCGGTTTCCGGGCGAGGTTGGCCGGCCAGGGGATCCAGCGGCCGAGCGGCTCGACGGTCCTGGTGATGGAAAAGGAGACTGCAGTGGAGCCGACAGATGCGAGCTGTCACGGAGGCCAGACGAATTTGTGGAATGCGGCGGACGCGGGGGAGAGAGCGCCGAATTGGCGGAAGACACGGAGTGATCTAGATCTGGAGGCCAGAGAAGGCGACGGATTAACTCGCGAGCCATGATGATTGAGCATGGGAGGGAGAGGAGAATGGGACTGGCATTCTGGAGATGCCGTTGGATACTAAAAGCTGCCAGGTCTGATGTACCCAAGGTAACACATTGACGTACCTTCCGTGTCGACTCTTGCAGCAAGCACTCGCTTGCTGCTCTCTTTATGGTCCAGAATGTTGAAGCATGGAACTCAAGCAACCAGCACTTTCCTTCTTCGACCTCTTTTTATCGTGGGACACCCGGATACCCTCCCAGACACAAACGCAAACGCGACACGGATTGAGAGATGGCGGGTTTTGCGGAGCGAACCCGTGCCGTGAGCGAGGGGGATTCTTCAGGGGTGGAGGGGGACAGGAAGATCGCGATGGACGAGAGCAACAAAAAGCGACAAAAATGATGAACAACAGATCACAGAAACCTAGGGTATGCGAAGGACTTGAACATGGCGCACACGCGAAGGACAGCCGGATCGAGGTTGACGATGGAAGACACGAAGAATTGGGACTCGGGAGATGGTTTCTTTCTTATTTTTTTTCCCTTTTACCTATCGGGTATGGGCCATGTCACAACGGCCAACAAGGCGAGCGTCACTCTTCGTCAAAGGTTGAGCACCTGAGGAAGATCATAGGCGGAGGGCTGCTCCCAAGGTATTTTACGGTATATTACTTTGATTAGAGCCCCGATGCTTTCAACTTTGTTTAAATTATCGTACGGAGTACCAGTACCGCTAATAACGGTCTAGTTGAGCCGGCTAATTGATGGTCTTTTCGAGTCCGAAGACAAGACCCTTGGGGTTGTGCCAACTCACCGCCATCTACGTAAGCGCGCCTGTGCCTGCGCGAGGTCGAGGTGGGTTATTGTTTGCTTTTCGCGACAACCGTCGCAAGATATATGCAGAAGCCTCCCGTCATCTCTGATCGAAGATGGAAGATGGTTCGATGAGATGCCCCGTGGTCTCGACGGCGATAGCCCCTGAATCAAGCCATATTGATGGTTAACCCCATAAACAACCCCAATGACGCGCCGGTTCCGGTTCGCGTTTCCCACTCAGGGGTAAAAGTATGCTACGAACCACGGTTCCCGCCCAGCCGTTACCACACAATCAACTCCTCCCGGTCGGAGGCTATAATGCATGCATTATCGCCATGGATGAGGTAAGTTTTTCTGCACACTGCAGACTTATGCACCTGTTTGAACCAGGGAGAAATCCCACATTTAATGTGTATGGCTATATGTTACATCGAAACTATTTCTAAGAGGCCAGCCATCTGACGTTTCACACCAAGCAAAAAAATGAAGAGGCTCTACTTGGGGCAAGTCGCGTCGAACTTGAGCTTGCGATCGTCAGTGAAGAGACCCCAGTGCGTCTCGTCCATCTCCTCGCCATTGTCGCCAATACTCTTGGGCTTCCAGGTCTCGTCGAAGGCCTCGAAGTAGAAGACATCGATGCCCCAGGTGAGCATAGCGCAGACAGCGCTCTGGTAGTAGGTCTGGGCGAGCTTGGTGCCGGCCTTCGCAGCGCCGTAGTCGGATCCGCCATCTATAGAAATGTTAGAATTGGGGCGTAATGTAGTTAATACTGAGGTACTTACCAGTGGGCCAGCCAGTCTCGCCGTTGCCGAATTTGATGTTCTTCGCATTGTCACCCGCAACCTGCTCGATACGGGCCTTGGCCTGGGCAACGTCGTCAAAGTAAGTGGCAGTAGCGTTCTTGATCTCCTGGCCCTGCCAGTACGCGAAACCGTTGACCAGGCTAGATATGTTAGCTGTTTGTCCGGGAATCCACACCACATAAATCCTTACAAGTATGTAACGCCTCCCTGAACGATGGGATCCGCAGTGCCATCGGCGAACTTGTTCCAGCTGTCCACGGTACCCACGGTGATGCTGGGGAATTCGTTCTTGACCTGGTTGATGCGCTTCAGGAGCTTCTGGGCAGTGATGTCTCCACGGTACAGGCACTCGGAACCGACGGTGATGGCGTCGACGACGCCTTCGTTTCCGGGGATGGTTGACTTGAGGGCATCGAAGTCCTGGTTGAAGGATTCATCGGAGTCGGGCCTATGGGGGAAAAAGAAGACAAGCATTAGTGAGCGTTGAATAAGCGTACGTAGCAGCGTCAAGCTAGCATAGCATACCAGACACCCAGTACAACCTTGAAGCCCTTTGCCTTGGCCGCGGGGATGATGTTCTTCGCGGTGTCGCAGTTGGAGGCGCTGTAGGTGCGGACGAGGGTCGTCAAGTCCTTGAGGGCGTCAAAGTCCTTCTTGTAGTCGGCGACGGACTTGCAGGTAGCATCAGGGTTTTCGTTTCCGAGGGCGAAACCGAGGGTTCCCCGTGCAGCAACGAGAGCGGGCGAAGCAGCCGCCAGGAGCGAAATAAGGCTAGCGGCACGCATATTGAGGATTGAAATCAAAGGAGATTCGTCGGTAAATGCGAAAAACACAACAAGAAGTTGAGGTCAATCGGGCAGGAAGAAGAATTAATAAACTCCTGTTCTGTGTCGAGGGAGGTAAATAAGGATCGGAGCGGTCTTCGAAGACTGTGTTTCAGTGGATCAACAGTCCGTTCGGATCGAAATAAGGAAGGAGCGAGATCAAAATCCGGATACCAGAAAAAGAGCGACTGGATTTTTGAAGAAGAAAGAGAGTGACGTTGAAGCACAATTGCAAGATCTTGAACCCTCTCTCCTGGAGACCCAGGCCGCTTCAACTCCTGAAACAGGCTATGCCCCATGAGGCGGAGATTACTCAGGCACTACCACACCAAGGGTCTCCCGCACACACTTGTTTCTCCACCGCTGCCACCTTACTGGAAGCCGCAAATCTCCCCAGCGATCCCTTTATCCTGCACTATTCTTGGAACTAGTAGGCTCATAACAATCGTCCGACTTTGTATGAACGAGGGCCTGGACTCGAATTTCTATTTTTGCTGGGGTTCACCCCTTCAATTAATTACCCCTATCGTGGTCAACAACTTGTAATCCGATGAGGTCGAGGTTACGTCACTGAGACAGCTTCCAAGTGGTTCAAAGTATTCATTGCGGGGGATGGCTCGTCGCTCCATATTGTACTGTTTAACCTCTTGACAATCTTCTAACACGGACTGTACTCATTTTCAACATGACCTGATGTCCTGAAACTCCCCTTCCATCACCAGAAGGACGGCCAAAGCAGATTAAGAATAATACGAGGGGTCACCTCAATCTTCATACTGTGCTCCTTGCATCGATCGGCCTTGTTCAAGTGTCTGACCCCCAGGACCTCTGACTATCATATAGGAGCTCTGAATGCCTCCGCCTCAGTCACATCAACTACTCCTCAACAACTGATTTGACTTGTGCGGGCGTGATGTTGCGGCCGGTCATATCGTTGAACCGGCTGGTGATGGTCTTCCAGCGATCTTTTCTCCAGTCCGCTGCGATCCGATGAAGCAAAAGAACTTCGTCAAGGGTGAAATTGTCATCAATATAATACACCTTCTTGATTTTTGGCGGTCTGGAGTAGCCGTCATCGTCATCGGACTTTCAACGTCAGTCTGATTACAAGAGAGGGAGTGCGACCGGACTTAGATGCTAAAGTACTCACATCTTCAACGCGCATTCTGCGGAATGACACACGGCGGTCTTCTTCCTCCTCCTCGTCTTCATCGAAATACCAGTCGTCGGTTATCTTGCTGGACCCGTATCCATATGGTTCGTGGACATTATGGCCGCGTTTTCGGAGACTAGCCCAACGCGCCTTGAGCTCCTCAATTGGCCTGTCATCCATCACTGTAGATATCCTTCTCCATGGGACTCCCGATGCTCGCAACTTCCGGAGGAGTCTGTCATCGTCTGTTGCCCACGGTATGTTGTCTGGCAACGTATCTGGCAAGCATTAGACTCTTACCCGATCCTGAGCTTGGGCAACTCACACAGAACAGTATGCGCCCGAGCTCGGCCTCCGCTTGGTCTCGGAATAACTCCAACAGGCTGATAGGGAGGGTAGGCTTCGACTATCGCCGGATTATTGGCGGTCACAACAGGAAGTTCAGGGTAATAGCTTGTGCCCGCACTTATCCCATACGGAAGTCGTTCTTCGCGGACATTGCTCTTCAAGTTCATGAGCGACATAAAGGGCACTCGGTACTGCTTGCCATTGGCTACGATGATTGGCATCGTGCTGCCTTGATACCCCTGTCAGACTGGAGACGAGTAGTATGGGTGTTTTGGAAGGTGAAGCTGGCAGAAAGCCCTCGCGAGAGGACTGTCTACGTTCATAGCAAGTAGGTTGAAGACAGAGCTGTCAGGAATGGAAGGTCGAAAGAAGCACACTGGGAAAGAGCAACCCATCGCACTTTCCTAAAAATCCACTAGGTGGCCATCCTCGAAAGGCGAGGTGAGTGCCTAGTAAACATCGAGGGTAAACAAGCTCAAAATATTGGAGCTATCCATGATGCTTAAGTCCGCGGGGACCTAAGCTGTGCTTGCCTGGTTCTTCTGTGAGTCACCTAGCTCCGCAGGTTGTAAACGACTCATTGTTGTTGATGGTCCGGGCCTTGATGTTCAGTTGTTTTGGTTTTGGTCTCTCATTGCGCACAAGGCAAAGGTTGACAATCACTCTCAACATGAAGCTGTCAGCATTGGGTAATACGTTTTTTTTATTAGAAGAGAATCGATCCCATTATCTCAGAAAGCAATTCCGGAATATTGCAAGAATAGACTCAGCAATGCTACTTGTAAAACCATGAACTAAAAGCTGGGGGAATGGAAGCTTGTCACGAGCGGGTAGTAAGTTGTCGAAGTGGTCCGTGCGCCTCGAATTCCATCGGCGAAGAGAGACCACCTTGCGCGTCAGTCCGCCCGATATCCAGTCCGCCGCAAAACATCCTCAACAAACGCGGCATTTTAATTCTCTAGGCGAGCTTTTCTGAGATCTTCTTATATTAAAAATTGTCCTCTTATAGAACCGGAGAAAACCCGCCACAATGCGCTTCTCCGCAGCCACTATTCTGCTCGCCTCACTGAGCTGGATCACCTCCGTCGCCGCACACAACATCCAGCTCAGCGCCCACTCACGAGAATGCTTCCACGAGACACTACACAAGGATGACAAGATGACCGTGTCCTTCCAGGTTGGCGACCGGGAGTTCGGTGGAAGCGGAAACCTCGAGATTGATTTCTGGGTATGAGTTCCTTGCTCCTTTATCGAGACGGAGAAAACAACCAGTTCATACACACACTCGGCCTTTGTCGCTCAATTGCTCAAGCAAATACTAATTCTCTTCTCTCTGTATAGGTCGAAGACCCCCAGAAGAACCGCCAATACTACAAGCAGTCCGTCTCCTCCGAGGACTACTCGTTTGTTGCCCACTCCGACGGCAAATACGTCTACTGCTTCAGCAACGAGGGCTGGACCTCGAACTCCAAGGAAGTCTCCTTCAACGTGCACGGAATTGTCTACGTCCCCGAATCGGAACTCGCGCAGGATCCCCTCGAGACGGAAGGTAGGGACCGACCATACAATACCGACCCTTGGAGTGTATACTAACGGAATTGCCAGTCCGCCGACTTCTCGAGGCATTGGCCCAGGTTAAGGATGAGCAGTCGTACATTGTAGTTCGAGAGCGCGTACATCGCAACACGGCCGAGAGCACGAACGCCCGAGTTAAATGGTGGAGTATCTTCCAGCTTGCGGTGCTGATCGGCGAGGGTATCTTCCAGGTGTGGTGGCTGAAGAGGTTCTTCGAGGTATGCCTGCCACTGCTATTCTACCATCCTGTAAAGCTGCTTACACAGAGTCACAGGTCAAGCGTGTTGTCTAAAATGTACGTTTACGAGAGCAGGGGGCTGTTTGCCCCTGCATGACGGTTCTGTTTTAGATGGGAGTATGATACTTGAATGATTTATTACATTACATATTTTATTTTGAGAATTCTAAACTCCAGCGTTATGTTCTCACCTCTACTTCCTTGATCGTGGTTATTCTAGTGACTGCACGGCCTTCGTTGAAGCTGGACGAGAACTGCCCCTGTGGTCAGAAACGCAGCATCAGGCATGGCAGCCGCAAGTACGGTGTTACCCTGATAAGCTCATCAAAATTGCTCACTTGATCAGCCGTGGAATTGATGCTGCCGGCATTGGAGCTTCCATCAAGCGGACTATGCGAATCCTCTTTCCACAAACGAGTCTGTAGACTAGGAGCACACCAATACTACTGACAAATGGTGCAGGTGCCAGATAACTCTAACAATCCATGAATGGTCACTGCTTAAGTACCAAGGATCGCCCCCACTGGAAGGATAAGCTAACTAAAGGGAAATTATCCGAGCAGCTGAGACTCGTATTGCTACCTTCTAGACCTTTTCTACACTTACCCACCTATCGGTAGATACCTCGATATGCAACAAGCAACTTCTGGCCATGTACGACCCCAGCCAACGCCGCGATCCCCTCACATCCTCCACTCCCTCCCGCAAAAACCCTTCTAATCCATCCTCCACATCTACCTCGAAGATAAAATATACAACACCCTCTTCACCGACAACTACTACTCGACCCAAATCAGAGCAACATACAGCGCCCTTCAGCGCCATAGTCGCCGAACCCACGGACATCCATACGGTTTGCACCTGCTCGTCGCGCGTCGTGCGCGCCCTCATCTTCGCGGGGAAAGCAGCAAGGGCCGGCCGGTCTTGTCCTCCCTCCTGTTGCCCCGATTCCTCACCACAGAGGAACGAACATGCGCGCCTGTTCCCGAAGCTTAGCGATTCTGTTGTTACTAAAGTGTTGAGTCCTCGTGCTTTGGCGCGCTGTACTCGCTAACCGGGGTGTATGCGCTCAAGCACCTGCAGAGGTTGGATGATTTGAGAACGGGTGCGGGCACTGTGCCTGCTAGTATTAATACCACGGGGTGCTCGCACCCGCACTCGCACTCCTACTCCGCTGAGCTACATCTGCTCCCTGATCTGGGAGGATGCAGACGAGCCCATGGACATGGACATGATTGTGCGGCGCAACTGCGAGGACGGGGTACGGGCGTACGTATGCGCAGCGGATTGTCAAGGGATTCGTTCGAGCAAGCGTGTGCCTATAAAGACCTGTGTGTATGTGTGTGTGTGTGTGAGGATTGTCGATGGCAACGGGGATTGTCCGAGTGGTGAGCGAGTGGATATCACCACCACCCCCTCCTTCTCCTCCTCTTTTCCTAGTCTGCGAATGGGAATGAGAATGAATGCCTCGACGCCCTGGCACGAGTATCCTCCATCCAAGTCTTCTTCGCAAAGCGAGGTACCTCGCCAATGTGGCGCTACAACGCACCCCTCCCTCGTCTGCCGCCAGGTGCTCAGCGCCGTTCGTTCCCGTCTTCTCTCTAGTACCTCCAGAACCTTGAACTCCCAAAGTACCTGCACCTGCCGCTGGTAGCGAAGATGGGATAGTTCTTCCCGGAATTCAACAACAATGAATGGAATGAAGGGAATGGCAACTCACCGTTTGCACGCATGGATTCAAGCCGGCCACAGACTATGCACGCTTTTGGTATTGACGTCGACAGATCCTGATGTACATCACATCCGCAGAGAGGCGACGGCGATGGCGACGGACGGCCATACGCTAAACTCGTACAGAGCGCCGAGAAGCTGAACACCCACGCGTGCGGGTATAACCCGGTCTTTGCGATGCTGAGTAGCCAAGATCGTGTTTTCCAGTCCCTGAAGAGTCTGCTGAAACGTAATAGATGGAAGGATGGGGAGGAGGATGATTACCGGAGCATTGTTGGCTATGGCATTGGGCGGAGGGTAGGGGAACAGGCACGCAGGGCTGCGGCAGATGTTTCGCCGGAGATGAGGGGGTTCTTACATAGAGTTGTTGGGTGTAGGTGTGGGTGTAGATTTGAAGGAGCTGGCTGAGCTGATGGGTGCGTATCGTGACCAGAGGATTTTGACGGGGAGGGGGAGGAATCTGATTCCGATGATGAGGGGTCCAGGTCCGAGTCCGAGTCCGAGTCTCCGAATACACCGGGCTCTGCCCAGGCGAGATATCGTAGTGGATCTAGATACTACTAGTTACTCTGCAGTAGTTGGCATGAGATCGTGGATTGAACTCACGATTCCATTCCAAATCTGGGAGCAATTGACGTCGATCCGTCCCGTCTCCGGACGTGCCTTCTTTATGTGGTTAGGCAGAATAATACCTACTACTAGTAGTAGGGTAGGTCTATGCTGGAGATAACTAGATATCGATTAGTAGATGGATGGGTCCGGTCCGGGATCACATGCAATTATCCCAGGTTCTTCCTTGAGATATACACATGGATATTATAGAACCTGGATTGGAATCCTCCGGGCTCTGCCGCAGTTGGCGTGGCGCGCATACAGACGGCAAGCAAGTGCGATTGATTGGTTTCTTCGGTTGACACCGTACTACTACTACCTACTAGGTAGGTTGGCCCCCCTGTCCATTTCAAGGCATTATTATTGAACGATGCACGCATGATATCCTCGTGGTCTCTCCGAAGCAGAGTACATATTAATAGGGCCAATTGACAATTAGCGCAGACTAGCTCCAACAGCCACAGTCATAAAGCTTGACTTGATTGGGCAATTCCACATCTCGCCCACGGCGAGGTAGTAGTTAGATGCGGTCTGTGCCGCCGACCTCCAGCTCCACACACTGGAGGTCTTGACGTCTTGATGTCTGGACACGAGGTAGATATCGACTAGTATAGGACTGAACGACAAGTGACCCCTCCTCGCCACCCCTCAAACCGTGCCCTGTCAGTGGACGACCCGTGTACCGCGTGGTATGGCATGGATTGATGGTCAGAAGACAGCCATAGTATTACCTACCTCTATGCGCTGCTGCTGCGAGGCACAATTTGTATCATATCCAATTGACAAGTATTGTAAAGCTGAGGATTATGTTGAATAGTATAGTGCGTCCAACGGTCCATAGGTAGTGCGTTTCCGAAGTTCCAGGGGTGTAGATACGCCAGGATGGTCTTTTCTTTTTGACTGGCTCCCAAGACCGCAGATCTCGGGAGGGGAATATGTAATGCTTATCAAGGTGCTTACTTATCAGGGTGCTTGTTGATGCATCTATTGAGATGCTTATTGAGGTGTTGTGCCCGTAGCAGCCGGCTATACGCGTACCGTCCCTTCTTTATCTACCAACAGCAGCAGCAGCAGTCTTATTTAGGAGGCCGGTGTGAGTCTCCATTCTCGGTAGCGGCCCCCAAGATGTCGGGCATGACCGGATCACCCTACTACTCCAAGCGCGGTAAAATCGAGATCGTCCCGTCGTTTTAAGAACGGGATGGACGGCGTCTCGGTTCATTGTGATCCATGACTTCCTAGGCAAACACAGACCCTTAGACTGGATTCGGGTGGCGGACTCTAGTTTTCTGTCTGACTGGTTGCCATCTTTGCAAGGCCATTGATACATAGTCGAAGAGTCACTTGCTGTCTGGATCAAAGTTCAATGCCATCGTCGTTTCTCTCCCATATGCCAAAACGGGCAAGGAATCTTTTCTCCGGACACGCAGCAAAAAAAAATTATCAATCGATCTCCTGGCAGGCATTATGTCGTGCTGTGGGAGGAGATCGACGCGATCGAAGTTATTCATAATAAATGGGGCCACCAGTTTGCCGGCGGAAGTGTTTAATTAAAAAGGTTACATCGAGAGCTAAGCACCTGCCAAGACGGGACAGGCATGTCTTAGACGAAGGCTTCTGTATAGACTAGCCTAGCAGCCTTTGTTGGTTTCCTCATGCTCGCTCTCAATCGCATCATCCAGGATGTAACCTCGAGTTCTTTGTACTGAGCATATAAATAGGGCCTTCCTGGTTTACTTGCATATCAATTGGCTGGCCTCTTCCAGTGTTTTCCCTTCCGCATACACAGGATCCAATGGACAAAGATCACGCCGTTGTCGAGACAGTCGCGAGCGGGGGCAGCGACGAAAAACCCCCCCAGGCCATTGAGCCGGACCCCGAGGGGATCCAGGCTCTCGATGATGTTGAATACGTCAAGGGCCATCCAGTCATTAACAACGGTGCCGATGTCTCGAGGTTCATCGTTTCTGACCGCGATGATGGCGACCCTTCACTCACGTTTCGCTCGATTGTGTTGGGATCAGTGTTCACTGCCCTCTCCAGTGTTATCACCATCCTCTACGTCTTCAAGCCGTACCAGGTCCAGGTGTCGGCTGTGTTTCTGCAGTGTGAGTTAGCTGTGGCCATTCCATTCCATAATCGCTCCCCAAACTGATTTCTCCGTCAGTGCTTGTCTTTGTCTTTGGCAAAGCATGGGCCATGTTTACTCCCCGGCCTGACCGGTTCAAGTCGCCCTGGATCCAGAAGATCCTGAGATTCCTCAACTTCGGACAGCATTTCGGTATCAAGGAGCATGTCGTTGCAGCACTCATTGCAACGTCTGGGAACAACGGTCTATCTGGAGTCGAGGTCCACGCCATCGAGCGCCTGTTCTACGATTTCCATGTCTCCGCCACTACCGCTGTGCTAAGCACCTTTTCCATTGCCTTGTGTGGGTTTGTCCTCGCTGGAATCTTGCGGCCGCTTATTGTCTACCCCGGTGAGATGGTCTACTGGTCCACTCTGCCCCAGGTTGTCTTGTACCAAAACCTGCACTTCGACCCTGCCGCCAACAAACGTCGTCTGACCAAGTTTGCCTGGGCCCTGCTCATTGCTGCCGTGTGGGAACTGTTCCCCGCGTACATGGTGACTTGGTTTGGAGGGCTGTCGATCTTTTGTCTGGCTTCGATGAATGCTCCCGAGCACACGAGGAAGATCTTCGCCACCATCTTTGGCGGCGCATCGTCCAACGAGGGCCTCGGCTTGTTTAACTTCTCCCTCGACTGGCAGTATATCCAGAGCACTTTCCTCTCTCTACCGCTCAAGCAGCAAGTCAACAGCTGGATTGGCTACGTGATCTTCTATATCATGATGTCCTCGCTGTACTACGGCAATGCGTGGAGTGCTAAAACCTTTCCTTTCATGTCCAGCTCGCTCTTCCTCAGCAATGGCGACAAGTTCACGCCAAACTCTATCACGAACCCCAGCGGGACGATTGATTACGACAAGCTGAGCGCCGTTGGCCTGCCGCACTTGACGTCCAGCACGGTCTGGGGGTACCTGACCCAGAACCTCGCAATCGGAGCACTCATCACCCACGTCCTCATCTTCTACCGAAAGGACATGATCCTAGCATGGAAGCAGGCCCGCAGCAGGTCCCAGCCGGATCCGCACTACCGAGGAATGCTAAAGTACAAAGAAGTCCCGATGTGGTGGTACCTCGCGCTCTTTGTGCTCGCCTTCTTCGCCGGCCTGATCGTGACCATCAAAGGCGAAACCACGCTCCCGGCATGGGGATACATCATCTCCCTCATCCTCGGCGCCTTCATCGCCCCCTTCTCCTGCATCCTGTACGGCCTGTACGGAACCGGCGTCAGCACCAACCAGCTCTCCAAGATGGTCGCAGGCGCCCTGCACCCGGGCCGTCCGCTCGCGGGCCTGTACTTCGCCAGCTGGTCGCACCAGGTCATCCTGCTCTCGGTCAACCTCGCCAACTGGCTCAAAGTCGGCCAGTACACCAAAGTCCCGCACCGGGTCATGTTCGCGACACAGATCTACGGCACGCTGCTCGGCGCGGGGCTCAACTACGCAGTCATGATCACCATCGTCAACAGCCAGCGCGAGATCCTGCTCGACCCGATCGGCAACAGCGTCTGGAGCGGCGCGACCGTACAGGGGCTCAACAGCCAGGCCATCACCTGGTCGCTCGCGAAAGAAGTCTACGGCATCCACGGCCGCTACCTAATCGTACCCCTGGGACTCGTCATCGGCCTCGCCCTCCCTATCATCCACTGGGCGGTCATAAAACTCATCCCGCGCGTCCGCAAATGGCACCTCAACACCGCGATCATCACCTCATATTCCGGAGGCCAGACGTACTACGGCAGCACCTCGTGGATCTGGTCCACCATTGTGGTGGGCATATTCTCGCAGTCGTGGCTGCGCCGTAGGATGCCGGGGATTTACAACAAGTATAACTATCTGATTGGCGCCGCGCTGGATGGAGGTTCGCAGCTGATTATCTTTATCCTCTCGTTTGCTGTCATGGGCGCCAGTGGCACTGAGAGACCGTTCCCTACCTGGTGGGGCAATCCGGCTGGGAATCCGGATCATTGTCTGTGAATGTGATTATGAATGTGAATGATGTGATATGATCTCCTATTTTAAAAATCATGAAGATAGTTGACATGATGAATGAATTATCTACCCGATGGTAACCTGGAAGTGACCCTCCCTAGAACCATCACCATGCATAAGAAGCCTCTATCTATCCATCTATCGTCAAGTAAGGAGAGAAAACACAAAGACCCACTCCAGTGCACCTCTCTTCCTTATCTATATCAATGTCATTTGCCCAACACAACGCAACGCCATTCGCAAGAGACCCACACCCCCGACCTCCCTGCAAATCGTCCCGAATATACACAGGTATCCCAGTTTCATCGCCGGCATAGCTATGTATGTATGTAGCACTCTGAACCTTCCTCCGGAGTCTCACTTCCATACTCATACTCATACCCAAACACCCGCCCCCCCGGGCCTAGTCTCTCATACATTTGTAACATTGCCGGGGCTTGCGGTAGCCGACTAAGAGGGTTGCGAAACTATATGTAACCCCATTTCCAATGCTTGGACTAACTGACCTATTCCTTTTCCCCAGTTGTCGACTTGATTAAGTGTTTGCAATGCAGGCACGAAGTAGGCCCGGCTTCTTCAGCTTGAAAGAGGATGGATGTCCAACGTACGAGGAACTGCTTTCCCAGTTTCAAGGGCTAGCCTAGCATCATTGCTTCGACGACATCCTGTGCTTTCTTCAACTTTCCGTCAAGAGTACTGTCATCTTCGATCTGTTGTAGCGATGGAACGAGTGAAATCTATCGACTATTAGAGCCGATATGCAAAGATAGAACAATAATAGTGCTATTTTCCCTAATATAGCTATGCTGCGTATTCCTATGTTATTGTTAAGTTGGTGCTATTCTCCTTCAGTACTGTTAAACCTTTTCGTTGAAGCGATGAAATGGGTAGGTTCGATATGAAACAATAATGTTGTTCGATTCCTAATGATTATGCTGCTAACATGCATGTGTGTTGTAAGTCGCATTGAAGAGTTTCCAGCCCGGTATATAACCCGCCCGAATATAGCAGCGGTTGGTGAGACTTTGACCGTGATAATGAACGGAAGATACTTGCCTTCCGATGGCCAGGATTCCGTATACGGGAGACCGAGGGTAGATAGTAGAGGAGCCGGTGTCTCATGTTCCATGAAGAGGTAGGTACGGTACGCCTGGGGCTGGTTCAGGTCCGAAAATTCCTCACCTTTCACTACCGATTGTCTCTAGGTTTTCAGGTTCGCCATCAGATGTCCTCCCGATTGTCATGCTGTCCTCGTTATCGCTGCTCTCCTCATCGCTCTCATCCTCGTCGCGAGGATCTCTGAAAGGAACATGAATATAGGGAAAGGCGGGGCGATTAGGATCCGTAGTCTAGTCGAACTGTCCTCATTACCGGTCGGGTTGGACGCAGTACCAACATGTTCTTAGCAACCATGTCGTCTTAGCATGCTAGTATTGAGGGGTTATCGGCGATGGACGAGAACGTGGGTCAGACGCATCGTCGAATTCCAGAAGGCATGACGTGTGTAGAGAGCTCGTACTATGTTTGGGTCACAAGTACGCTGCTTGATGTTTTCCCATCTCATCTCACGGGGAAGGGTCATCATCCACATCGCTGTTTCTGGCTGAAACCACTGTCCGCCTAACGCCCGTACTGTGTAGCCTTTATCCTAGTTAGCTCAGTTAGAGGCAGGAGTGTTTGGAAGGGAGGCGCACCTATCACCTATCACACAGGTCCTTCTTTCTTTGCTACCTAGCTGGCGCAAGCGCGCAAGTGGTTGTGTATGTAAGGTGCCATGCCCATCTGGAGAAGCCACAGAACCGCACAGCTGTCTAGCCAGCTGCAAACCCCGTGATGGCAGGGACGATCGATGCCTCGCGTCCAGATCTTTTGGAGACGGGCGAAAAAAAAAAGAGCCAGGTTAATAAGCACGTTTTCCGTCGAGGAGGACTAATTCACGTATCCGCATTGTTCAAGGTGGGAGACCTCCGGATCGTGTCATGGGGACCTTCTAGTTGCTTCAACAACTGCCCGATTCCTGAGAGCAAGCAGGCCTGGTATTTTGTTTCCAGACTCGGCACCACTTTATGGACCTGCTACGTGTTGTTCCGCGCATGACATGTGTGTCTCTGATCTAAGTGTGGATGTATTCTTCCGCAGCTTGCATTAATATCTCACAACCTCATCCGGTACAATGTCCTGTATGTGCAATCACCATATATGGTGCTCGAGTCGGCTTGCTCAGACGCACCGAGGTGATATCGTTTACAATTTCTTCCTTCCTGACACCAATAATCCGAAAATATCTAGACAACGGTGTAGTCAAAAGAATACCCGCTGTACATGGCTTACTTGCTAAGCCAAAGGCAGTAAGTAGTATCAGCCATAATCTAAGACACGAGTCTAGACACAATGTAGGCAAGCCAAAGACGGAACCTGCGCGCTTGCCCCTATGTGGTGAGCACAATTGGTTGCGTGTCGCTCATTGGTTTCGGCGCTAGAAAGTGGCTTGCAGCACAATGTTGACCATGACAGTGGGTAAGCTTTGTACGTACTGTTCTGGGGCTGTGTTTTGGAGTATGCAGATGTACTCAGGAGTTGTCCAGCTGGATATGGCCCCCTCCGCGTATTTGGGGTTCGAACTTAAAAACGTCAAGGACCCATTACTTTACGTATGGTTGGAAATATATTAATGCAGAGATTTTTTTTTTTTTGGCATTCCAAGTAGTGCTCGCACACTTAGCTGCCCCATTCCCTTTTAGCTCTGTAGCAGATTCTGGGACGCCTACTAGTTATTTGGATGCCTTGCTTGTCAATGGTCCATGTCTGCCAGGCGCAGCGTCTGCAGGAGATCTCTTAAGATATTCGGCGTGAATACGGGGCCATACCTTGCCCAGATCATTCACACAGGAGGTCCCTAAGAGCGAAGCACAAGGACATGCCATCTATCAAGAGGTAGCTCCTAGAACGTAAGGGGTCCATGATGTGCCTGATAGTGCCCTTCTCGCTGAAATAGCGGCGGCTGTGGGTGAAATGACCTCAAACGTAGAATATATCCCACCCCATATCTAGCCTTCAATTGCCGCGCCATCGTTGTGTTCCCGAGTGAAGAGGAACTTAGCCAGTTGTCCATGGCTTCAGGAATCCGGAGCAAGCAGCAGCGTGGGTGCGAGGATAGCCTCTTAGACACAATGACTCTATCAATGAGTATTTCGATAACGAGTAACCTCCGCTATCCAGTCTGTATGATTGGAAAGAACTACCCACGGGGAAATGGGTTTACGGCGCTGAATAACTAGGATGACCCCGCGGGGACCGTCGGCTGCTTTAAAGGGTTGGTTGCCCATTCATAGAAGAGACTCTGTGCGGAGTTACGAGGTGGCTACAACCCCCAAAAAGGGGATAGCATCTTCGGCGCCATCTTGTTGCCTACCAATTGGCCGAGCATCAAAGTAAGACTATAAAGATATGAAGAGGAGACAGGCCCGAACCCAATGTGATGGCTTGCGCAAGGCAGACAAGACGTACGAATGGTCTGCGTGCGACACACTCTCTTCCACCGTGGCTTCTTCGACAAATCCCGCTCTTCAACTGCTCTATATCAGTCCCCGAAGCCAAGACGTGGATAAGACAGGATAATGCTGAGTATCAGATGGGTACACAGCACGCATCATGTGGTTTTGGTAATGATAGCCCAGCATGGGTCTCGTGCGTTTTCCGGGTGATACTATCTGGCCAGATGAGAAATGAGCCGGCCTGCTTGCTGGTTACCATTTTTGGAAGATAGTTCGTAAGAGAATACATTGCGGTCTCTGTTATTTTGGAGAAGGGGAGAAGATATTCTTCTGTAATCTGGTCTAGGGAACGTATCCAGGAGCCACCCTTGTGCCAGAGTAAGCTCTTAAGTTCCTTCTTGCTATCAGGGAGATATATAGAAGCCCGCTATCTTGGTCTCCGTGTTTGCATGCCCGTGTTCTCGGAGTTGGACATTATTGTGGTGTTTGCTCAAGGATCAGCGTCAAGAGGAGTTGGTAGCTGATTCGGAGACGTTTTACCCATGGATGTAGTAGTGTGTTTCCCTGTTAATGTTTACTCTGTAGATGCCGAGTGTGGCTGGATACCATGAGAGTACAAGTCTTAATACCATATGTTTGATCCCCGGCCAATATATAAAAGAACGGTTTCTGTAAATTGTAAGGTACCTGGAGAGGATCTAGAACTTGCTCCGCGGGCCCAAAGCTTTTTTAGGATGTTGATTTGATGCGCGAGGGTTATGCCTGAGTAGTAAAAGGAGGTTGATGACCCGACCGCCCAACAACAAAGCCGGGGGACAGTGTTGGTGATGTTGACCGGTCTTAAGGAGTTCCGTGCTGGTGTCGTTTGATACTACCTTGCTTCTTAAAGTCGATTATTCCATTTATGTGTCCACAGCAGGGATTGTAGAATCTGATCAGTTGCATGAGCGTTGGGTTGGTTCGTCGCGCCACGAATCCTTTCGTGCTGAGAGTGCACCATGGTAAGATATTGAGCGTAAAGAAAACCCCCGAAAACAAATTCTTCCCGCGGATACACGTTAGGGGATTTTCCTGATCTCCACAGGAACAAGTCCGGAAATTCGTTCTCCAGGCGACGATATGACAACCGGTGACAGAACTAGTCTGACTATTCCCCAGTAGTCGCTTGCAGTAATGGAAATATAGGTACTGAGCAGCAGACCAAACAATGCCCGTAGCTTCTTTCAAGGCCTTCTTATCAGACTCGCTACCGTGCCCTAGGTGTCTCATGCACCGGATCAAGAGCGTATTTATAGACGCTACATAATAGGTCTAGCCTTAGATTCCCTTGCTCATGCTCTTGACTTTGGTGATGTTATTGAATCTATAACATATAAAAAACCCCCACAGAGCCCACCAATGCAAGACTCTCAGGGTGAAATAAAGACATGACCGCATGAGGAACCATAAGGCCTCCCTTAGTGTGATGAACGTATGGGAACTGCTTTGGAAGAAGTGTAGAATCTCAAGGATATCCTACTCCATGATGATTGAATCACCTATAGCCGTGCTTTGTGAGCTAGCACATGCATGCTCATATCCATGGTTGGCTTGCGCTAACTGAGTCTAGAAGAAGAACGAACACCAGGACTGGTGGTCCTGCTCTGTTATTCTTCGGATTCTGAGTAGCGAGCGCTGGATTCTGTCTATTTTGATTGAGTTGGCCGGCCTAGTATGGCTGGTACGCCCAGTCGCAATTAGTACTACTCACCGCCGGGCATGGCTCGCTTGATACCCAGTGATGATTGTAGAAGCCCAGGCCTCGAAACTCGTTGGAATCCTGGGATGCGAGGACCCAGTCCGAGTTTGTGTCCAGCAATGTTAATCGTTGATAGTGATGTATGTGGTCGTCGCTATGCTCACGACTGCGTGGGGATCTCTGTAGAATGTATATCATAGTCTCCAGATCCTTCAAGAATGTATTGTTTTAGCACTAAGAATTAAATGCAACGCCGCAATCCACATTCCTTAGGGTTGTTCTTAGGCGAGGTGGAGGAGCGTTCAGCGGGAGAAAGGGGCTACTGTGCGTAAATCGGCCGTGACTCCGTTGGGTACGTAGCCTCGACTAAATACAATCGGGGAAGGTTGCGTAACACCCATACAAGACCGGCAAGCCTCATTCCAGTAGGCCTGTAATTTACCTGGGTCGTGAAGAACATACAGCCTAGGAAGATAAAGTACATGAATCAACTTCGGCACAACCGAGCCGAGGTACGACATAAAAGTAGCTGCTGGATGACTTCTGGGAATGGGATTCAAAACTGGCGGGACAACGCTTGGGTCGCGCGTCCTCGAAACGTGGATGGGTGCATTGTCCTCAATTGAGCTGCTAGTATAGCCCTGGGAAGTAGAGGCAGGACGGACTGCAAGGTGAGACCATTATGCTCTCGAAGGTCGAGGACGACTAAGGCTTCAGAACCCACATACGCGTAACAGACAAAGTAAACTGGAACGGTTGTGCTTCCGCTGTATTTGATGCCCATGAGCCACTCTTGGCTCTCAACAATGTAGTTAGAGCTCCATGATTCATGCTTCAGAGAATTTGTGTCGTCCATTTTTTTTTGACGGCCCCTGTGTGTGCAAGGAGGGAATTTGTGTACTGCCCATTGGTAGAACATCGCGGTGGTATCTATCCATGGATCGAGAGGTGCTTGTAGCCGGCGCCTGCGGAACGGGTACTGTAACCTGCTGCTATACGAGCAAGGAGTGGACGTTTGGGAACAGCTATCTGTGTTGTTCCTCTCCGCATGTCGAACCTCAACGAGACGAGACCTGTTTTCCAATGCCCTGTCCTCAGTCAAGCCATCCACAGTGTACTAGCCCGGGATTCAAGGGATCGAACTATTGATCTATGTCATCAAACCCGCAGAAAACGAGCTTCAGCCATAATAGTCGCTTCGAAACTTTTGAAAGCTATTGTCAGCCAAGTCAAAGTCCGAAGGACTGGTGCAAGATATCGCTAAGCAGAGCCGGCCGCAGTAGTAAGTAAGTAAGTGGCCAACGGTGGTCATTGTAGGCAGCAAAAAGAACAGCCGCGAGGGCCCGTGAACAGCGTTGTCGTACTCGAAAAACGGCATATTGAAGATTCAAAGTGTCGTGGAGAAAGGGAAATACGGAAGAGGCCTATAAAGCGCCTTTAAACGGATGGTCTGGGTTAGCAAGAGGGTTACTAAACTGAAGCGGGAATCTCTATTGACAACAATGACTATATCCAACAAAAGTCAGAGAAGACAATTATAAGTGTAGAGAAACCCGCTTTAAGGACAACCCAGCGCTTTAGCCGGGGTAATGTTATGATCATGAAGCTAGATTCATAGATAGATCGCCGAGAGATAATACATACCTGAAGGATACATAAGGCAACGTTCGTTAGGACCATGACTACACTAAGCCCACCACTCCAAAAGTCCTCTCAGCAATCTGGATTAGTTATGTAGCTCCTCCCGACGTTCAGAATTATGTCACGACGTCTCCAGGCTCAACGTAAGGATAACTGTAGTACCATGCCTAGTTCATTCATCTAGGCAGGTAGGATGCAATAGACAAGCCACATGTTGTCAGTTGTCTGCCGACTGCACAGGCGACAGAGTCGAGTGGGATCCTAGGTTGCGAGGGGGTCTCCGTCCTAGGAAGAGGATAAGGCGTTCAGGAGGTATTTCCAATAATAGTTAGAGCAATTATCGTGTCATTCTGGAGCTCTTAGAATACATGTGTGTAGTGCGGAATCAAGTATTCAAAGGAGGAAGGAAAAACTGAGATGCTTAGGTATGTAATGGGAAAACAACCGCAACAGTACGGATACCTAGCAAGGTAAAGCTTTCTGTTCAAGGCAATGTCAGAGGGCAGAACAGCCAAACGTGGCGAAGCCTCGCTGCGGCTAGCAATAATCCTCGATAGGCGATCAAGGCGTCCAATGCATCCAAAAGTAATGTTGATATTATCTATGCGCACGCTCATGTACTGAAGATTTCCATTGCTAGGTTCGTCGATACGTAAGGGCTTCCGTCTTAATGAAAGTAGGAGGAGTTCAGGGAGTATTTTAAATGATTATTAGAGCGTTATTCTGGCACTCTGTGGCTCTTAAAATACATTAAGCCACTGTAACAGTACCTTCTAGCTTCTGTTTGAGAGCACACAAGATGTGCAGAGGTCCAGCGGCAAACCCTAATCCGCAAAACCCAAAGCCCAAAACATGACTTCACGCAATGTCGGAAAACAGAGACAGGCCCAGGTAAAACGTGCACTGTGTATGTACCTGGAAACCTAAAGAAGGATTGACTCAAGGTTCCGGCGGAAGTAAAGCCCGGGGCCTATCCAGGGCCTGAAGACGTGCGCTGTGTTCCTGGAAAGCTTAAAAAGTTGATGCTAGGGTTCTGGTACAAACTCTGTACATATAGCCCGAAATTTGACAAATCAAGGTTGATGCGACGGATCCAAGCAGCGGTAACAGGACTAACTTGATAGTAAGGGAAGTGGTCTTGCGCGAGCTGGTGACGAAGTAGGTGGCTTAGACTGGAAGCATTCGCAAGTGTTAGACGGGCGAGGTCACGGAAGGAAGGGTTAACAGGAAGCTGGAAGCGGCGGAGGATCTCCTTAAGCTCTTTTAGATATAGCGCCACAGGGGGGGTGTTGCTGCTTGCTGTACTTTAACCAAGTTACAGATGATTGCGAGACCCTCTGAGGCAGGGGGCGGATTGCGATAGAAGTGTTTGGATCTCCAGCCAAGGGAGAAAAAAAAGACACCGATCTCCGATGGATCGGTACCGTCATCAGTATCAACAGCACTTTCATCTGCATTTAGCAATCAAAGATAAAATCTGCTCCGGGGCCTCTGCATGTGGAGCGGATGAGCCAGAGACACCACCCCAGCGCACCACAGCGCACCCGCTCCACTCCCTCCCCTCCAAAAGCCGCGGATTGGACTGGGTTCAACTTGTCCAACATAGAATGTATTTGCTGGGGACTCAGCTATGTCAAGTAGAGGCCCGGAGGACGACACAACATGGGATCGAAATCTCCTTCGAACCAAGGAAGGGACAAAGAGGACATTAGGGAATGGTCCCGGGGGGGGGGTGGGCTCGGCTTGAACCAGGACGGGGAAAAGGAGAAGAAAGATGCACAAGACAGAATTCCCAGTTTGTTGGGTAGACCTGCCTCCTGTGGTACCTAGCATCTCGTCGTTTCGCTCAGATAGATAGCATGTTGCACAACCCTACTACTAGGTGCTGGTGGACGATAAACATGTAGGGTCCAAGTTGGGTCCTCCCTGTTATTGGAATGTCGAGACCGGATTAGTTCCCGTTCCATGGACATGGTTTTGACCAGCACCATCCCAGTCTGCCCAAAATAGAAACTGCTTCGACCCTCCAGCTCGGGCTTGATGCACCTCATCATAATAGCCGATATCCGGATTCTGCACCGCGCCACCCATGCGCACCCACACCACCTAATGTCATGAATTCGCCTCCGACGGGGAGTCCACACGAGAGAGCACCTCAGAGATTCCTGCTCTGCGTGGCTGCATGTCCCCGAGAGCCGAAGAAGCCCCGGGGCGTGGCAACTCGTGACCACGAGTCCCAGCGACAAACATCAACCATAGCGAAGCTATCGGACAAACAGTCCCATACTGTAACCCGTCTTTGAATGTGTTGCAGGGTTTATCTGTATTAGCAGCGCAAAAACACCCACTACCCGCAATTGGATATAGAGACCGAAAAGGGACGTAATGGGCCGCAGTGCAAGCCGTTGGTAATGGTGGTAAGATAAAAGAAGGGATTAAGGACTTTCAGTTTGGGCGTTGATGCAGTCCGGCCAGCACATGTACATAATCATGTATCAGTGAGCCAAAGGCCACAGTTCCGTTCAGGAGGATGATTGGAAGCCGCGGTTTGGCGATGTCCTTGTACGAATGGGAAATATTCCATCACTGACAATGTCTCATAATCCACGAAGGTTGTCGGTCTGTCTATTTACTTGCCAAATGCCCCATAGGATATCTACAAGCCATAAATAAAATGACCAGTGTGACCATGGGCATATATGAAACGGCGGGAAACGGAAGATTGTGTGCGGTGCACCCAGGCCCTTTCGCTGCCTGTTAGAAACAGATTGCTAGGTCAAAGGGAGGAAGGTATGCCATCCTAAATGGGATGAACCTTGGAAGGGGCGAAAGCAAGGTGTGGCAGGCACCGCACTCAGCCAGAACGTGAGCCCGCCTGTGAGTGTGGTCTTTCCGCTTGGCGACCCTGATTGATATCCGAGGCTGTATCAGCAAGAAGGAAGGAAACCGGGAAACTATTAGCTTTTGATCGCCATTTTTTTTTTTACTCTCCTGTTATTGTCGGTGAGAACTTGTCAACAGCCACTGTTTGAAGTTTGGCGTTGTAGTCGACAGGTGGGTTGTTCGAAGTAAGAATATCCCCTGAATACCCCCCCGCATCAGAGCTTGCGCCTGTTGTTTGGATAAACCGCACCTTTCAGGATTCCAAGTTGCCAAATGTGACTAGATGGCCTTTTGGTTGTTTTGCTTTGTCTAAAAGATGCCGGACCCGCAAATGTAAAGAGCCTGTTCCCTTTCTGGCATCTCGGCTGGGAAGCAAGTGAAAGAGACTGTGTTTGTCTGTGCATGAGCCGGGATCCTCCTGACTTCGCTTCGCCGATCCATATGTACCCGTTGGCAACGGGAAACCTGGCAGAACCTCCCCCAATATCTAGGCATCTCGTGGTTCCGGCGCGATGCCATGATTGGGAGCGCTCGGTCCATTCCTCGAATCTCTTCGCGTTGAGACTGGATAGGATCTAGTCCGACATGATCAGGCTACTCTACCCAGCCACAGTGCGCGGCGACGACCGACCGTGGGGTACTCTGGTATCCAGATACAGGCAAAATTCTCGATAAATTTCGTGGTTATTTATCATGCTCGTATGTCTTGGGTCACCATGGGGCCGTATCGGACCCGAAGTGGCTCGGCTTGCGCCCCTGGTTTAGGGTTGACCCTTTCGTTTGTTTCTGAAGGGAAGGACTGCCCGAGATTTCCGCAGATGGATTACATCACTCGCTGCAATAGAAACATGATAGGGCTTTGCAGGTATGAGATCGATGAAATAACTGATGACAAACACACATCAGGTGTAGAAATGGAGATTGGCACAGCCCCAATTGAAGGGAGAAGTTTTCCCGGTGACGAAACAAAGGGGTTGTTTCGCCATCGCGCGCGAACCAACCGGTCTAACATAGAGCTGGTCTGGGCCTCCGATCAGATAGGACGGAGGGAAAGACAACCAAGCAAACATTCCCCTTCTCGAATGGTCTCTGCGGCAATCACGTTTGCCAGGATAACTCCGTTGCTCAACAAAGGATGCTAGTTCAGTCCCGAATATCGCATCCATATCATCCTGCCTGGGCCCTGCACGGGAAGCATGAGAATGACTCAACAATAGCTTCTAGGAGGCGAGTGAAGCCACGCGTGTATGTCCCTATCGGAGAGTAGACCGGTACGCCCGGGCCTCGCTACGGCAATGCATGCCGTCCTGCTGAAAGTAGGTACACCTTCGGGGGTAGGTAGATGTTGTCGAGCGGGCTGTTTGAGCGCTGCCGACCTCTCTCTGCCTGCTGATGCGCTATCGTGCATGCGATAAATATTCATGCATATATCAAACAATATTTCCAAGGGAGTAGTTGAATGAGAAGCTGCACGCTCCCACACAATACCTTAGGGAATTTGGCGGCTAAGGTAAGGAAGCCATCAATAATATCTGTGGGTTGTAAGAAATATAAAGTGTAAACAATTCCTCGAGGGTATTGGGAGGATTATATACCCTTCGCCTCGGCCACCATTCACAGGAATCCCTTTCCTTTCTGACCATGGTGAATATTGCAGTGCTAGTTCCTGGTCGAGCCCAAGAAAAAACTTCTTCCTTCACCACACAAAGCCTTGGGAAGGGGAGATTTACCTGGTTTGTATGTACTCATAGATTCCCTGCAATGTTGGGCCGAGTCTTTTGATTTAACTGCCCTTTTTCCTTTTTCTTGCTCACCAGCAGCCGTTCTGAAGATCCCGGCAACAGCCGATATCATAGAGGCGGAAATCAGTTATGTATCCTTGATAGGTAAAGACATATGTGCTCGCACAGATAGCGAAGCTTAACTAATCCTGTTTAACACTAGAGGCCACAGGATGTCAGACAATGGGCCGGCTACCCGCTAATCGAAACCTCGCGACTAATGATTGGCAGTGAACATATAATAACCCCCCCTCCCCGAGAGCTTCATCGTCTCTCTCCGTATTCACAGCATTCGCTAAAATGAAGCTTCACCAGCACGATGGAAGGAGGCCCAGACCACCAGGCATTGTGCTGCTTTGGCCTTATGGTGAACCATGGTGGAACGCCAACTAGGTGGAACGGTCACAAACAACCCAATTCTTTGCACATCCTAGAATACTATACGGAATCTGGTGTATGGTATGCGCGAGAGGACACTGTTTATATCTGTGTCAGTTTAATACTGCGTGTTTGATAAAGCGATTTTCGGAGGCGCGAGAGAGCAAACCATTCAAAGAGAATGAACCTGTTTTGTTCTAACACCGTTGTATAGTAAGGTATTTACCCTGGATCTGCAGTGGAGCAGGGACCAGGGCTACAGGGCGAGCCGAACTAGAGACAGGTCTTGCAGCGCGAGGTTTATGTTTGGGCTGCACGAGCAGGATGACTTAGGGATATTCCTTTTGTAATGAACCCGGGCAAAGTCTGTAGTTCTTCGTTTCGATGGTTGTCAGGGGTTTCCGTTGATACAGGCGGGCGCGCACGGCGCCAGAGAATGTATAGAAGTCAAGCAAACTGGATGGTAAACCTTGCCTCCATCTGTCGAAACGTAAGAGTTGAATGATTTGGAGTTGTCTCCAAGATCAAGGTGACTCGGAGGCTTTTCTAGATATCCTAAAGCGTCCCGCTACCTATCTGTCCTGTACCACTTTGAATGCTTATACGCCGCATTGAGGCGACTGCCACCATAACCAAAGATAGGAGGGCGCCTTCTTGTATATCTCCAGGAAAGGTCTTCCCCAGGCCCCTATCCACGTTAGATATGCAACGAGAGCACTTCCGTCATTATCAAGTAGTGTTAGCGTTATTGAGTGGGGTTCGACTGAATCCTCAGCCTACCTAGACCCACGAGGAGACCGAAATCGATTGATGCGTATGAGATGATATTCTGCTTGGAAGCGCCATCTGGCAGTTTTCTCTGTTGCTCGTTCCTAAGGTCGTATTCCCTATCACGGATTGTCTGCGGACATGGCCCATGTCTGTTGATCCTCGTGTGGCTATGGCGCTGCGGGGAACTAACAAGGTCCTGATCTATATGTATTACCACGCGAGAAACGTCCGTCCGGTCAGAGCATCGTTTGATTTTGAAAACTAGAGCCATCCATCAGGAGGTGAACACATGGACCATTGGTCTTCTTGCTGTGCAGCGTCTGAGTTACGATAAGGTCTGATAGTAGGCAGCGGACATTTCAAATGTCCCAAGAGACAGGCATAGTCTTGATAAGTCCAGCTGGGAATGTTATCAACCACCCCACATTAATATGGTCGTCATCAGGGGGGTAATTAGTATGGGAATGTGATAAGTTTGAAGGCGACACATGCACCGCACCGCAACGAGGCTTTTCTTGCTGGTCAAAGGTGTCGAGGGTTAGCTTTCGAGCGACTAAGAGGTTTTTTAGGGACTTTGTGGGAATAGGACCTTATTTGTATTTGGCAGCGCGAGTAGATATTCAGCTCTCCGTGTGGTCAGTTCCCAGGATAGTCTCGAGTGGGCGTAGTGCAAATCTCCCCTCTATCATGTTCACCCATTTCAGAGGTACGAAATTTGAGGCATTCACAGATTTAGCTATTATCTCTGAGATCCATTACAAGGCTTTATTTCGTGTACCACAGCACAATTCTTCATGCCGCGGGTTGGATATTCGGAAAGAAAGGTATATAGGCCCAAGGCCATATAAATAACGGGATGGAATGGAGGTATCCGAAAGACACCGGACATCCTTGCGGTCCGATGGTGGGGTAGTCATCATTATCCATAGAAGTCGTGACTTCCTTTACATATTTTGCCATCTTCAGTTTTGACCGCAGATATTCCGGGATCATGTATCCACGCATCGACCATCGTCACGCGCCCGGGCAGCGAATACCAGATCAAGTCTCTAAAGCCCTTTTATAAAAACGAAAAATCCTGCTCAAGCTGTCTGACAACACATGTGGGCTAACTGTCCGAGTCGATGTAGAGCCCGTTCATGTCCTCGGCCTGGGATGTATGTCAGGGGAAATGAGGTGAATGCACACACTGCTGAAAGAAATGAACAAACCGGGCGGAGCGAGTAGCCTGGCAAAATATGGTGAATGCAGGTGCCATAGAATACTTTAACACTCTTGCATCCAACATGTCATCAATGACAAGCCTGATAAGCTCGAAGTAAATACGGTTCTTGACCCAACATTAGGCGCACAAACAGCCAGCTATGTTCGCGCCGGTCCTCCCCATTCAAGCCCTGCCTTTCTTTTGGCAGATCCATTCCATTGTGCTCCGACATGGAATTCTTCCGAATGTGTCCTCACGCGGAATTCAAGATTTTGATTCTCGGGCAAAGGTCAAGCAATGAAAGCCACCCAGATATGTGCCCTCAATTTGCAGTACGAGGATGTTTAACGTGAGGGCAGAAGAAGCCGAGGAGCGAAATCTTGCGCCAAGCACGATTCGCGGTTTACAGTACATAATGCAGAGCACCGCCAATTCGTCCCTGTTACTCAGGTGGTATAGAAATATCCCACGGACCGCCGAAGATTAAGGTGTGTTGTGAGCGAGCAAGTGAAGGGGCTTGGTAAGCACCCACATAAATAATCAAATAAATAATATTTGCCGAGGCGCACACCCTGTACCCTCCGCCCGTGGTGTTCTCTCTATCGCAGATTATTGACAGTTATAATAGCGAATTCTCTCCAACCAAAGGGTCCCCTAATTGGGGATATTCTCTTTACAGGCGCTTGGATCAAGCCGCAAGGAGCCCAGAGAACAGCCTGCAGAATCTTACCCGCATGAGCGGCGGAAGTACCGGGAGGGACAAGGTTGGACGGTTCTTAATGTGCCATCTGATTTTGCCAGTAAAGCATTGAGAGAAGGGGCGTCGGGTGTATACTAGTTTTGCAGTACCACAAGGAGCAAGACGGACGGCGACGTATTTTGACATAGATCACCCGTTGCTGTGTTTGTATCCATATTTCATTAGTGGATCCCGGGGGGGGGAAAGGGAAAGTGCCTATGATAAACAGAGCAAAGAGAACACCCGGATTTACGAGTCCTTGGAATGTTTTCCGCATGTCAAGAAACCCTCCTTCTGTATACCGAGCGAGTATATCTAAACCTATGACTAGAAACCTAGGGGTTTTCAGGTTGTTACCCGACGGCCTAAAGATAAGTCGAGCAGAAAATAGTGAGCGCCAGAGAGACGCAATGGTACTGTGGTTAACCCATTGCCCAGTGCGTCATGAACGGGCTTAAATCACTATTCTCGCGAAAGTGGATCGCCGTGGAAAAAGTTTGACAGATGGGTTAGGACACCAGGATAGACAGAAGATATCCAGACTACAGAAGCGCACCGCAGATTCACACGAAGTTCGCCCCCTCGTTCGACCTTCTTCTCGTATGGACAGCGGTTTGGTTTATCTGTCTGACTAGCCGGTAGCCCGGCTGGCCTCATTGGATTAGGGCAGGTTGCGAGGCCGGACACAGAAGAATGTCGGGGATGCTCGGTAATCCAACACATGGCTTCCCCCACCTCTGATGTATCTTTCATAACATCATAGGAAATGAACCCTCCAACTACCGGCCTATGAGAACAGTATCCCGGTATCCCACGCACACCAGGGGGCGATGGATTTTCCAAGGACAGATCGCTGCAGGCGAAGAACCTGTTAACCCTAAACGGATGGGCTGGCATGAATTCCGGCGGTACAGCTTTGTTGCGCGGGTTAACACTCCTTGCCATGCGTGCCTTCTTTCTCTCTCACTATCTACTGGAAGGGTTGGGAGAAAGTAAACCTCAGCCCAGCTTGGAGAGTATAACCATGGGTGACATAAATCTAGCAGACGGTTGTTATAGTAGTAGCGGTGGTGATGGTGTTGTTGGTAGTGGACTGCCCCATAGTACTGCTCGTAATCCGGGCAGGGGGAGGACTGCAAGGTGTCACTCATTGGTAGTAGTGGCAACTGCCACTCCCTATCTTCCCTTGCAAAAGGCCCAGAACGGCGAAAAGAACGGAAAGCCGAGTTTGAATTCGGTATGGATAGTTTTTGGGTTGCATCATCCGGTATAGGTATAGTCTTGCGTCCTGAATCACCAGGGTAAAAGTGTGTGGCGGGCTGCGATCGAGTTAGCTGCACCCGTCACGACGCCTTTGCGTGCATTGCTTTGTTGCTATCTATGGGGTGCATGCTGCTAGGAAACCACCCAGGATTCGAAGGGAAAGACTCGCCTGAGTAAGGAGCCAAGCCATGCCATCCCATGGATACATCGAATGGATCGCATATGTAGATCTATCCCAGACTCGAAGACAACGGTCGCATGTATCCGGGACGAAGCAACCAGAACAGAACCCATGACAAAGTCCACCAAAAAAGAGGCACCTGATGAAAGGGGCAAGGTCGTTCTAGGTACATGTGACGGGTACATATAAGGTGCCATGCAATTGTGGGCGTCCGCAACCACAGGCAGTGGCCTATCTTCCTGTGTTCCTGCTGGGTTTGAATTCGCACTGCGAAGACATATGTGGCTATCGAGCCGCGAGCACCCTAGAGTCTTCGTCGACTTTTTCTGATACAGTAAACTCTTGATTTGATCCTCACCCATTCAGCCGCGAAGTGCGGTTGTTTCCAATCAGCATCGAACGAACATGAATGCCTTAAAAGTGAATATAAGTCAAGCCAACAATCACACTCAGCCCTTTGCCATGGTCTTCGTAAAATACTCCACGTGGAACACGTCCCCGCACTAACTGGAGTTGGGGGAAAAAGAAAAATGACACTGGCCCGGCCAAAGAGGCCAGAGAGGAAGGATACTTAGGTTTACCGACGTTCAAATTTACCAGGGGCATGTGAGACGACAGGATTCTGGACAGCTACAATCTCGACGTACAGCAAGGGGTGCACCCCCGGCAATCCACCTCGATCCAGACATCCTCCAACTCCAGTTCAGCCAGCTCCAGGCTAGCCCATAGTCTGAGTAAACTCGGGACCCGGTTCACGAAATCATCGCGGTCTCGTTCAAAGGCCGTATTTGGTGTCCGAGAGTTGAAAACTGTAACCGCCAAAGAGCAACATTCTCTGCCATGAGAATGTGCACCGCTGTGTTTCCACTACGCCTGATACTCGAGGTGTGGTAAAGGAAGGATTGAGACCGTCTTGTTCCAGAGGGGTAGTGTTGTGGTTGTATGGTTTTCCGCAGATATGATTTCAGGGGTAGCGGGGTGTTATGCGGTGCGTCAGCGATGTGAGGCAAGCTGACAATCGAGAAAAGGAAAGAGCCCCGTGGGTGTATGTGTCAGTGTCAACAGAAAAGAACCAAACAATCATTCAGACCAAGTATACTCCATCTCAAGTTTATTAGACCACACGCAGACACATTATAGACGGCGATATATAGTTAACAAGCGCACACGGAACAGCAGTCGACAGGGATAGATTAGGCCCCCCGAGCCGCCAACATAATGCAAAGGGTGTGTTATCAGATATAACATCTGCCCGTAAGGCGAGTATGGGTGGTGTTCTCAAGGTTATCTCTATCTGGGTGAACCTGAAGTCCGGCATTTGGGTTCTTTGAGGATGGTTCTCCCCAGAACTAAATGCAAATACATTGCATGTTAGCAACCGAATGAACAATTTGCCTCGCCCAGCAAAGTTGTGACCCGATTACCCTCTTAGAAAAAAAGAATCGCGGCGCGGGCCGGGCATTGCCAGAAGGAAGCGCTGCATGTTGTGACGCGGCTGGTCTGTACACTATATAGACTTGTGTACATGTTCAGGCGAAGCAGATTCAATACATTACAGCAAGAATTTGGTTTGGAGCCCAGAGCATCAAGAAAGGACGGCAGGGAAGGCGAACTGGAAAGAAGCGCTGAAGTTTGATCACGTCGTTGTTGATAACTATTACTAGAAGACAAGATAACATCGTCCGAGTCATAAACTCGTATCGGAGGTACAATCTGTCTCCTGATTAGAAGAAAATGTTATCGTTATCATGGGGGTGGATACCAGTACTTAGTACTCTCCAGCCATCTACGCTTGGTTCACCTGATGTCTGGCACTGTGCACTATGGCCGCAAAAAAAAAAAAAAAAAAAAAAAAAAAGAAAAAAAAAAAATAGGTGCAGATAAATGGCGATAATTGCGACTTTCTATACGATAATCGTTCGCAAGAAACACGGCCCCAGCTCTAACGACTAAGGTTAACGTGTCCGATATCAGTGCCATATAACGGGGAGGCGTAGTAGCCAACTGTATTCATCCAGTGAGATCCTGGGGCACGAGTTCCCAAAAGACGAAGCATGCTGGTCTCGTGCTTGTAGTCCTTTTCTTTTCAGATCTTGATAACATTTAAATAGGAATCAACTTATTGTCTTTTTGTGGCATTACGGTAACGGGATTTCGTCAATGCAGCCTCGCCTCCTGCTTTTCTGGAGCAGTACCTGTGCCTAATGCAGAGAGGTCGTAGGCAGAGATGCTATTGACTCGAGTCAGCCATAGGCTTATATTCACCTACATAAGCATGATATTCTGTTGGAAAATCGCGTGGGGTTGACAACAGACAACTGTGCCCTGCTATTTGTTATAGAAGCAAAGACAAGACGCGTAATTATCTGTTGTCCGTAGCCGCCCATGTAGCCGGGCCCAGAGGGCTGTCTGGCTCGGTGCATAGTTGGGAAAATATTAAGGCGAGGCGAGCGTTTGGGCGACAAGTTCGGATTTCAGTCTACCTTGCGTGGCGAGTACAAGACTCCAAGGTTTTACTATATGTCTTGTGTAGTCTTTCTTATGTATAATAGCCAATCGCCAGTAGGAAGCGTACCGCAACTCTGCGTGCTCGACCAGCTCACATCTTGGTATGTATGTACTTAGCTGAACAGGGCGTGAACAATCGGGGGAACACGTTAAGCCAAGCAGATACATTATTTCCGGAATACCCTGGATTCGAGCGGAATTTGCTGTTGGCGGCCTGCCCGAGACAATCAATCGAAGCTGTTCTGCGGTGTCCCGTCGCAGACCGGACATTGGAAGAAAGTACCTTTTTAGGAACTGCCTCCTCTGGATGTTGCTCAGCTTGTTATTAACCGTGCTATACGAGTCTAGCTCCACACGAGGCACCAAACATGCGTTCCCTCTGCATAGCCAGTACCACCGGATCGCCTGTCCTGTCTGTACATGCCCGCTGTACATAGCGGACCATATCTCTCGGATGATCCAATCTAAGGGCTGGATAATGGTACAAAATGCCGCCACTGCATTGATCAGGCCCCGCTGTGGAGGTCACGTCGCACCCAGACGGGAGACGACACGACACGCCACGCCCGTTCTGGAGTTCGCGGCAGGGGACTCCACCATGCGCCGCAGCCGTGGGCGCGACTGGGAAATTCAGTACGTACTTGTTAAGATTGCAGCGTGGTATCTAGCGCAACCAATTGTCTGGAGAAACGCGATAGCACGTAAGCTTAGACCGCCACACACAGGGGTAGAAGAACGCTTTTGGCCGATGGAGCCTCAGCATCTAGATTGAGTGCTGTTCTGGTCTGGTTCTAGCGCGGCATACCAGCTCGAATCTCTCCCTTTTATGATAGCCGCTCCGCTCAGGGCAAGTTTAACGGATTTGCAGTGCATTCTGCTGAGCCTGCTGCTGTCCTGGCTCCAGACTGGGGTGCCTAGTTGCGCACCGCTTCCTTTGATAGATTTAGCTGTTGATACCCTTGTGCTTCACCACACTGCTAGACCACTATCACCCTCCTTACCCATTCATCGTTGTGTAGAGGTGGGGTTGATATAACAAATGCGACTTGCGATGTCCCCCGCTATAAAAGCAATATCTGTGAGGTCTGCGAACAGGCGCTCCACAATAAAAGCAGCTGATATCCCTGACTAGTAAGGACCCTCCTTCAACACCCCTTACGTTAGCAGTACCCACCTGGTTTGACGCATTGGGCATGGTCAGATTCGCTGCTGAATACCTTCCCGCCGAGCTAGTACATAGAGGTTTTCACACCTCTGGCTGACGGAATACGGGGCATAAAACCACTTTGTTAACTCGCAGATCTCTTCCTTAATATACGTTTGACCGTACCCAATCACCCGTGTGCTTCGTCTCAGGCGCCTGTGGCGCAGCTTGTGAGGACAGGACCAGGGGGCCTAGCCTGAATGTCCCCTCTCCTGGCTGTGCATATTGTATTGGCCATAATAGGGGTATAAATGATACCAAAGCTCCACTCATTGATGATCATCGCATAACAAGGTATACCACATATAGTAGCCGAGATAATTTTGAACAACTTGCTGGGTTACGTATCGTTTGATAAAACGCGTCTTTTAACCAGCCCCAGTTCGGCCGAGCCAACCAGCCTCACACACATGAATAATGAAGATACACACCAAATTAATATATGGTCAAAGCCCAGCAGCGAGTTGTTGCACTCGGCTGAGGCCCTGGGAACGAGCTGACAAGTGATTAATGATCCTTCAGGGGCGTGTCCTCCACCAACCAAACAGCCCACCCACCACCTTATTTACCGGGGCCAGGTAGTCCAGGGGTCATGGATAAGAGTTCCCCTGGATTAAGGGCATCTGAAGACGTATCGAGCATGCTACCTCCGGGCCCTGTGTCTGTAGTCAACTTAATCGCTTTGCACTTGCTAACGAATCGATTATTAACCCTGGAAGTGATAATTTGCGCAGCTACCCCTTACCGTGTCTCGTCCTGACAAAGCTGCTAGCGTAGACATGTCCACAATCCAGTCTAATTTGGTGAGCCAATCCATCCAACCATTAGAAACTTCAACGGTGCGTTCTCATTTTGATCTACCATAACCGCGAAGGACACCAGCCACACAATTAGCTTTAATATGTGCTAGATTAGAGGTTTAGCGGCTCGATGATTGGAAGAAACGATAATATGGCGCTGGTGGATGAGTTCCATCAGCTTCGGGCGTACCTTGTCGTTTCGGAAGAAGCAAGCCAGCCCTCCACTAGCCGAGAAGATGATCTGGTCTGGCGGAGGCATAAGCTTGCACCCGGGTAATGATACATGTTTTCGACGGATGACGAACACTTTGGCCCCCGGCCAAGAGAGCGAGCAAGTAGAAGAGATCGCCACATATTAGCGTGCCTGCCCTGCACCATTACTTTGAAGTAAACAGCAGGTAAACTCGGGGGGTAGACCACCCCTGACTCTGCCTAATCCAAGCATATTCAGGTCCGCAGGGCCGACAGCGCAGCAAGCACATGTGTTCAATTCGAATACCAGACCTGCTCACTCACCCACCACACACCAACAACGGATGACCGAGCTTTGCTCGCGTCATGTCTGGATCTGGTATTGACTGCACGAATGAGAGTGCAAAGCCGGGGAAGCATAGATAACCCGCGGACTTGTTATCGTATCACTAGCTCGGCAAATCTAGGCTAAATGCATGGACGGTTCAATGCTCCTGGGCAAAAATGGCGATGTTGGAGTTGACATTGGCATGGTTGGGCCTAAGATATTGATTGGGCGGATATTGTGCTCCAGAATCCTAGCAATAGGGGTTTCTTGTAGATATTACTATTTGCATCTTCTAGATCTGGAACGCGGTGAGGATCCCCTTTATGAATGGGTAGCAGCTCTGGAGAAGATACATAGCATAGCGTCAATTGCGATCGCGGTTGGAGATGATAATGTTATTATGGGGCCTGAAGCGCCTATCCGTCCTTCCATTTGTTGCTCATCCAGATCTTCCCCTTTCGCCGGTCGCGTTTACCTGTATAGGATCATGGGGTCATTGGTTCTGCTGGCCTCGATGGTGGCAGAGCCAAAATAAACGGTAATACAACCCGGTCAGGGACTAGATAACCCGGGGGCGCCGCTGTGGAGGTTGGCGAGGTCGATAGCCGGGTGGAGGCCAGTTTGCCATCCCCGGTAGAGACTGTAGAGCCTGCCCAAGGATGCGGTCGCGGATGCGCGGCCACAATGGTTGGCGTTCAGTCCAATTATTAGACTGTGGCACTCACGTACGATGAGGTCGAGCGCAGGTCGGAGATCATAGTCGACGAGGGGGACGCGAAGGTACGTACGTAGTCTGTATTTGGTTGCTTGCGTGAACCAAGAGAGACGGCATACTCTATCTTTGCCTGATATAGCGGAGCCAAATGAGATGTGAAGAGTTGTTGGAAAGGAGAAGCTCTGTATAGTGAAGGAGACGCCAGGAAGGTGACTAGTAGCTAGTTCAATATCGCTGAATATTCCGTCCGTATATGCATATTCTTCGCCCGGGCAAGTCCCTATCAGGATTGGAGCTCATTCTGATGATAATAAGTAGCCAGCGAGGCTGGTCGTGGTAGTGGTGATGGTGGAGGACCGACCCGCCGTTTGGGTTTCCCAGGCCCATCCGCCCCGGAACTCATGACAAGTTCTCCAGTGAAAAAGACCATGGAACGGTTTCGGTTACTCCCTTTGTTCTACACGGTTACAGGATCAGGATGCTGATTGTGAAGACATGTTAGCCCTATACACGTCCCTGTAGTTATGCGTCCATCCCCATATCCACGGAGGAATATCCACCTGCCACCGAGGATATGGACAGTTGGTGCTACTTTTTTACGGAGTTGCCCTCGGTAATGGAGGACATAGAAGTCGGAGCCGTCATCGGATTGGAAGGCCCTCAATGCGCCTGGTGCGGGGGGGTAAGGTATTGTTTGATGCACAAACCTCATATATCCAGCCACTGGGCTTTAGCCTGATAGTCGGGACCGGGCGAACAAGACGAAATAGGTCGTAGACAGGGCAACCCCTGTAGAATGACAGAGCCCAGCGAGGCCTAATCCCATTCTCCTTGATTTTGTGTACATTGCGGACCCTATTCACAACACTAGAGTTCCATGCGAGGCGCGAGCACATCCCTATCAACGAGTTGGCGGAATCGCTAGGCACGGTACAGATATAGGCAATCGCAAGCGAACTGTACGCAGCGGGGACAAACCTACCTAGTCTTCAGCGTCTTCACCTCCAGGTGGATTCTGGTAATCGTATGTATTCTTCCACTGCACTACATGGCTCCTCCGTCCTCGCCCGCTAGTTGCTTAAAAGTTATCCATCCAACAGTCGTCCTTCGCTGCATATCCCTTCCAGCGAACGAACGAGATCCCTGATCATCTTTTCGCCGATGGCGTCCAACTCAACTCGAAACGGTCTTCTATCCGGACCGAAATCGTCCCTCAAGAGGTAAGAGTTGGTACCTGCGCAATATAGTCACACCACCCGTATTATGGCTTTCGCGTTTGCGACGTAGTTCGCTGGACTTTGCATGCAAGGGCCGGTGTTGGTATTAGATGACAAGTTCTCTGGCATCAGCGTCGCTAACAGATGTTCTGTGCTCATTTAGTGCCCGCATGTACAAGGAGGGGAAGGAGCCACCGTTGATGTATTACAGTGATGAGACAATACATTGCACGAGTAATATAAGTGGCACCCACCCTGTGTTTCTTATACTATTCCTCCGGACATTTAATTGCTTCAGCCCCGCCGCCCAATAAGGGTATATTCAAGATATCAGGCCTTCCTGTGGCCCCAATCATGCCGGCAATGGAAGTAGGACGATTTAACCTTTCTCAAACCCAGGTGGCGGGACATATAATCAAGTGTATCAGCAAAGCAAGGCCCGGTACATCAAGCGATAGAATTCTCGCCTCCGCTCCTTTAGCAGATTTCCCTCTGCCCCCCTCCTCCCCTCCAAGCCATTCAAACTCGCCTGTTCAGTCTTGCAGCACTGGATGCGGTGTCTTGGCCGACTGTAGTATACCATAATCAGGCATTCTCTACCCGCTCGCAACACGAGGAAGGCCTCGCGGAGCTGGTTCCGGACAGCGTACCATGCCACTGCAGATGACATGGCGAAGAACTGGCTGGTTCACCCACGTCAGCTCTCGGTTCGACAGGCCTTGCGCGCCTGCCCAAGGGTAGAGAGGCCAGGCAATGACCGCGGGATTCGCAGCTGTACGAGGTTCGTAGTGTAGTACGCGGCTGCGGGCTCTTCAACGAAGCGGGCTATTGCGGCTAACTCTGGGAGGCTGTGTGCTCCGCACCGGCAGCGCGATATATATCCCATGCATGATTGTGCCCTAACAGGAGTATCTACTTTCCGTCGTTCCTCCCGCCGGGCTTTGTGTCTCGCAGCAGCTGACAATATCTGCTGTTTCCAATGTTGAACGTATGAGACCACCATGACCTGATGATTGATTGGTTGCTTTATTCACACCCACTCATATCGGTCTAAATGCCTGGTCGGCGTCTGCGGGTGTAGACCCTGTGTTCATTCTTTGGCACACCGATTTACCTCCCCTTTATTACCATGGCCTGCAGGCAGGAATATTCTGTCTTGCGCTCCGTACGAGGATCTGCACTTTGGTCGCGAGAGGTGGGAATGGTGGGCTACGCGCGGTCCACGACAAGTCTCGACACTACTGAATGTATCTCGTGGCGATGTTCATGACCCTTGTCCTTCCACAGCGTCCACTATGGCGATGTCTCAAGTGGTGGGAGAACGCCGGGAATATTCCAGACACAGAGGCGAGCGTAAACGCTGCGGTTCGCAGGCCTGGAACAATACAGCGTAGCACTTTTGCGGCCCCAAGCCACTCACATGCGAATAAAGCGACAGCTGCAGGAAATCCTGTCAATTCCGTATATATATACAATGCCCGATTGCCTTATAGCGGAAATTCGTCAAGATAATGGATGTACGCGAGAAAGAAACGTGTTGAAAACATCCAATAACCGCGTGATGCAGACTCATTGGCCCTGGGGTTGAGAGACCAGTCTCTCGTAGTACCCCATTAACGTCGAACCTTAACGAGGCAGGTACTCTTTGGCTTGGAGATTGCTTGTGTATGTTTTGGTTCTGAAGAAGACATTCGTCCAGTCTCCAGATAGTATCCAGACTGTTCTCTTTCCAGTGGCTGTCGTCGTTGCTGACCGAAGTGCTCTCGTCGGACGATCACGCAGGCCTGTTTAGACAATAGTATAGATTATCATTAACCCCCGGGCTGATTCCCGATTCTAAACGGCGGCAAGGTTATCCTGGCTCCGTGTTGAATGGCATAACTGCACTGGACCGCGAGCCCCGACACAGCCGGAACCGGCCAGCTAGGGCAGGTTGTAGAGCCGCTTGGGTAGGTGTAAACACCCGATTCCCTCCGAGGGCGCACTGCAGGTACGTTGTTGGGAGTAACTCGTGATGAAGCCCTTGTTCATCCCAATTCCTCGACTGTAACTTGGGGACGTGATCAGATTCTCACTGGTATGATGGTCGGATACATCGAACAATGGGCCTACGGGATTTAGGTCAAGGGGAATGAAACCCCGAGTGTCAAGGTTTGGAGTTACTTTATAAAACAGGGTCTGGGCTCCTATACTGCATGCCATGGAGCAAGCCGGGACCGGAATACAACGTTCATCAATAGATCCTGTCCACCAGTCTCAGGGCGATGTAGGTGCATAGGGTTTTTGAATGTTTGCCGCATGCTCTCCATGCATTGAATAACTATACTGATGGAAATCTGGAGGAATAAGCGGGTTGCGAATGACTGCTGTTCAGGCTCTGGGTTGAGAAATGCTAACCCACACTCGACCGACGCATAAGCCTGCCTTGCACCAAGGGATTGAGCTGAGTAGACTTGTTATCCCAATGGGGCAACTCTCCGCAAAACCTATGCTCCTCTGTAGTATTGGTTGTTGTTCCCGTACGCTGTGAGTGTAAACTGTACCTAGGTACCAGTAGGTTCCTGCCTTTTCAGATCCAATCCACCCGCTCTTCCCCTTTCAGGCCAGACAAACTTGCCTGGTCTAGCAAAAAAACTTTCTCAAATCCAGAGGAAGCCAGCGATGGCGCTCTTTCCCAATATCTCTATGAAGTCTCCAGCGCTTAGTCGGTTGCAGCGGAAGCAGACGCTGATCCAGAGTAGGGCGGTGATATATATACATAATACCTGGCTAGAATCTACATCTTATCCACAGTGCCAAATTCTGGGAATCTGGTAGTGCTGGTGCGGAGCCATAAGTGAACACTTTCCCCACCTCTCAATGGCATTCATGCCAATCCGGCAACTGATATGATTCGCATGTTTCTACCACGAGGCTGAGGATTGTTTATGGACCGTCGAAAGATTCAACTTGGGTTCATCAATCACCTAGGTTGCCATTGTCGTCGACCTGGGGAGAGGACGGTGGGTTTTCAGGATAATGACCCGGTTTTCTACTAGCGCTTAAATAAACGGGACCATGTAAACATTCATGTGAAAGCTGTTCATGTCAAACAAATCCTCGTATGGGAGCGGAGGCGGGTTTCCGCCGCAGGGTACGTAATGCGCAATGTGTAGTTTACCCGTGGTATTGAGTTTCACCGTAGCCCACCCCTAGCCGCTGGAATGTAGATGGATTTCCCTTTAACGGGGCCTGGTTAATCGTCACTCACCGACCTTGCGCGGCGTATCCGCTTTGTGACTGGCCCTCTATTGGGAGAGCCCGGCTGCATGTTTCCACAAGTCCTTTGAAACGAAAAAAAAAAGAGCGCCGTACACTTTACGATCTGTTGCCCTTCCCGTGTCGCTACCATAATGCCTCGATAGGGACCAAGAACGGGATCAGCCGTGGTCTAGATATGCTAGGCACATCGGACCACAAGCGCCGCATGGTTTAATGGAAAGGAGCTAACGAGAGATGGTCTAAACTGGCGTCTTCGATAAACTGGAGGTCTCGGGGGGGTGGGGTGCTGTTCCTGAGTCCCGTAGAATTGTGAGCTATAGTATAACCAAGTACATGCGTCAGCTCCAGGCTGAATTCGAGATAGATGAAGACCGAAAAGGGAAGCCGCCACATCAACAGTTTGCTCTGTCGCTGCGTGCCTCTCCCTGGTGTAGAGCTGTAGCTTGCCATGCACAATCCCAATCCGCCCCGCTCCGACTGAAGTCCCCTCGGATTTCGAGTAGGGTTTAACGCAAGCGCGTTATAGGTGAAGTTCCGCCTCAGCCTAGTTGATTTGTGGTAAAGATAAGTTGATTTCCTGTGTTTTGCCGTAGTGGACATTTTGTGACAGCCTCCTTGGCCATCCATGATTATAGCTTCGACAATCTGGAATCAGCCCTCAATCAGCAAGGGGGCATTCTGCACTGGTTAATGTGTGTGTTATCATCTCTGGTGGATTCGATGATTGCGGGGTCGGGCCTCATCGGCTCGAATGAAATGTGGACCTGCTTAATGGGTATCTCCTAATGAGACCCAGTCAGTCCTCTAGAAGGCCGAGGTGGGGACCGGACTTATTCGTGAGTACACGGAGCTGGTTGGGTATGGATTTCATACACAAATGGAGCGTGAGAATAGAACCCACTTACAGTAACAGGCACGATAGCCCCAACCGCCGGCTAACCATCGTGCGGAGCAGACCTGGGTGAACATCCACCGATAATTACGTAGACATTGGGGCCCGGGAGGGAGACGACCGAGGGAGGGCCCTTTGGGAACTGCTCTACTCCCAGAAAAAGCAGACGATCCCAGCGCGTCCGTCCACAGAAGTATAGCTGGCTCTGACCCCTTGATTGTAATGACTATCCTCGACGCAGTTTATGGATTCTCCATAGTCGCGTGTGGACACAGATACACGTCTTAGCCAAGCGTATATGTAGCGTGTCCGACCCTTAGTGTGTGTACAATGAGACCCGGGGTGTAATTTCTAGTTGCACCGTTGCGTGAACACCAGAATGATTGTAAGGGCCTGGCAATATAGGCGGCCTTTGGTAGAGGTAGATTGCAACCATTTCCCCGGCCCATTGGTAGTAGTGTAGGCTCAGGTAGCTGCTCACAACAAGGATTGTAGTCTTCTGGCCCTTTCCAGCTTCTGCTGACGAGGACCTGCTACTCGCGCGGTACAGGGGAGCTGCCGCGCGGAAGATTATCATTTTCGCTTGTGTGGATTCATGCGGCTGGACGACCCGGGAGGAGGCCGCACACGGAGCATGGGAGATCGCCCATAGTGTTCTGAGTGCCCGCAGCAACGGCCTCACGGAGGTCTGGATGGTCGGGCAGGAGAACACTTGCAGCGCTGGTCGTGTAGATATCAGCGCAGCAGGACAGACACGTACCCGTTGACTGTCAGGGCGACTGTTTGTTCAGCACTGAACGGACTGCAGCATAAGATACCCCAATATCCAAGTTTGCACGTTTCTATGGTAGGTTGGCCTGGAACTCTATGTACTTCCCCTGGTACATAAGCCGTGCAAGAAACCACATCCTACACCGGCTCACCAAGAGCTGAACCTGTACTGGATCCACCTCCGCACTGTCGGCCATTTTCACAGCTGGTGCCATTGTCCATCTTGCTCCGCAGGACCCGCCAGCCGCCACTTGACGTTCCTCTCGCATGACTATTCTGAGGTTCTTCCATCCCTAACAAACCGACCTGTCGAAACTTCCATCTCGTTGCCATTTGCTTGTCCAGGCCCGTACGTTCCAATGTCGCGCGCGAACCGGCCAACAACGTGGTCGCTGGGGTCGAAGTTTGCCAGGCTCCCAGCCCCAGCCCCATGCGTACATGTGGATTTTATCGCACTTGAAGTCTACCCTTATGGCGTAGTGGTAAGCTTTCGAAGACTCCCTTAAGGGCTTTACTGCACCTCCTAATTTGCAAAGTTTGGACCCGGGACGTGCTTTCTTCCCCTAAGGTACGACGCTCTCGTCGTCCATTCCATCTGCTTCGATAATCGCGACACGCGTAGAAATGGACTTTAGCCCGTTTGGGCTTCACCGTTATGGTTCAGAGTGGTGATAGGCCATTGCGGATTCCCTCAGCTTAGCCGCTATACGTTCTAATTCGAACGGTTGGACCTGGGGCTTTCTTTCTTTCTTTCTTTCTTGCCCTGGGGCACGACGCGATTGTTGTCCATCCATCCGCTTGGATAATTGCGAGCTCTGTAACTGGCGTTATTATACATCCTTGAGTGAGCCTGACATGATAAGAGGCTGCAAAGCTGCAAGACCCCAAGTGTCTCCATCACTCGCTCGCAATCCCGGGCCCTTTCGAGGGGTAGCTTTGTGATGAAGCTTGAGCAGGTGATCCGACAAATCATGTCGAGAGTATCATCTATCTACTTCTTGGTTTCGAAGGGAGTTGTCAGATGGCAGAAAGCATGCATATTCCCCGGAGAGTTTAGTTTACGTGTCTCTCTCCATTTCAAGCGACTTATCATGGGTCTAGATGTAAATGTCTCGTGGTTATGATGCGCATATCCTTGCCGGTGCATCATATCATATGACGACAGAGGCTGCGTTATTGAGGTGTGGACTTTCAAGAACCAGGATACATTGTGATCGCGCATTCCCTTAAGCTAAATTCTGTCTGATTTTCAGGGATAGAACCCCGTCGCAGTGGACCTGCATTGTGGGTTGGGTCCTAACCTGGTGGACCACGCGAGAAGTGGGGAGTCGTTGTGGGCCACCACATGGGCAACAGACCTTTGTATCGGGAGGTCAGCAGTTCCAATTCCGCGGCATGCATGCGCTGATACGACGGCAATGTCGGCCAGAGGATTCTGTTTCATTTCCCGCCGCCGCCGCCAGGTGTGGTAGCGTAGCTGGGGTGCCTGTTATGGTGTTGGTGTTTCTTGCCTGAATGGCTAGGACCGAGATCGGAAAAAAGGAGGGGAGCGTGATCAACTTGAGTAGCATACGCCTGTGCTGTTAGGGAAGTATAGTATAGGGTAGCTAGTCGATCAAAGCGGGTCCTGCCCTTGGGATCCAGTTCTAGGTAGAGCAGCACAACATAAAGCGACGTCATGTAACTCGACCAGGACCACCGCTCGGAATACACGAGAGCTTGAACGGTCAGAGGTTGGTGAACCAGAACCCCCTGTTGTGTTGTATTGGCCCGGAGAGAAACCTGGACTTCCACAGCAGTTCCTTGTTGGCACCGTCCGGCTTTGAGTGCCGCAACACCGTAGTAGCCATAAACATTTCCTTTATGTTCGCAGAGTCCCTCAGATAAGATATGAGAAGTTCCGTAGTCAAGTATGCCTTGCACTACGGAAGCGAGCTGGTGAAAACAGTGCCACTTCTCTGTTCGTTCCCGAGGAATATCAAATCTGTCTGCATGACCAAATCAACAATGAGCAGCGGAGGCTATCAGCGCCTTGAAAAGGCGACGCCGATATAATCCGGGAATGAGACATCTCGAACCACGAAGACGCATACATACATACTACATGAAAACCTCCGTGAGGCGCAAGATAATACATCTCACGACCCATGGACGTCCGCACAAGACATGCACGTTGCGTGCTGTCTTTGCCAAAGGGGTCACTGCGCTGGTCGATCGCTCGCATATACACCGGGGAGCACGATCCTCAGCTTGTGCGTAATGGTGCAAGCCGCAAAGTCGTCATTCATTTCATATTCATGGATACAAAAGCCGGACAACCCACCCACCCAGTGTCCCCCTTTTAAGGTGATTGCAAGGTTCTGCACCCAGCGCCTAAATGGCCTTGGACGCTCTTGCCAGGAGATGATGAGTTGTTGTCCGGTCCTCCGGGCACGAGGCGTCAGCCGTTCCCTCGCATGCTGGGCAGGTATGTGACGTGACGTCGAGGCCCGACATGTCGCTGATAGGTACCGAAATTGGTATCGGTATAAAGAGATGAATATTCGTATTGTATTGATGCTTTCTCTGTACTGTGTGTTGTGTGTTCTGGCACCGTCTCGGTCTCGGTCTCTCGACCAAGGAATCCATGCAGTTTGAGACATGGACTCTTGTCATTTTATGTAGAACGTCCACATTTTCATACAGTCTAAGTCGGAGTGTGTCGATCAGTCGCTGTGTGCAAGTATGTGGGAATAGCTTAAGGCGAGTTTCCTTCTGCCCCTTGATCCCACGCCGTCAGGATCGATGTAGGGCGTGACGTCCCACGCGGTCTTGGCCATCCATATAGAGATCGTAGACGATGATAGTGTTCTACATGCTAAATACATGCCCAGTCTGTTCGGATATATATATATATATATATATATATCCATAATTCGAGGCTGTTCGGGGGGTTGGCAGGTTTATCCGTGGGGACCGCTGAAAACGAACCGAACCGAAACAAGCAGGGGCGTCATAATACCCTAGTGAATGATGGTGCCGACTGTTACGTGGTCTTTTGATAGTATGCGCGATGTTCGATCTTGTGTTGAAGGGATATAACAACACACCAACGTTTGTTATTAGGTATTCCAGAACCGCGAGCAGACATGCGTAAGGAGGTGGTTTCAACGTTTAGTATCCCCTTATGCGTTCAGTACTGAATTTAGTCGCATTTAGTTCACGGCGACCAGCGCAGTGATTACATCAGGCAAGGCATTTCCTATTCGGCTTGCTGTTTGTAGAAGCCCAACACCAAACTGAGCTCTCCCTCGCTGTCCTCAACGATAGGAGGAGAAGATCCGCGTGATAAGGCATAGGTAACGGAAACACCCTTGGTATCTCCAACTATCCTCTTACGAAACTGAATTGGAGCAACATGAACATGCGATATCGAGTCGAGTCCTCGAAGGTCCTGGAACCCAGCACACTGGGTCGCCTCAACATCCCAGCCCCAGCCGGCATGAATTGCCTAAAGAAACCGGTATTTCTTCTATCGAAGTCATTCGCATAGAAATACGAGGGATTGCATAGGCAAGGAAGGGACCACCAGGCATGACTCAGAAGAGCCACACTCTTAGACTAGCTCATCCAGATAAGACACAATATCCCCGTCCTAGCCAGTCGACCCAGGTCAGTCACATTAGCTAGCTAGATAACTGGTCTCGCTGGTGTCAAAGAGAAAGAGGGACCGTCCAGTTTATCCCGCTGCAGTATGCAGCTGGATCCTATTGTCCATTAGTTTGGTCTGTCGTTATGTATGGAGTCTGCGGGCCTGGGTCACAACAACCGCGTCGAGTGAGCTCACTACACCCACCTCAATACTTTCTTCTGCGTAACTCTGTTTCACTCGAGACTTTTTCTGGGTTCGCTGGCTCGCAGATCCCAATCTGACACGTGCGCGCGCGCACCTCTCATATTTCGGAGATAGGTAAATTCAGTGTCACAGTTAGGACACTCGAACGGGATGGATCCGGAGGTGCGTATGTAATATCAAACAGATGAAATCATGTCAAGTTTCAGTTCTGCAAACAAGCTGCCAGGAACGCAAGCCTAGCCTGTCTGGGTAGGTCGTCGTCTTGTCGTGTGGCTGCAGGCAGGCGGAGGAGATAGAGGAGGAATTATCCGCTTGTTAATAAGCTTCTTTAAGGCTCTGCCCCTTTTTCCAACCATGGTTGATTGCATTAGGGTTCGTGGATTAAGTGGTATGTTATTTGAGAGAGAAAAACAGGTGGCTATGCTGCTCGCACTCATCCCTTTGCAACGACACAGGGGGCGCCTCGCACATCGGTTCCAATTCCAGCCCCGCTGAGGAATCCGCCAACGCCAGACATCATCGACATCAATATCAAGCCGAGCTGGCAGTCATCACACAGTTTGCAACTCGTGTATAGTTATTGGTGTTGTTCAAGAGCGTGAACGATGTATTTGGCGTCTGGCTTCAGCTGTTTCAGACGGACGAATTGCATAGACTACGATGCAATCTTTGCAGTTAGTTCAGGGTGATCGTGCCTCGTAGTGACGATCATTTAGGTCGGGTATACATAAGCCCCGAAGCAGAACAGACCAGTGAGTCCAGTCGAGCCACCACTCTCCGTTTGGAAACGGAGCTCGTAAGGAGGGCGTTGGGGGTACATCTCCAGACCCGCGCCCGAGCGCAGAGCGAGCGACTCGATGCATGCTACCTCGACAGATTCGATTCTTGGGAATCATATGGGTCATACTGACGGCGGTACAGAAGCGAATCGAGGAGGGTCAGGAGTCAGTCCAACTTCAACAACATTCCGACCACTTGCTTGGGAGGTAACTTCGAGGCTTTCTTGCGGATCATGTCCGGCAATGTTCGCTTGCCATGTCATCATCTGCCGGCTAGTTGTTGTATTGTCCCTTTCGTGATTTGGATTTTCTCCGATGTTGCCCCTCGAATCGAATCTAGCTCGCAAATATTACCAGACTTGCCGTTCTCAACACCCGCTAAAGTCGATGAAAGTGAATATCTTTTGGTGGGTAGGCACGCAGATATCATATTGCACCGGCGCTGGATGGGACTGGATAATTGCATTGTCAAACTATTGCCGAGGAGGAGGAGGACCACCGACCTACGATCCGGTGCATAGATTGGCTCATTTGTCCTATTATTTGCTCATATCGTACGGACCACAAGCAACGATTCGACCTACCCTTGCTCGCCGGGTTGGTAATTCCAGAGCGCCATGCAATTTTTACCAGTCGTCTTGGTTCGAATGGATGGCTATACCGGCACTGGAAGTGCATTATCTGGGTATGTATTTATGTATGTTCCACTCCATCTGCGTAGTAGCTCACTGCCAACGATTCCCATATCGCTGATGGCTTTCGCTCACTGTCAGTCTCCGCAGTGTAGTCCAGCCCACCTCGTACGAGGTACACACGCGCGTGTGGGACGGGTCTGGCAAACAAACCACACCACGGGAGACGTGTTTACGACTGTTTCATCCGTAGTTCGACATCCGTAAACTGAAACGTTATTCAACACATCAGCTACCTCCGCCGATAGATATCGAATGCCATTTATCACCCTTTGGAAATCGGCCGATTGATTTATCTGTTGTCTTGCTGTCACGACCTTCTCTTTGGGGCGAGGCCCCTACACATTAAAGTGGATATAGAAAAAGAGTCCTGAAACACCGCACGGCCCTGTGCAACCACCAAGGTTCGGAAGGAGAGGAACCGCGGTTTGGCGACCTTAGCTTAGGGTATGGTTGACTGTTTGTTAGTTAGGCACAAGCGGCATCCGTATTCCCCGTTTCCGGTCGGCGGTACTATGTATCCCTATGTATACCTGTGTAATAGGAACAGATTGGTGACTCGGCCGTGTCTCTTGAGTACAACAACAACGGGCCTCCCGCGTGTGGGAACGGAGCGTGAGGTTGGCTGATTGGGGCGTCACCCTGGAATGTGGTATGTATGTAGTAGATCCATATGGCAGAGCACGGGCGCGAGGATCATGGACGTGAGGATCACGGTGGGAGCAGGTCGCCGGGCACAAGTAGTGGCACAGTCGAATAGTCGAACAGTCCCCACGCCATAAGCTCTGTGCTCTCCTTCTGCAGCATCGGTACATATCCAAATCATCTTTCTCTTCCTGTATATGTCGGGCACCATTTTTCAGATGCTGTGCACTGAACACGAATGCTAGCGCATCTGCATAGAATATTGCCCGTCCCCCTGTTACGGGTAATTCTCGAGACCGTTGCTGCCCTCTGTCCGGCGGTTTCCCCTCCCCTCCCTTAAGCGACGTGATTCGAGGATGCGTTATCCCCCGCTACCTAAGATCGACCCCGGTGATAGAGGCGTTGCAGGTTGGAAAAATATGACCCATGTAACTTGACTTGCATATATTGGAAGGCGCTCGCTATGCAGGTAGTTGAACCCTGAACATAACCCGCTTCTGGACGGCGAGGACTAGACAGAGAGAAGCAGAGCCAAAGCCACCTGCTGGCCGGACAGGATCATGTCCTCCTGAGATAGGGCTTTCATGTCCCCGTGTCGTTGGTTACGATAAGTACTATTCTATCCGACTAGATACATGATCTCGAGTATCAAGCATGTATCCACCGGAATGCAAGCGCTGAGCTGTCGTTTTGTTACCGTACATGTGAACGAAGAACGAACGCTCAGATTTTCTTGTAGAAGGTGTGTTTTGCCGCTTGCCCACGAAGTATGCATAGCCCACATCACCACGCTCAAGCCGCAAAAACATTCCAGCTGGCTGGGGAAGGCAAGAAGACGAAGAGAGTGATCGTCTTTCTGCATCAGAACGAAGATACCTATCTAGATTTGGTTGGTTGCTGCATGAATACCCCCCCCCCCCCCGGATACGACGGTTAAAAGCGCGCATCCCATCCGTTGATAGGCACCGCCACGCCGCGACCATTATCGCAACGGCCGAACGCCAGAGGTTGCCCCGTCTATGTCGAGATTCTGGTTGTAGAACACTAGGACGAAACAGCACCGGACTCGCTACTCTTAGGCACTGTTAGGTCTATCCTCGCCCTGTCCGCTGCCGTAATGCCGGACCACACACACAACAGTGTAGGATATGTCTCACGCCGAGGACAGTTTCAAGGGCGGTATAACGGCGAGATGCCAGTTGTGGTCCCGTTTCTCTGCAGGCAGACCAGGGTGGCGTGGGGTGTCTGGAAAAACCGAACTGAAGCAGGAATCTGAGAGAAGAAAATGCACCACATAGTAGTAGAACTAGCGACGGCGGCTTTCTCTTCTCTTGAATGGTCTTCCGGACTGTCATCAATCAAATGCCGCGTGTTCGCATTTTATGCGCAGAGACCACTCGACTTGATGTAACCGCATTCAATCCTTAGGCTCAGCAGTTTCGAAACGAAGAAGAATCAATCGGCAATGCCATAATTGAATGGAGGCATTATAATGATCCTCTGAGTTGTGTAGAAAACAGAGGACCCCACCACCACCACCACCACCCATAGGCGACATCCAATCCTGCGACTTTTCCAGTATAAGTTTCCGTTGAGAGCAGGAGTCCCCCGTCACGCAATACAACGTCCAGTTCCTTTTTTATCTTCCTCCCTCGCTATCATCAATAACCAAGCCGACGCTATCGGCCGCCCGACAAAATCCTAAATGTGATAGACCCTGGAAGTGCCCCATTGGCCTGTTATGTAAGAGAAACCACCTAGCCAATCCTCTGTCCCAAACAGGACGGCTATATCGAGAACCATCTTCCGTAATGGTGACTGAAAAAAAAGGAAGGTCCAAGGTAAAGATCAGGTTGGTTGATGGGTAATGGGCCTGGGGGGTCTCTCGCGGATTCTCCGTTCCAGAGCTCACTGACACTCGCGTTCAGTGGTCGGAAGAATCCGTCCTGTGTGCCTTCTTTTTGGAACCCATCGCATGTGTGTGAAATCCGGGGATTCATGGGCCTCGACTAGAAGATGATAATTCTGGTTTGCGTGGTTAATTAACCATGGAGCACGCACAACGCTCCGATGTTGGTAAAGGAATCATCATTTCATCGGCGGCGGGCGAGAACCATAAGTATGTCGCCCCCAGCTAGCTACATCCTCATGCATCTAGCATTGCATGAATGGGCATGGCCATGGTCCTCGCAATCTCCTAGGCTGTACGGGAACAGCCGAGATCAAAGCCGCGCTTATATAGGGTTGTTCGGGCGAGGATATGCGATGTAAACCGCAATTAGCAGTTACATATGTAAGCTGCCCGGCGGGCGAAGCGCACACGGCAAGGCCACCACCGTTTTGCACGTTTGCTGCGCGTGTCGACTAGTTCCACAGGAAGGCTGATCAGTACAGCCACGATTCCTGCTCGATCGATATTTGGGATGTTTTGCTTCCCCGCGGAGTGAGTGGGTGTATATAATGATATGAAGAAGGGGCCGGAGGATGGAGTATTGTGTCGACTAGTGTCTAGGCAGACGACCGGCCGCCCAGGGTAATGGCGAGCCTATATGGGAGAACGCGGTCCTGGCGTTGGGGAGAATCTTAGTTGGATGGTTGTGATCCTCCCTTGTTGACTCGACGCGTGAGTCGGAGCCTAGTAGGGAGTACAGGGCTCGTCGACGGCTTTCACGTTTGGTAAATGATTGTCTGTATCAAAAATCCAGCATGTATGTATTCGCCGCAGGGGGTGTGCTTCATATGAAGCAGTCGTTCCCAGCCTTAGACCACTCCAGCTGACATGGGTAAGGGGGCCCTGCCTCAACTCGGGTAGAGTACCTAAAGGAAGCCAGGGGCAATAATGGCATGATCCACACGGATAACATGGCATCGAGGAGGCTCTCCGTAACCAACTGGAAGTGGCCAAGGGAGAGACAAAACCATCATGGGCCTTTGAGTGTGTTGCATTAGGTCGATAGGGTAGACCAAACGCAGAGTAAAGAGCAGTATCAGGACTCTTTTCCATCCGGCGATGCGATACTCGCGTGAGGGGTCAGGGTCTCCAGTAGGAACAGAGAGATTTCGAAGTACAGTCGCCTGTGTATGCACAGCAGCTACACAGGAGGAGCTGAAACACGGTTAAGGCGACTTCACACTATGAGACCAGGTGAAATTATGAACTGGAGAAGACTTGCTGTGTCCCTCATCTGTCTACATTGTTTTTTTTCCCTGTTTTATTCACGTAGTAGGCAGCTCCCCCATCTCGTGATGAGGTGCATCCGATCTGATAATCAACCCTCTCAAACCAGTGTTCAGCTTCTGCACTTACATGATTCTGGCCGGCTAGCCCAGGTCGCCATGCCTCTTAAAGACCGACCCTACTCCAGCTGTGACATAGTGACCGTGCTGTGGTTGCTGTATAACACCGGCCGGTGGATACACGCTGATATTGTATACTACCTTAGCCTTTTTTGTCAAAAAGCTTTTCCGCCCTAGGTTACTGAACGCGGATGCCCCGCCGTGTGATTTCATTTTGGCTCGGGGCGGGGGGCCATCGTTTCGCACATTTGTCTGCCCTGTGCACGGGCGTGGCACCTTGGTAGGGTTAATATATATATATATATATATATATATAAATTTAATGTGTGCCATCCGTGGAGGAAGGGAATTCAAACGCACCCGTCCAACACGGAAGATATCTTCCGGTCGACAGGGTTGGATACCCCCTTCCCTTCTGGTGGTTACACTTACTTAGTCCACCCGAGGCCGCCGTAATGCTAGCGATAGGACTGCGGATGATGTCCCCGCGGCGTCTTTGGAATAACAGACGGGCAGAGCTAAGCAGTATGTACACGGTTAACTACCAGCTCTCCCTGCATACATACGAAGCGAACAACCGCAGGTTTCATACTCGTATTCTTGACTGGCCAACCCGGATTCTTCAGTTCACTTTGGCTGGAATGAATGGCCAGAGTCCAGGCCAATCGCCCCGCCACGTCACCCAACGGGATATGGCGATTATACTCTCGAATACTCGCAGTTTGTGTGTGTTTCTCGAGGAGTATGTGAAGAACGAGAACCTCCTTCCTTCCGCACAGATGATTTTTTCAGACGCCCGAGCCAGAAACACCGAAATATTCGCTTGTTGTCTTTTAACATCGGTAACATTTTCATCAGCCAGGCCAGGCAGCCCCGTCAGGGACAGTAGTCAATATTCAATAGTCTGGCACGGTGGCGCGTAAGATATGATATGTATTGTATCGCGAAAAGCTGAATCAGCCGCTGCTGCTGCACGCACAGCACTTCACTTCACTTCCTACTGCTCGCTCGGATCAAGAACACAAAGACGAGACCCAATTAGCCATTCCGTGCCTGGTATCCGGAGCACAGTTCAGTTCATCCAGATGCGGGCGTCTACAGGAACGCGGCACGTTTCTTTGCGAATACTTTGTCGGAACCGCGAAGGGGGGAATGACAGGCTACTACCAGCAGCAGGTGAGGTGCAGGACTAAGAAGAAGAGGAGGATATGCTAGCGGACATGGACAAGGACGCATGTCTGGCTCGACTCGTGTCCCATCCTGGTTGTAGATAGTGAAAGTATTTGGATGTGCGATCGTTCGGTTAGCACTTCTTGCTGAGACGCACCCTGACAGTTGACATGAAGGTTTGAGGTTGTACTTTTTTTGATAGTTCTGGTGTGTTGCACGGACGAGCCCAGCGCCAGCGAGAGAGACTGACCACTTTCTCTCGCGGGCAGAACATGGGGCTGCAAACCTGTCCATGGCAGAAGCCCATGGATAGCAACAGCTTGGGCGAGGCCTCCGTGCTGCGGAGTGTGATGTGCACTAAGAACCCGCTGGCAATTCAACGAACTGGGTGTTATGTTGCAGAGGGCCCCATTAGTTCACTGCCGCTCCGCCAGCTGGCGGAGCCCGTCTGTCCCAGGCTCCACGAGGCGTGCCACAGAGAGGCCCATTAATATTGGCGGGGAAATCACTCCACTGGTAGAGTTGGGCCGTCCACTGTGCGTAGGTGCGACGCGGACCGCCCAAATGGGATATATGTGACATGAATCTGGATTTGCTCATTCGTCAAAGACAAGGCAGGGCTGTTGCACCCAGCAACGGAGTGCTAGATAAAAATGCATCTTGACTTTTTTTGTGGTTAGTATGAAGGAGAGAGAAACCTCTACGCTAGAGCATGCATTTCGGTTCAGCCGCGTACCATCAGGCCAGGTAGCGAACAGGATGATTTCTGGGAACACGGCCCGGGGGTTTCAAGCCCGTCACGTCACGTCCATGAGTGGCGGTTGTCCAATTGTATGGCTAAGTACCACCTTCTTCCATAGGATGTACTACCTATTACCTTCTTAGATCTGGACATTATTGCCTTGGGTAATCGACCCATGGCCCACTGCAGCCACGGAGGTGAAGACTGCGTCTATGGCTTGTCTCTTGACTAGGATCAGATTAGAACCTAATACGAGGCACAAGCACAAAGGCTAATAAAAACCCAACCCAGAGCGCTAGCTGTGTCATGTCCCATACCACGAAGAGCTCCGCTCCGCCGCGCGATGGCATGTTCTTCGTATCGCTAGGTACACAGCTCGTAGACACCTGGAGATTGTGATGCATGCATTACTGACCTTTAGACGCAGGAAACGATAGGTTTTTATGTATCCAGGAGAGGTTCGGTTTTGACACGCTCGCGAGAGGAGGCGTACGTAACAGGGCGTACACCGCGACATCCATGCGCGCTCCCGCTTAAAATCCACCGAGCGGTCGATTGTAGGCCAAGTTACCGAGTGGGTGTCCACCATCGGTTATATCACGCAGATTGAAAGCGAATGGGAGAACCTTGTAACAGCAATTGTTCCTCTTGTCGCTGGCGAATGGAGAATGGGCAATCTAACCTCCTCCCTGAATAACTATGGGATGGCCGGTTGTGCAGCGTACCTGAATGGATGGATGATGCGAGCCTTCAAGCTGTTAAAGCAGGAGGCCAGCATGGTTGAATCTCATGATGCGCTCATTGACGCAGAGACACCGACATTAAGATGGGGTGGATGTCTAGTCTCTCGGGAGACCGGACTTCTACCCTGTATGGATACGAGATATATCTCTCTTCCTGTTATTTGAGTTATTTGAGATCTCATGGGACTACGAAGCCATCAACTAGTCGACAACCATGCAGTATGTGGGATCGCGCTTCATGGTCGGCTGCGAACACACCCCCAATTAGGGCCGACCAGATGGTCGTTCACGATGTCTCGATGCATGTACCGAATCGTGTTGGGAGATTGGAAATCGGGTTCCCCATCCACGGGATGCGATGACACAGGTATCGGCCCATTGTATTCATGAACGCCGCTTTCTATTGTGGTTTGCCCCAGGTCCAAGTCCCATTTTCCACCGGGAGGGATGGCGATCAAATAACGTGATAGTGCCATCTAAGATACCCACATCCACTGGACCGGACCGGAAGACCAGATGGGACTTCAGGATCAACAATTTCGACAAAAAAAGAAAAAAAAAGAGAACATCGCTCGTTGACGCGACTTCGAGCGCTCAAGCAGGGCAGTTCACGCGGACCGATTTACCTGCCGTATCGATCCATCCACCTTGATGATTCCAGGGAGCGGATTTGGATGGGATTCGGGATGCTCGTTCAGACACCGATTCCAACGGCTGTTGCGGTTTTGTTCTGCCCTAACGCTGTATGTGTTCGCGACTCTTGCAGATTTGCACACACAGACGCCTAGGAACGAACGGACTTTGCAGATTCAGGCTGCAGGGTACCCCTGCATTGCGTTACGGTTTCTTGTCGAGCGAGGTGGAAGTTGGTTCGTTCATCATATCTGGCCGTCCATCCGGGCCATCTCGTCTTAACCAGCCCTTCCACCCGCCCGCTGAGAGAATATGAACTGTGTTGTTGTACAAGAAGTCGTGTCGTGGCCGTGGGTAGCCAGCCAGGACAGGACAGGACAGGGCACCGACTTGAAAATGTCTCCCCCCGGCCGCCGGCGCCGGCGCCGTGTGAGCGTCTTAAGCCCCGCTTGTAGAGTTATAAAGTTCACTCCCGGCGCTTACCCTACATATAGGCCTTAGGGTCTCCTTTTTTTCTTCTCCGCCGTGATTCTTCTGGTGGATGTCTCGCCCGCACACGACACCGAGCATGCGGCACCGCATACCAATAGCTGCGGCAGAGCTGGCTGTACTGCACTGTAGAAGCATAATTAGGCTCAGCTGTGGCTATGACGATAGTGGTTTCGGTTGGAAACCCAAGGTAACGGGCTAGGGGTGTCTTGAAGACCAAGCAACAAGCAAGCACCCGGACCGATAGATGACAGCAGTCCATGCCGGAAAGTGGTTCATTAATGTCGTCAATTCCACTATACCAGCCCCACCACCCAGCATAGCATAGCATAGCAAGCTAAGACGGCCAAATAGGCCGTCTCGCAGTGGGACGGACCTCTTAAATAAAGAATGTATGTATGTATGTATTCACAATCCGGCTACTTGAAACTTAGAGACCCGAGAGGTATCGGGCAAAAAATATAGAAGTAGAGGTAGTAGGCCCGGGGTCTTCATATCTTACCCGGACTCGACGTTGTGGAAGAAAACGGGGTAAGAAAGAAAGCAAGAGTCGGGAGGGGAGAGGAGATATCCAAAAGCGCAGGGTATGTCAATTGCAGTGCTTCATTCAGGGACGAAGGGACCAGACGACGAGAAACCGAAACTCAGGGGTTGGGAATATTCCTGCTGTGTTTGTGGTTTTTTTTTTTTTTTTTTTTTTTTACGGCTCTTGTAACGCGGTGATCGAGACAGGGAAGGGAAGGAAGGGGAAACAATGAACAGAGATACCTAAGTCTAGGATGGCTTCCCACAACCTGCTTAGCAAGACTTGCAGCTTGTGCAGGCAGAGCGGTGGATGCTCTCCGATATATGTCAAGAGCTGTCCCCAATTTCGGGAGCGGAAAAAAGGAAAAAAAACAAAAGAAGGAGGAATTCAAGCGCTGCTTGTACAGAAACGAACCCCCCGCCGCTGGAGTTAGGGCTAGATTGCGTTGTTGAACACGACGCCGGGGTCGGGTGTGGGTGGTTGGTGTAATAATTCTGCCACCCAATATGTATGGAGACCTTTTATCCAGTGGCCTTGAATAGCATGAATAGCTTCCGCTGTATATATTCGACTGCCCCGGTCAGAGAAAGCGAAGGTGTTCTCGCATTGCCGGTTGGTGGGTGTGAGTAGAGTAGTCGGCGATGCAAGCCCCAGCTTCGCCCGAACAGCCTGTGAAAGTCGTGGAAAGTCCAAAGCAGCAGCAGCACGACACAGCCTGTCTAACTATGCATTAATGAATTGAAACGGTAAATGGTAGGCTGAGTAGTGTAGTGTAGTGTAGTACGAAGCGAAGCGAAGCCGGCCGCAACGGCCCGTCCGTTTCTTCCACTGCTCTATTACATCGTGGCGGATTTATTGATTCTGCATATCCGTTCTAATATGCGTGTCGGTGGCTGGTTTAAACAGCCGCACAAACCGGGCTCGGTACCCAGTGGCGCGAGAAAGAGTATAGGATCCTCGTTCTGCCATGGTAGTTGGTATAGCCATGCGGCACCAAAAACAGCACACAGCACACATCACACACTCTATGTTTAGGGTACACAGTATTCCCCACTGCGGTTCGATGAACGATCATGACCACCCACCTCTTCCAGCCCCCGAGCAAGGGAACAAGCAAGAGTCTCAGATTTTAGCAACGACCGTGACCCCACGTGGGATATTCGATGCGATTGAAGGAGATATTCCCAAGCTCGCGTGCGTGGGCAGATCCATTAGCAAAGTGTCGTAAGCGTTTTGCGCCCACAAGCCTCCTCCTCCCTTATTGTTCCTTGCTATGGCGTAGGATAAATATAGGCAGCAGGCAGCTAGCAGCTAGCAGCGCGTCGAAGAGAAACAATCCCCGGTATGTATGTTAGGAATGCCTGGCGAACGCCACTTCGGTGGTTGGTTTCTCGCACTTCGCATTCTAAAGGCGTTGCTTGCCCACAACAAGGTAGGATGGAACAGACCACACCCTAGGCCGGGCCCGCCCTGCGAAAGTTCCCGGTGGCCGTTTTCGATTATCAGATTTCAAATCGGTCTGATCTGATAAAGATGTCATCGTCTCGATCCGAACGGACCATTATTCATATGTGGTTGTTTCTCGGCACGCATACACACACGTCCATGTATTTTCTTGAAGCCATGGCCTATCCTTGCATGTGGAGTAGAACGCAGATCACATCACATCCATCGTCACCCACTTTGATGACTGATACAGTGAGCGGAAGAACATGACAAGGAATTCGGTGTTTTTTTGCCCCCGCAGTCACATGTTGTAAGATCGCGTATATAATAAAGACAGCAGTAGGGTGCGTAGATAGGTAGGATTCCCCCCCCCCCCCCCCCCAAAAAGAATGAAAATGACTGCTGAGCCTCAACGAGATCTATCCAGTACGTCAGAGAAGGATAATTCTTAGCACCGTCAGTTCGAGACATAAGAACAACGTCGATGACTTTGTCTCGGGCAGACTTAGCCATTGGCTAGAGTTTGATCTGTAGCGGTAACCGATATTGGGGTGGCGATAGTTGCAGTGAGGGAGTAGATGGTATGTGAGCGGAGGCCAACCATATAGCAATGTACCACAAGGGGGCAGGGGCCGCGTAGGTCGTTGTATTGGTTCTGCAAGGTAAAAGATCTCCAGACCAGAACAGGACAGAACAGCCCAAGTCCATCCCACCGATACAAGTTTGACAAGGATTTGTTATGTATCCGAACATGCGACTTCGCCCGAGAAGACGAGACTCGCCGATATGGCGTTCAGTCACAGACCGGGAGCCGCTGTGGCTGCAGGGTCCACTGCCTGCCTGCGTCTGTAGAGGATGTTCGTACGGGATACCCAGTACATAAGGCAAAGAACCACGTGAGGAGATCTCGCAGTTCCACCTAGAAGGAGGAAACCCCCCGCTGGGCGTTCTTGACAAGAAGACGAGGGATAGTGGGAGAGCTAATAACTAAGCTCCCTCGAAGAAGGCTGATTGATTTGGGGAATCACACCTTATAGATGTAGGGAGGTCTTAAGCATAGTTGAACCGCGGATGCCATATTAATCAGAAGGAAACCATAAGAGTCGTTATCAGTACCTGTAGCGTCTACCGCGATGCCAGCCGCTTCACCAGCTGGCTGCTGCCACTTAGCTAGACTAGAATGTCCTGCGTTGACTGGTCCGCATCTGTGGGCTTGTGTTCACCAGCTGGCTGGCTGTTGCTCGGGACTGTCCACTCCAGGCTGTTGACTAGCCTTTGTCCGGCATGGCCTCAAGTGCTGCATTGTTGATAAACACACACCCGTGGACGGCTCTTGAAAGTTCCCCATCCATGCTGTTTGGACCTGCCCATTTGCACCTGCATAAGCAGAATAAGCACTCCGATCTTAGACCATTATAGGTGGTAGAGATAGATAAGGTTGAAGGCGGGGATTTCAGATACAGAACAATATCATAGTCTGGGCAAGGCCAGGAACGTCGTCGTGCCGTGCTTGGGTAGCAGACTACAGAACATCGCGGCCTGCTGTCCCCACCCACTGATGCAGTCAGTCACACAGCTGGTCATTCGATTCGACAGCCAGTCGGTCGGTCGGTAATAGCAATAGATGGGCTGCTCCGTGCGGCGTCAAACATGGTACCTAGGAAACCAAAAATCTAATGATATTAATATCCCTTCGGCGGATTGAGGACGAGAATTATCGGCAGCACCGAAGACCCGAGGACGAGTCAGAGAGCATGGATCCGAATGGTCCCTGAGGCATTTATACAGTCATCCAGACGAGACGCCTGGGGGGGTCGATCATTTTCGAAGTTCCCTTGTCAATTCTTTCAATCAATCACAAACCAGGCCATGCATGGGTACACTTATATGCACGGCGCAACTCCTGAGCCAGGGCCACACACATCAGCAGGTTCGCGCTGTAGTGTATACCAGTTGACAGACATCTTTTGTCAGTGAAGGATGAGCCGCAGTTACTGTAGCGCAAAAAGACGATGTCTTCCCTGGGGTGTGGGGTTGCAACTCGGTGCCCCACGGGATAGGCTCTCACACATGCATAGATCTAGCAGGTCAAACGGGATTGCGAACGCATCTTCTGGCAAATTCGAACATTCTTCGGCGTTATCGTGCACCGCTGACTGTGCACAGGGGAGCACCAAGCCCGCGGTCAATCGCTATGCAGTGCGCCGTGTTCCTTTTCTTCAAGTAAACCGCGCGCAGCGAGGGTTTGATTGCTTGCTTGGACTTGATGGCATTTTTCCGTCTTGACTTGGGGACTATAGGCAGTAGCCGGAGCCGGTGCGGTTCCAGGAGAGGCCGACAGACGGTCACACTGCATCCGATTTAGCACCGGAATCTTTATACGCCCACCCCCACCCCCACAAAACCCCTAGCCCATGGTCATATGCGTATCCTGTGGGTAAAGGGAGGACGACGTCTAAGACGCCCGGAAGAGTAGTCAGACAGCGATGGGCATCCACCGCATGTCCCATTCGATACCTCCAATCCTTGACACTCTCGCCCGGGCCAGGGAGGTCTCTAAAGGGTGTCCAAGGTAGAAATCCATCGTCCCCATGGGTATGAGCTGCTTACTTTGTTGCGTATGCCCCAACCTGTTGCAGTAGCGGTACGCATCGCATACAGCGCATAATCTGTCAAGAAATGATGAAACTATCGTAGAAGAGCCCTAGGATAGACCTAGAGAGAACAAACTACTAGCCGTGGAATACCGGGCTTAGCAAATGTAGTATGGCAATGAGGGATATAGCCCGGTTGCGTGCTCCAAATCGGCCATGTATCCCGAGAACCTTGAACCCAGGGCCAGCTGCCATCTCCTGGCAGACGTGACAGAAATGCATGTGGACAAAGATAGATAAATCAGTTATAATAATAATAATAAAGGTCGGCTTGAGAATGGAGCCAGGGATGAAGGGAGGAGGTATCTCGTTCCGTGCTGTGTTGTGGTTGGAATATGAGGAGAATCGAGGAAGAAAGAGTGGAGACATGAAGAGAGGGAAAAGAGAAAAAAAAAAACAAGTTCGAAGTGCACGAAAAGATTGCTCAACTTCATCCGCGCCAGATCCCATACGTATGATTGTGTGACTGGGTGAATGAAACAATCGAAAAGCGGCGGCCCTGGGAACATATCTTGTCTCAGAATTTCCATCTCTTGCCCCAAAAGGGGCATCCCTTTGACTGTGAATACGGGTGATAGGCTCTGAAGCAATATGCAATATAGATAGCGTAGCATTGGCGAGACGGCCATCCAGGATGTAGCGTGCCATCCCTTCAACAGCCACGTAACTGTTCGATTGGGTAGGGTATACGGCTTGACAATATCCAGGTAGCCTCCTCCATTGCAGGAGAATATCTCATTTCCAATACCGATAGCGAGGATATCTTCATCTTCAGCAATGCTCCATCCCATCTGTGTTTCCAACAGGTTCTGCCAGAACAATCAAAGCGCGCGATTTTGGCAGTGCCAACCTGGTGGGACCCTTCTTCCTCGTCCACGAAATGTCTGTACAGTTTCTCGACGATCATCGGGCTGCCGATAATTCTTCGAAGTTCCGGGCTAGTACATATTATATTATGTATAAGAATAATTCGCATCCGGCGATGTTTGTGATTGCGGTAACGGCAACAATATGCCCATTTGCTCCTGCATAGGCAAGCTCAGACCGAGGCCGAGACCGTTACTGGAGTTCGGTCACTGGTTCCAAGGAGCATCAATTTCTCTCTGATCAGATCAGATCGATGGCTGGGAGGGAGCAGCCAGCCAGCCGCTGCTTCTCAAACTCAGACCAGGGACGACTCATTTTAGTAGATGAATCTGCTGGAATATCCAATGGATGTTTTGCTCAGTAGGTAGGTTAGGTGACTCGGGTTGATTCTGACGAGGGGCTTGCTTCTGCGGCAGCGTCGAAGCGCGCAGGGTCAAGAGTTTCTTTCTTATTCCATGAATAGATAGCACGGCCAACTAGCCCCAGTTGACCCTTTAAGCTTTGACTGGGTGTAAGTCGTGCAGGACTTGACTTCCTTGATATAACTCTCCAAGGACAGATCTGATCTAGCCATCTTATTGTTCTGGGTTGTTGATAAACCAATCAATCCGCTAGACCACGACCTGCGTACTCTTTGCCCTGCGCCAGCGGCATTTCTTTTCAGCTCCAAGTTCAAGGATGCTGCATCATCCAGGTATTATGGTACCGACGGACAAAGCCGACCATTGATCGACTATCTCAACGGGGGCTGTTTGTCGGTAAGTTCTGTTTCACCTTTGAAAAGGGTGGCATTCTTGTGTATCTCCTCTCTCGCTGTAGGTAGGTACCTCTTCTCGGACACTGACATCTCGTGGCGTATGGGTGTCCAGTCCCAGAGACCATAGTCCACATAAATCTCTAGACCTCGTCGATTAATATGCGTGGAAGACACCGAGCGGACACGACATGTCGTTTAGTCTGTCACCACCCTCGCGCCCTCAGGACAACGCTCGTATAGAAAACCACAGCATCAACCATCCTACCCTTTTCATCGTGGAAGCCAAAAGGCTATGTACCTTGACCTTTTCTTTCGCTAGAACGAGGCTGCATTGCTGGGAGAGACAAAACCACACCCGATGTTCATTGGCCTCGCCTGTCCTGTACCTATATGCACAGGTTCGACCTAGGAGAGTGGTTGTCGATCGATGCCTTGAAACTCATAAGAAAAAAAATCAAAAAAAAATTCGCAGCTATTCTCATTGAATTTCAACCTTGTTTTCGAGTGCTGACCCGTTTCTTATCATCGAGTTCTTCCATAACTCTCCTAGCTCGATATCTTGTAGACCCACCCTGGGTGTCGTAGATTATGGAGAAGAGAAGAGCCCCGTCCGGGTACACGTGCAAGGAAACAGCTTTTTTGAGTCATACTACCTTCGCTATGATCCCATGCAGCCGGTCCGGCAGGTATGATGGCTTTTCTCTTGTTTGTGGCCGCCACACCTGACTTGTCGGAATTCAGTATATCCGAGGGGCCCGGGGGCGATCTCGAGAACCAAGTGGTTTATACCTGTCGATGTTTTCTTGGAGGAAGACGAGCGAGGACTGCGCTGCGCCGTGCAGCGCAAAGTCGAGTGAGTGCGAGTGCGCCATATGAATGGAATGGCCGAGGCTTCCGCCAGGATGAAATCGATCGCTTCTATATCTCGAAGCGAACCTCCGAGCCGAGCCTCGATCTCGCCGAGACGAAGCGGATTTCGCTCTCCCGAGGGTTATTATTTTTGAACACTTGCTGAGATCAGGCGTGGCTGCGTGGCTGGGTGATGGCGCGTATCGTGAACCCACCCAGGCTAGCTAGCTAGAGGAGTGACTGACTAGTTGGTTGAGGCAATGCAATGCAATGCAGTGTATTGGATGCAATACGGGGATCTCCGTATATTATATCTGCAGACACTCAAGCCGCCAGGAGGACGGCGTTGCCAGAAGACGGATACGTGCGTGCTGCAAAGTACCAAGGCTCCCGGAAGGGTGTGTGCCTACGAGAAGAGAAGAGTAGAGTCTCTCTCTGGATGGCTGGCTGGAGGCATGCCGCTCGCTATATGCAGATCTGGCGAGGAGACAGACGAGCCCTAGCCTAGCGTATCGCTCTCCTGCCTTGGCTAATCTAATAATAGCATCTTCGCGTGCAATATCGTCTACCTACTGTACCCTAGCGACAGAGGTCGGTGGTGATCCACTTTCGATGGGGGAGTGCCTGCGCGAGAGGGGAAGGGAAGGCCAGACCGGACCTGGCCTGGCTTTCTCGGGAGGATATGCACTCTTGAGTAGCACACCAGAGTTAGGTAGAGATTTATTTAGCCGTTCGTGTGTCATTCCCGCACCCCTCATCGATTGATGCCAACGAATCAGTCAGATGGATCACGACAATCACCACACTTCTTACTCCCCTAGGGGTAAGGAGGCGACTGGTGTTAGTTGCGTAATCTGGGATACATGGCAGGAGGCTAGAGCCTCAGCAGAGGGCTGACGCAAAGCGTTAGCAAACAGCCAAAAAAAAAAAAAAAAAAAAAAAAAAAAAAAAAAAAAAAAAAAAAAAAAAAAAAAAAAAACAAGGGAACAAGCCACAACGCAAGAGGAGATACCCTGCTTGCCAGTCGTCTTGGCCGCCGCGCAAATAGCGCCGGCAAGAGGCGAAATGGTCCGGCTCGGGGGCAGGCGCAGGCGCAGGGGGGCGGCGGAACCACAACGGCGACCTCCTTGCGAGGCCGGCCGGCCGTGGCCGCGAGGAACGGGAGTGCCAGTGGAAGTAGGTAGCCATTTCAACTATGACCTGGTAGTATAAGCAAGCAGAAGCGACGCAGGAACTTGTCGCGGCCCGCTATGTACATATGTAATCACATCACTCACTCCACCCTCGCAAATCGCGCCGCATGGAAGTCGTCTAGGAACCAGCCTGAGAGCCCGCCTTCTCTCATGGACTGACACAAGCACAGGATCCTCCGGCTGTCGGCGGGTACTTCCACGTATGGACTGTCATAGGGCGTTCAATGCCCTCATAGCCTCGGAAGAACACGTGTTGTCGCTGGCAGTTTAACGAACTGGGCAGGTCGTGTGGCCCAAATGAATCCGCGGTCGTAGCGAGAGTTGCAAGCCGGTCGCCTGTCTGTCCTAGACACCGCGAGGAGTGAGTAAGTGAATGCGTGCCCATAGGCATGGGAGGGGGTCCACCGGTTGGCGACCACTTCCCACTGGCTCAGTGAGAAGATGCTGATATACTATTATTAGCAAAGCTTTGGTGGATACCACGAGTGTACGGAAATGCCCTTCGGGTATAGAGGCGGCGAAAGTATGGCGGGGTTGCTAGGTCCTTAAACACGACCTTGGACTGAATCCAACCAGTAGATCTGAACAGCCAATGTGCGCTTATCAGTTGATAGATTTAATGGTTTTAGCGCAAACCTCGCCTAGCCTCACAGCGCATGAACCGCTGTGGCGAGGCCCAAGGGTTTGTTGGCAAGATCTATGCTGCCATCCGGGCCGTTACTAAAGTAGATTTTTGTTTGTGATCGCTCTGCCTGTCGCTCTCCATTCCATTGAATGAGCCGTGAGAAGGGCCCTGACCTAATCTGCGTGCAATCCCAGCAAAACCGCCCAACGAGGTGCCACGTAGTTATACCATTGGCGGACGCCGGGATGCCAAACCTTGGCCCATACAACCCGTTAGGGGATATTAGACGCAAGAAGAGGAACCCCCTGTACAGGACAGGAGTGGTGATCCCCGCGGGCATGTTGAGAAGCCAGCATGTCAACGAGGTCGGAATGATAGAAAAGAATATCCTCCCCGGTATCGAACGCTGTCCGCGTTGGCCGCTATTATCGAGAGGATCTCGTTCGGCAGGTCTAGCAAAGTTTCCATTCCATGGCGTGGCGGGTTGTGGGAAGGATACTGAACTTGGTGAACAGGCTGGAAGACCCCTGGAGGGTTGAAAGAACGACTGGTAAGACTGCCAATGAGGTGTTCAAACGAAGGGATTGATGAGAACAAGATCGATATAGAGAGGAAGAACGGGAGATGAATGAAAAGATGGAAGAAGCTGCCTCTTGCCGCGAAACTTTATCGAGCAGCGTAAAGCATTCTACCTCCAAGACTCGTCGCATACATTTTCGGGCGATATCGAGTCACTATCCAGATATCTGTGGCTTGCTGCAAACGGAAGAAGGAAGCACATGGACATTGTCTGCCATCGAGAAGTTGACCCGTCCCTGCGCCTGTCACCGCTTCAAGTATATAACAGAAAGCCACGATGTGTGTCAGCAGGGAAGCCGAAAAAGAAAATTCGGTGCCAACAAAACCCTGAGACGGGAGGTTTGATATACAAGGCTCTGGCCGGTGCGTAACCATCGATGCGTTGTGTATAGACAGTAGTCTTACAGAGTAGAGTAATCAGTTCACAAGTCCGCGCGGGCCTCTTCAACGGAGAATTGAGAAACCTGAGTCGTTCATCTCAGGAATGGTCCGGAGCAGAACAGGGGGGTAGGTAGGCACGCGGTTGTGACGCAGATGCCAGGACACATCCCCGTTTTGCTGAGGCCCATTTATGTAGGGCTCAAGTCGACCCATGAATGAGGTGAAACCCCCCAGCCTGTCATTGCATTGCTCACGTTTTGCGACGAGCAATAGTAGCCTTTTTCACTCGCCCACACTAGTTAGCCAACAGGGAAATGCGACCTATGGCCCTTTTCAATACTCTGGCTTGATGCTGGTTCACGATCGATTTCAGGGCCATTTGCAATAGGGACAACCAGCCAAACCGCAGTTCATCTCGTCAAAGGCTTGCCTCAACGGCCCAATTTCCATGGCCGGCCGGACCATGAGCGAAATATGCATGTACAGCCTGCGTCTTCGAACAACCGGCATGATCTGTTCACGCACAGGAACAATTCTTCGTCGTCGAGAATTGAACAACGGGGTTATCTTCCCTCAGGCTGTGTAAATTCTAGGAGATGGAACTGGCAAAAAGGTACCTAGTAGGGTTGTTGCCCAGAAGCGAGCGTGCCCAGACAGAGAGCCGCTTCGGCTATCGCGATTCCAATTCCTGACTGACACAAGGGATGATCCCGGTCATCGCGAGATGGGCTTGTTTTCGCGTGTCCGGCCCTCACGGTCTAGCTTCCCTCATCTGTCCTGCGACCGTACTTGTTTCGGTCCGCGTACAAGGGATACTAGTAGGAGGTAGGTAACCAACCTCCCGTACATATCGCACCAGGGCAGCCCTTCCAACACCACCTCACCTCACCTCTTTTCGCACACCTGATTGATTCCCCGCAAAGAATGGCGGCGGGTCACGATTAGGTCTGTGCCAGTGATACCCGACCCGATATGTTCCCCTTCGAAACACCACCCCGTATAAGGTGGGAAACATACTCCTCGCCACGCAGATATTCCGGGCCAAGAACCGTCGGACCGACACAAGGCTTTGCTTTCGGGTAGGTAGGGAGTGGTGTTATCTCCGGATTTCGATACCTATGCGCATCCAAATCTCCGTCCGTGGTATGCCAGACTTTAACCTGAGCCGCGAAGACTCTCCCGATGTGATCGATTGTATTCAATTGCGCGCAGTTCCACCAGGCAGGTTTCGAAAAGGTATGACCTCTATCTCTCTCTAGCTCGGGGGCGAGGTAGACCATATCAGATCATGCCATGTATATACGCCTGTCCTGCGATGGTTTTGAGTGATTGGAGTAAGTATGTACTTACCTAACCCTTCAGTGATGGTGATGACCCTGTCGGGTCGCTCGCACAAGGTTCAAAGCCATACCATATCCCCGCCCAGTATGCTCATCGCATCGTGCTTACAATGATAGATCCAACCAGACCACTATAGGTAGGTACTGCGGACGCATGCTGTAGGCCTGACCCTGATATCTCAGAGTGGATCTCCGCCGGCAGTGCCAACGTTTGTCTTTGACTTTAAGTTGCGACCAAGTATTATGGATCCGCTAAAAGTTTCTCTTGGGATCGATGGCGGTGCTAATAGGTATGGTGGTGGTGTATGGTGCAATACATACGTACATACATACATACATACCGTGTGGGCGGCCGAAAGAAAGAGCCCGTTGTTTTGTTCAAATCGGAAGTTCCAGCCTCATCAGGTCAAGGTCCCGAGTCCGATGTCGACATCTCCCAGCCACAAGCCACTTAATCAAAGGCCCGGCGTGCCTGAGTATATACTCTGCCGGCTGGCCGGCGATGTTGCCGCGGTGATGATGCAGTCTCTCCGATCAATCACTCATAGGGTACTACCGCTCGTAGCCTGTCAGGACAGAGGGTCCGCTCAAAACGAACCATGCAAGCACTGGGCGTCGAGTTCACGCGTCTCGAGGAGCACTACTGGCTGTATTAGCTGTCTTCCTCACATGCACATGCGCCACGAAGGCTAAAGCCAGACAGACGAGTAGGGTAGTTAGTTCCTCGTTCCTCGTTCCTGAAAGCCGCAGTCGCAGTCGCAGGGCGATAAGCATCCGCAGCGATTATCGCAGTCCTGGATATGATTTGAGAAGGATGCCCGCCCTCATGGTGGAGAATAGTGCAGGCACCCCGAGGTCGCTCAAACCCCATCCATGCTATGGCACTAAATCGGAACCCCTAGGCTGGTCTGCAGCACATGACAGGACGGGACAGAACGATGCGTTGGAAGGGTCATGGGGCTTCGTTCGGTACATCATCCGTCTTTTAGTATCCCGTTGCTATCGGAAGCCCGGGGGAAGCGAGCCCGTCGCGGCATTGACAGCATGGAGCCCTAGAGGAACAGACCGAAATGGATTTTTTTGGGGGGGTATTCATTGTCTGTCTCTCCTGCACTGTACCTCATGCGTACCGTTGTCTGCCCTTGTCCTTGACACGCAATCGTCCCGCGGTTATATGTTTCTTGTAGGCAAAGCCTCTCCAGCCCTAACTTGGATCTCCCGAGACAGGGGAATATGGGCCCGCGGAGAGGAAAACACATTCAGATGACGTGAGTTGTTTGTATATTAGTTTTCCAACCTGGGAGAGAAGTGCCAAACGACTAGCAAGTGCGTTGCTCTCTCTCTATCTCTCTCTCTGAAGCCAAGAAGGCTGAGGCAGTGGCATCGATGGAAATGAATCTTCCAGCTACACCTGTCTGCCGCATCAAGGGCTATTTTCGACTGGACTCAGAGCACGCAAGCAAGCCTACCTAAGTCGGGTGTGTTGTTGGTCGCGATTTCAACCGTTCAAAGACGGACGGAACGTATTCTTCAGTCGGGAATCCTTCGTCTGGAAATATCACCATGTCAGTTATGTACATCAATCTATATCGAGTTTGTTTGGAGGGTATGAGCTTACTCATTGCAAAGAGCACAGCACAGCAGAGCACAGTGCAGTGCACGCGTCGGGACAGTAATAGTAGTAGCACCACCACTGCGCGGTGTGTCTCCAGCGTTCGAGGACAGTATATAATGCTCCAGACGGCACACGTAGCTCATCTTGGTTGCCATCGTCGACAACACCGGATGTTCTGTGCGTACGGCCTAGAGCACAACCGTTAGCATCTGCAAGGGTCGTCGGCGGTAGCATACCCAGTGCCAGAGAAGAAAGAATCTCAGAAAATAAATAAAAAGAGAAGAGAAACAGATAAGGGCCTTCGACAGGCGTAGTAATCATCGTGCGGTATGAAAGGACAGTGTCTTCGGTAGCCAAGTGCTTTGACAACAGTGTCAAACCTGTTTTCTGCTTATTCGATACCGTCGGCGTCTGTACGCCATCGCCATGAGCGGTAAATCAGCCGCCAGTGCAGGTTTAGTTGAGCCATTAGGGATTATGATTCTGTTTCGTTGTCTCCTCCTCTCGGCGTCTTCAATTCGATCGCATCGCTGGTAATGGTTGTCGGGGGGGTTCGGGGAGCGCAGGACGATTGATCCAGGGAGTTGGATTGTGCGTACCGTTCCCGCGGCGAATTCACCGTGGAACGTAAAGCAAGTTGAGTGGCAGGCAGACGGTAATGGCTATGGTTATCGACGGTCAAAAAGGCGAACAGCTTTGCCGTCGAGGATACACACACACCCCATAGCTGTCGGCGAATCCCTGATGCAACTGGGAAGGAGTTTTCGATCAAGGATCCTCTCCTGCGTTTCGCACAGAAAAGGTACTTTGAACGCTCTGGTATATCGATCATGCTGCCGGCGTCAAGAGGATCGCACCATCTTCTTCACGAGTCGTCAGGGAACCAGGGGAAGACAACCAAAGGGGAAGAAAGGAAGACGGAGAGCATTCGGACCGGCTCTTCTCGTATATCATGGGCGATTCTCGTGACATGGAGGGTATCAAGACCTGGGGTTGTGGCTATGGCTGAGCCGGCCGAACGATAGAGGGGCGCGCGCCGGTTGAAGGATCAATCCGTAGGGCTAGTTAGGGCTTGCCAGCGTGTTGGTGATGATATCGAGGGCTTCAATCTAGAAATCCAAATGGGAGGCGAGATAAAGGAAGGGGGGAAACGAACTAGAGGCTGAATCTCCAGATAATAATTGAAAAAAGGAAAAGAAAAAGAAAGAAAAGAAAAGGAGCATCCAGCGATGTCAGTTTCTCCGGAGATGGGTATATCGAGCGAGAGATGTAAACAGAAGAACCAATGCAGAGTCTAGCGGGGTATATATACATTCAGGCGGGGGCGGTCTAGGGCTAGGCTAGGCTAGCAGTGAACAGGGAGAAGGAAGGAAACATTGAATGAAACAAGGAAATGGAAAATGCTGGAACAGTCAGTCATGTTTGTGAAGAGGGGAAGGGGGGGGGGGGGGCTCTTCACCATCGGGGGGGCCCGAAGAGGGAATGATTGTTTGATTCACTCAAGAAATTTTCC